>JASXSY010000752.1:0-103019 GCA_034509805.1 Sipha maydis | reverse complement strand
GTTTTGTGGCTAATATGATTTACTGGTTTGGCGATCATAAAATATTAATAAGCATTTTCGGTTTTGCTACTCAGATCGCTTATATGTTTGTCTATTGTGCATGTGATTATTGGGTGCTACTACACTAGTTAAAAGCATTTTTTTTTTTTTAATCATAGTTTTTTTTTAAGTTATAAAAAGGGATTAAGTAGTTCGACTACTATTACTGTTCCTCTTTTGTTTAATTTTTTACAACCCAAAGCTTTTAAATATTAATCCGAAGGCATTTACGTGACGTTTTTACGATCATAGTAACGCGGGCGTAAAGGTCCATCTGACTCAATTGGAACCTTTTGGACTCGTTTCCTGCTGAGAATCAACGGCCACAAACATATTATTCTTAAACTGCCAAAATCAGTACAAATTTCTAATCCCTCCTCTTCCCATAACAGTAAATACTAAATACGATATATTTTCTGAGAAGGAGAAAAAAATCATTTATAGCGAGTATAGGAAATATTGATTGTGGTTAACTATGCCTCCGAATGCTCATTAGACTATTTTTAATCCAATTGCTCCTCGTACATTATCATATCGAATTACACAAGCCGACATTGTCCATTCGGGTGAATATCAATGATGAGAGCGGGACAGTTAATTATTGCGGTTCCATGGAACTTGATTAAATTAATTTTTTTCTCATGATTTGTAATCGCATTTATTACATAGATTGGTAAAATCCAAAAAAATAAAAATGTTGCATTTCATATTTGTGCTATTAATAATAACATACTTATGTTTTATTATGTATACATATGTACAAATTATGTGCTTAAAAAAGCAAACATTTTTAATTTTTTTTTTTTAAACAACTATTTTTTAAATTTTGGCTTATTCTTATTACCTAAAAGCAAATACGTATATATTTATTAGGTACATGTTATTTATTATTAAAATAGAATTTTATATTCTTGTTTGTTTTATAAGATTTATAATTGTCTAATATTGTCTATACTAGTTAAGTGACACATTAATGTCGGGTGTTTGATTTATTTTTTTGCCTATATTGCATGTAGGTAAATCTCTGATATCACAATTTTGTGGTAGTCAAGAACAAAACAAATGTTTTGATGAAACATTCGTAAATATATACTTTTTTTTAAATTTCGTAAGTTGTATGATATTTAATATTTAATTATTTAATATTTTTAAAGTCCCTATTTGATATTATAACAATCAACGATGAAAACACTGTAATTGCATTATTAGAAAATTAGTCTCCTTGTACCCACTAACGTGTTCAACAGTTTGATTTGTAGTGGCCTTAAATGGTTTGAGGACACGCAAGTCATTAGGGGCGAAATAATATTCCCACGATTTTATCCCTCGAGGCTACTTTCGACAACGTGCTAAAACTTCACATACATATATTTTTCGGATGTCGAGAAAACCCAGTAAAATTGATGTGTTTTATATCGCCAACACCTGTTTAGATAAACGATAATAATTTTTATAGATTTGAATTAGTGTGGGGTCGAGCAGCCGTAGGGTTTTTTCCGGTGAGAATAAAATAGATCTATTAAGGATATCATAAATAAAATAACAATGTTATAGTATCCTCTTTATTTCTCTACTGCTATTGTTTTTAGTATATTAAATCATTTTTATCTACTTTTCATAAAAGCTTTTTGACATATTAATTTAATATAAATATAAAAATAATTAAACAGTTAAAACTCTTTTCTCTTTCATTATATTTGTGAGCACGTTTTTAATCTATTAAAATATATTCATCAAAAATATATTTCATTAATATTTGTAAAATGTTTAAAAAAAAAATCAATTTTTAATAATATTTATTGTAATTTATTTTGTTAAAACCTTATATCTTGCTTTTTTGAGATATGAAAAATGTATCATTTATTATGCATATGCAGTAGCGTATTTTCAAATTTTTTGAAGAGAGGTTTAACATTTTTCTAAAAATTAGATAATTTCAACGTAACATTATCAGTAATATTAGTTTTAACTTAAAACTTTTAAGTGTAGGTGTTAAAACATTATTTTTAAATAGTGGATCCAAAATTTAATATAAAAATAAACGTAACTCAGTTGTTAAAATATCTTTATAAATATAAGAAGAGTTAAACAAATCATGCATCATTATTTAACTCTTTTTTATTGATTTTACAACTATGTTTGTGTGTGTGTATATATTATTATCTTATAAACAAATGTTGTAATTAAAAAAATAATAAATAAAAAATAATCGTAATCAGGGAAAGCGGATTTGTGTTTTGCTTTGCAGTATTATATTAGTCGTTACGGACAAGTACCTAAAACATTTTACCAGCTTGGCGTATATTGGCAATTAACATGATAAGTGATGTACTAAAAGCCCTAGCAATAATGTAATGGTGCATAATATATAAAACGTTTCGAGCACTATACGTCTGTTTAGCGGTCAAAAGCGTTCTTTCACAGAAGTAACGGCCGAAACCACTTCAGACATCTCGATAAACGTACCTATACATGAGTATTTACGGGTATGTACTAAACAAGACTTTAGCGTGCATTTATATAGTGTATATTTTTGTCGGAATTTCCCTGCACAGTTCAGGAACGTTGAAATACAACAATACAGGCAATTAATTTGAAAACATTAATGGTATGTGTATAGTGTACACAGGTCTATATTGTATAACATGTAAAATATAAATGTCCATCTGAATGCACTGATAAAATCCGCGTTGGAATAAACTCGTATGTATCCTTTGTAAAACAAAATAAAAAAAAAACTTTCGACCTTTTTATGGTCGAAAAACCTTTAAATTAAATTTATTTTGCTCTGTATTCGTCATGTTTCCCGTATTTCAGTCAATAATTAAATCCGGCCTGCTGCACACGGACACCAAATTGATTCAGACGTATTTTATTTTATATTTTAAAAAATATCACGTCAGTTTGCTATTCGGACCGGAATAACCTCGTTAATTCTGTTTTCCATTGGGGTTGTATGTATGCTAATTAGTGCATTGCTCGAATTGTGATCGGAAACCCGGGAAAACAATTTCAATTGCATCTGCAGAAATGTGACACATAGCAGGGGCGTATTCAGCTCTTCTTCCAGGGGGGGGGGGCGAAATTTGAACTCAAATCATAGGTTCTTATAAAAAAATTTGTACATAAACGACAGTATACAGATTATAAACAAATTGGCGGATCAAAATTTTTCGATCGTTTCGCTTGCTTAAACTTCTAATTTTTACCCACTTTCATAACCCATAACATTAATTATTGTAAATACATTCAACAATTTCCAGGGGGGGGGCGATCGCCCCTATCGCCCCCTCCTTCTATACACCCCTGACACATAGACAGGCGCATAGACTGTACTTATTGAATCCGTTTTAAGTTTGATCATTTTATAATCGAATGCATCCAATACAATTTAAACGTAAAGGTATCACATATTTAAAATATTCTAAAAAACATAACAGTTGCCGTGTACAAAATGAGAAATTTTAATTTTCTATTAACAAATGTAACGATGGTGTCATTCAAGACTATTTTTTGTTTTGATACTAACATTTATAAATGCTGTGATATTTTTAAAAAATAAACCACTATACAACTATGTATGAATGATCATAATTATT
Organism: Sipha maydis; assembly: GCA_034509805.1. Classification (NCBI taxonomy): domain Eukaryota; kingdom Metazoa; phylum Arthropoda; class Insecta; order Hemiptera; family Aphididae; genus Sipha; species Sipha maydis. The sequence goes on along the minus strand of JASXSY010000752.1, from coordinate 99,381 downwards.
TATCTAATCAAGTTACGAAAATGATTATTTTCTTCTAATGTTTGAAAATAACAATTTATATAAATCTATTGATTTTATTACGAGTATATTGTACGACGAGGATCACTTAGAATTAATATTATTGGTTCTTGTGTAATATATATTACTTATAATTTATCCACTAAACAATAAATTGTAGATAAAATGAAATAGTGTAATTGCCTAAGTTGATGCATTTTTCTAAGGGGAGAACAATTCCAACGATGACCAGCAAATAAGCGGTGATTTTGGTTATTTTTTTCTTCGTAATTGATGCGTGGAAAACATTTTAAATCTACACTGCACAAAATGAACCGATTTGTCATATTTTTATTGTACTCGTAAAATGAAAAGTCGCCTCCACTTTCGGTCCAAGATCAAAACTCTCGCAGATATAAATAACGAAGGCAATAATATACAAATATATATATATGTGCGCGCGCGCGCGTGTGTGTGTTGTACGAGCACTTGAGCAAAAATTACTCTCAGAAATTCTTTTTGTGGTTCCCGGTCGATTAGACACATTTTGGTGTACGCTTAAAGAACAAGGACAACGAAGAAATGACGAACGAGAGCGGTAGAAGAAAAATAAAAGGAGAAAAACGAATATTATGTCATCAAAATAATACGAGGGTCTCCTTCGGTAATGACTGGCATTCATCAACCGGTGTTGTTGATCATTATACGCAGTGTATGTCCTTTTTGTGCTTGTGGAGGTGGAAAGTGTCTGCCCGGAAAAACAATTTTCTGCGAACATTTTTCTCATGGAAAACCCGGAAACGTTTCCGCCGAAGTATGTCCAATCAATCCCTCGGGTCAGAGGGAGTATAATGTTGGATTTCCCGTCGAGAGGCTTTTAGCTTCGAAACGTCTAATGGCATTTGTCAAACATAATAACCACACACGGGAAAAAATAGCGAGGAAATGAAAAACTTATTCTCTGAGTTAAATGTTGGGAAAACTTTGGAATGAAAGTAAAAAACAATCATTTGGTGAAACTATACAGAAGTGATTGATTTATTTTCGTATGCGACGCTTGTACGAAATAGAAAAAAGGAAGTAAAAACCATTAAAATACTTTTTTAAGATTTATTACTATTTGTTTTTGAACAATATTTCATTATGGTTTTTAACCTGACAATATTTTCTATCTTGAGCAAGAATAACATGATTAAAAATATATAATATATATTGTCAAATTACCAAACAACAGTAATTGATGGTCGTTGAAATTTTGTTAAAAGTTTTATAAATGTGTAGACATTTTAAATGTTTCAACAATTTTTCATTTCGATTAAACAATAAAAGAATATAATTTAAATACAAATTTATTATCAAACAATAGTTTGGTTGTGAACAATAGGAAATATAATTTTATTGAAGACATACAAAAAATAAATACGTTCTGTAGTTGTATTGGTAAAGATCAATTTTAAAACTAAATGGACTGTCTTAGTAAATATTTCCCAAAGGTATAGTTTATCACGAAGAGTTGCAATAGATGATCTGATGACCCGCAGCAATATTATGTACATAATATTTTTTTTTTTTGGTTTCGCGTGGTATTTTAAAAAACTCAACATACAAGACATAATAAATGAGAAGGGTCATATCCTGTTGTTCAAATTTTCGAAAGTAAAATGGGATAAAGGGGAATAATGTAAAGTAGAACAGGGTAAGGGAAAACGTATAAACTTCATAAATCATATGACTGACATAGCCTTGAGCTGGGTATAGTGATTGTTTAAACAAAATACCGATAATGAAACAATTCATAGAGAGTTAAATTTAAATTGTGAAATTGTGTATTTTTATCATAAGATTTATTTATAATAGATTTTAAAATTCTTTTTACTTGAAAATTGTACACCTTTTATGGCCGTTTTTTTAAAGTAAAAAATGTAAATTATTTATAGAAATTGGTTTACTTGCAACATATGTACAGAGATGTTTAGATTATTAAAACGATATATAAATAACTCGAGAAAATTGATATCACATATTTTTTTTGCCAGCTGTCCATGTGCATAATCACGACACGCAGAACTACGTCAAATAACGTACCACGTGAACCGCTTATTATTAACACACTGTTTGCGTACAATATTGCACATATAACAACAACAACAACAACAACAACGGTGTAAAAAAAGGTTTCGAAATGTGTGTATTGTTGTAATGTTGGTTGTAGTAGTAGTCGTAGTTAAAATAGTGGATGATACTCGAACCCAGTCCCTTTATAATCCTTTCGAACACGAGGGCCGCACGTGTCTCGTTTTGTTTCGGTCCGACGACAAATCGTTCTGAAACGTAAAGTAAAAAAAAAAACACTGTGAAAAATGCAAATGTTTTACAAAACGGGAACAATACATGGGAAAGGGATGTTAAATGAACCGAAAGACACAGCCGCGTAGAGAGACGAACGCGAGCGAACGAACGAACGAACACGGAACCGTGTGTACAGCAACAGCGTGTTGGCATAGAGGAGTAGTGGGCCGATAGGGGGAGGGGACAGGAAACGAAGTTCTCGCTCACCTTCGTCCATTAGGCCTATTGATTAGGGTGAGAGAGAGAGTGCGTGCGCGCGGAAACATAGGGTCCAGCTACAGCAGCACGTGTGCCTGGCTAATGATCGGGTGCCGTTGGTGGTCTTGTATCGGGAATGTTTTCGCGTTTCCGGTTGTGTCCCGTTCGAAAAACCCATCCGACTCGCGTACATGTGTAATACTGTAATATATGTACGTGTGCGCGTGAGCGAACGTTAGTTCTTTTAAACAGGAAACGTATTGTCTGCTCAATAACTGAATCGACATTTTAAAATTTCGAACAATTACTGTTAAATTCTTGGCGCGCAAGAGTAATGGCTTCCGATTGGTATATATGTACATCATATAGCATGCGATGTAAAAAAAAAAAACCTTTGAATCAAACGGTAAACCGACGGTGGCAGCGGGTTGTAGCGGACCCGACAAAATGATTTGAGAGAAGGGCTGAAAAGGGGTTTCCCAAAAGATTACTTTATTGTATATTTTTGTCCGAATCGAATTCGAGCGCAATTAATAAATTGTACACGCGTAATAAAAACGGTTTTTTTTTGCGGCGGATGGTATTCGTGCACGCACTTTCCGCAGTTACATAAAAAGTCAATATGTTCAAATTTGTCGTACAATACTTTCAAGTGAATCATGCACGATTCGACAACATTATTATGTGGGGTGTATTTTTTCCATAACAATAGTAGTAGCCATAGCTTATAATCATTATTTTTACAACCTATTGAACATCGACTGAAGTGTTTGAATGAGTATATTTGCAATATCCGCCTAAGCATGCCTAATATTATTTATTTAGAGTATTAATCATGTCAAAAAATAGACAAAAATAGTAAAATGAATTATATGCATATAGTATATGAATCAGGTGGTGTTTGTATAGAGTTTTAAAGTTTTTTTTTCGAGTCATATGTAGTTTTCACTTATAGAATAAAAACATATAAATATGTTGAAAACTATATATTATCAGTTGCACACCGTTAATTGTCAATGAGGCATATGCCTTTTAGGGGATGGCTCAGTAATAAGAATAAGTCGTTTAATTCGAGTTTGTTTATGGCCGTAGGTTCGTCAGACCCAATATTAATAACGTACCGAACATATAACAACAATGGTTATGATGAAACAAAAAAAAAAAAAAAGGAGGGACATTCTTGATTCTGGTGGATTTTTACGATCGAAAATCCTGATGTGCAGGGATCGTAAAAACAGTCGAGCGCGTCCGCAAACAGAAAAGACAAAACTTGTAGGTTGCGGGGGAGGTACAAACGTAATGAGGTGGACCACCATGCCGCCACCACTATCCCTTTTACCGAGGGTTTTTATCGACAGTTGTCGTAAAAGCCACCGGCAGCCCTTTTTCTTCTCTCTCTCGTTCTTTTTTTCCACCCAGACAATTGGCCCCCGTGTTTATCTGTGACAGGACAGATTCGTAAATTATTCGGAATTATGGAGTTCACGTGGATCCAGTAGTCGAGCCTCATGATTAAGGGGTGATGTTTGTCTTTTGCAAATTGCACATTACTAAATAGAATAATCTAGCTCACACTTAAACGTTTGATCTGATATGTGCGGAGAACGTGTCTGGAAAATGTGTTAAAGATAAAACGTGAAGTGATGTGAGCGGCGTATTACATTAGACATTAACGTTTGGTTTTAAAATAATTTTCACTCATATTGAATTTGTCAAATTCAGTATGACATCACATATTATACGATTATTGCTTTTCGTTTCGTTGTTTTGGTACAGGAACTCGAATTAATATGGAAAAATACGTTTCGGTTAGGATTTTAAGAAGTAAATAATAATAATGAATTTGTGAATATCAATTCGGTCATTCGACAATAGATGTACGCCCGCAGCCCGGGGCGGCAATCAACGGGTTTACATTGAGGTTTTACACATGACGCACAGGGGAAGGGTTTTAGTGTAAACTCGTATACTAAATGTTCTTGCACAAAACCTCTAGAGTTGGACGACAGTGAAGTATAGGAACCCGTGATGTTTGCTTGAAACCCGAACGCACAACAAGCACATGTCCGGAATTAATTCGCACGACCTCGGTATCCACCCCAAAGGCGCATAAGCGTTAGGTTGTGCACGGATATCACGTGTGTAGCGGGGGCGAGCGGCAACGGCGACCGTACAAGTGAAATAGAGCGGTGCACGGAAGTAGATCCCGAAAACCGCCGTCATTATATAATGGTACTCCATCACGTTAATTTCGCCGGATTGATAGGGAATTATTGTAGCGAGACAATGGGATACACTTTTATTCCTCAGCCCTAACCATCATAGGCTCGTGATTAATGGTCGAATGTTTTGACAAACCCCCTGTAGCTGCGTGCGTACACGGTCCGCTTAGGTTCTAATTGAAGGACTGTTTGACTTAAGGGTTACGGAGTGCTGCAGTAGAACGCGCTAAAATGTTCTAGTGTTTTCGACCACCGGACGCGGACGCGATGGGAAAATCGTTTGTTTAGCGTTTTACTTAATTTTTTTCCATTTCGCTGAGCTCCAATAAGTACCTGTATCACAGCGATACATGTTTGTTATAGTTGTAACCGCGTTCTCATAACGAATCAATTTTTAGTCTGAAAGTTGTTATTATATGTGTTTCACTTTTCCATTGTTAGTTGCTCAAAATTAGCCCGTTATACGTTGAAATGTTACTATCGACATGTACTGAAATCGGCTTTTGCGATCCCTCTGTATACACTTCCTGTATTGACCGTGCGTAAGATGAGTTGCAAAAATCCGTTAACCCCGCAATGCACACTGTCATATACGTTATTATGACGCTCGTCGGCGGTGGTATAACAAACACTACGTCGTTATGACACGCCGTCTTGAAACCAATAAACATTGTCTGTATGACTTTAGTATTTTATTCGGACCGATCGCCACTTATCCCCTGGGGGTCTGCATCAATGAAATCAGTTAATAATAATCCGCAAAGGGGCCGAGGAGGGAACTTTATCTAATAGTGACCAGTCATTGCACAGATGTTGATTATGGTTTCGAGAGTCAGACAGGTGACGCGCTACTTATTCGGGCCAACAATCGACCGGTCGGGTATTTTTTTCGTGATTAATTGATAAACGGATTAAAAATATTGTTTACTCATCGAGACGAGAATTAATACACTGATGATAATATTTGAGGTCAACCCTTATTTGTTCAACACAAATTGTATAATTTATGCAACAGGGTTCGTTTTCATTATACAATGTAGTAAAGTGCATTTGTTTTTTAATCCTGCAGTACATAACGTTATAATGCGTATTCGAAAGTCATACATTGTACCCACGTACCTATTGTATGCAGTAAAAATATTTCATTAAGTCTGAATAAATTGACTAATAATCATCTAACATGTTTCCCATTTAAATTTACCGATACAAAGTGTACGATTAATTAACTAATTAATTTGAGTCGAACTAAATTAATTATATTTTTATGACTCAAGTCTGGACCGCAATAATAATATGTAGTAATAATACTTGTAATAATAATTCTCTCATAAAATAATAATGTTTTGAAAGTATAACCATAAAATCATATATTTTCGGTAATGATGTTATTTATATTTAGAATTTTTACTATTGTTATAAATTTCAATATTTATTTATTGTGATTGTGTTCACCACTAATAAGTAATAATTATTTAAAGCTCAGAATAAATGAATAAATATATAAATGTATACTTCATATTTAAATTTAAATATAATCGTTATTGTCGTAATATCTCCACAGGGAGGTCACTTTGTCTAATTTTAATTTTATTTATTTATTTTCATTATTATTTACATTTAGTAAGCTATTTATTTTCAATAATGATTCTACATTGCAATAACATTAATAAAAATGAAACTTTAAAAACAAGAAAATTTAAAAAAATATTATCATTTTCAAGTTAATTTTAATTTTACAGTTCATCATTTCATATATTATTGCAGGGGTTTTTAATCTGTGTTGCATTTTCCAGAGGAGTCACCAGATATTATCAAAGGAATCGCGTCCACAGTAGAAAATAAAAGTTTACTAGTTTTATTGTTATAATAACTCATATGGGAGCCAATCAAGTTGTTTCTAAAATTAGAAGAGACGTGGATTTAAAAAATTGAAAACTCTTGTGTTCACAATCCATATAAATATTTCAATTTCAATTTTAATAAAGTTGTAATTTTATAAATACACATTGAAAATATATAATGAATAAGTTAAGTTTTCCTATATTTTATATGATTACCTGATTTGAGTACCTGGATATTGAAGTTATGTAGACTAATTTATGTGGTCTAAATGAATGAAATTACCGAGATTAATATTGATTATGTGTTCATTACATCACTTTATTGAGGATTATGGGATTACGGGGCTTATTTCTTCTTAACCAGATTATATCAGAATGACTGTTGATGTATTGCTGTCAACTTATAATATTTACGGTTATTTTAATAGTTTAAAATAAAACTTGTTTTTTATATAAAGTAAAAAATTAGAAACTCAATTTAACATTTCAACGCATGGATTAACAAGTAATTTGTACAGAATATACTTGTATATATATATTCGTTCTATACATACTACCTTGAAAAAAAAAATACAAAATTAAAATTAATTTAGAATTAAGAAAACTATTATAACTTAATCGTAGAAATTAAAAATATTGGTTGTGACGTTTATCCTTGAGTAAATATTAACTGCACATTATTTTTTCTTAGCTATTTAATTATTAGAAAATTTTATAATTACTATTTACTAAACATATCATCGTACAAAAATTATTTAATACTTTAATAGTCTTTTAACAGTCTATATGAAAATCTATTCATTTAGGTTATAAGTAGTGTAAGCAGAAGACAATCAAAGACTAGAAAAAAGCTGCTTTGAGAATAATCTGTTTCAAGATAATTTCAAAGTACTAAATTTGTAATTTAAATGTTACTAAAGTACTTAATGTTCGCTACTTTAGTATTCTATAAAACACAGAAACCACTTATGAAAAATTTTATTGAATGTAAATGGTATATATTAGATACAGATGTGCATAGACGGAAAAACAATACAACTACTAAGTATACCACTAGACAATAGTATCATAGTGTATAGTATAGCATAAATAGTGAATAACAAAATTACGATTTAAAATGAAAATACTTATAATACTATAGCTACTGAATTTGATGAAAAATTACTCCCAACTCAGTAGAAAATATTTAATACAAACAAATATGTTAAATTCACACATGGAAAAAAAATTGTGATCAGGGATATTTATACATATTTATACTCATATATTATAGTAGATTGGCGAACACAAAATAACTTATTATCTACTTTTATTTTTTTTTTTTACCATTATGGTACAAATTAATTAAATTTATATTAATTTACAAGTTAAAATAATATGTACCTGTTCATCGTATGTTATTTACTTTAACATCACATAATGTTTGTGACTTATTGTTGTGTAATAGTTTTATAGTAGTTGATTATAAATACAACTGAATCATAAATGTCAGCATATTGTTACTATATTATATGGATATAAGCATCCAAAGAAAGAAATATTTTCTTGTATGTTAGGTTTATGGTTTCAAAGATTTCTAAACGTAACAGATATTATCTTGTTGACTCCGGATGATTATGAAAGTGCTCGTAAAATATGTGCGAAATTGAGATATGACATTTTCGAAGCGTGAAAACTTGTTGGATGAACTACTTAAACCATTAAAAATCTAAATATGTCATTGCCGAACGATTTGTTTGACTTCAAATTTTAATACTTTATAATCGCCAGCATCGAACGGATGTAAAATCGTTCTCCACACTTTGGATGGTATTGTTTGTAAACGTGTTCATCGGTCGTTTCTCTCTCTCACCATCTCTTGCGATCTCACCAAGCTGACGACAATAAATACGCATTAGTGGAGACGAGAAAATAACGACCTGTTTAAAATGCATGCTCAAGTGTCTGGAATGGGCGCCCGTCCGTGCAAGCCTAGTTGTGAATTGCGTATACACATATAATATATGTATTTATAAATAATAGTGGCCTTTAAGGATGCGGGTGTTTGTCGCCGTCGTCGTTGCCGCGCGTCTACTCACTCGTCGTTTAGGGGTTGACCGAGTAATAAAAAGTCATTGTTTCGCGTTTTCCGAGCACGAAATTATCACCCTCAACGTCGCCGCTATCGGTCCGATGAACGGGTTATACGCACCGTAATGACGTCACCGCGTGCACGCCCGCATGACCAGTTGGCGACAGTAGCGACCGTGGACTACAGCGGGGAGAGGGTTGTGCCCAGGATATCCGAGCTCGTGCGAAAGGGTTAACGCTTTCGGGATGGATGGAAAAAGATAAATATTAATAAAACGGCCTCCTCTAAACACCGTCGACGGGGGCTACAAGAAGGGTTTATTTCTCTCCCGGTGGTTAGTTTGGTGGGAGAGTTATCTCACCAGTTCCGTGACGAGAGGTGTTTTTATTATCCTTGACGATGAAAAGACAAGTCTTGGACAGAAAAAAAACCGTTCAAGCGTTATTTTAATTATGTATAAACAACTACGGATGGGGGTACGTGTATTAAAATATTATGCCCGTTGTAGCAAATATTTCTACATGTTAATTATTATTACGCAAACCAATGAATGCAGGAGGGATTTTGTACGATATACGTAACGTGTCTTGAGTAAACTACAAGAAAGATTATTTACGACCAAAATCATTATCATAATCCAACACGTATGACCCCGACGATGATCAAATATTATCGTTTTTAATATCAAAAAAATATGAGGATTGTTATACCATTTCAGTCATTACTCACCGACATTTCCATATGTATACTTTTTAGTGGTCCTTGTACAGATATTAAGTGACGTTTGGACGCAGGTCCAATTAAATTAAATTGATCGCGATTCGTTTATATCGCGGTATCGAAATGGCGGGCCGCTTACAAAGTATATTCATCTGTAGGTGATACAATGTAGAATACAAGGGGAGACAATTAGATTCCACTATAAACGTGTAAACGTACAGACGCCAAGTGGACCGGCACACATCTTGATTTCCGTGCACAATTAGATTAATGATTCCATAAAGAACGACTGCAACGACGTTACACACATATATCATGTTTTAAATTGTACATAAATAGTGTATATACGATATATATAATACAAGAATATATAATGCATACAAGTATATGCAGTACAAAGAACTGTCGAGTCATTTGAGTACAGGCTGTATTCACAATTATTCTACTGTGGCAGGACATTATCTAAAAGTCTAATCAGAACCTAATTGTAATATGTAGTCGAGACATAAATTATCGTACGGTTGGCATATTGGACTGTTATTCGAGTACAGTCCATGAGCCACTCACGCTTGTCCGACATCGACCGTCACTATTCCTCGAAAGTCATATATAAAAACTAGTTATTATTAGCCACGTATGACGAGTTAGAACAAATTGATTTTCGACCGCATGATAAATCAGGATGAAACGGAAAAATTGTTCCGAGATGGTCCCGAAATGTTTTTGATATATTTTATCGTTTCACGTGGAACCGTGACACTTTTTTGGACTCCAAATCAAAAGGATTCGTCAGAGCTCTAAAAATTAATCAAACAAGAATTTAATTATAAAACAAGGAAGATTATCGATGCACTGCCATTTGAGTGATCTTAATGTTACGAACGATTGTTGTTCTATAAATACAATTTAATTTATTGGAGTCTCTTTTGCTCATCAATAATTGTAACAGTTAATACAAATTAATTAGGTCAAGAACTTAAAAAGCAGGGTTACAGTGTTTCCTCAATATTATTAAGTGTGGCATGTTGAAAGTGTAGCATGTTGAAAGTGCGACATTTGAAATATTCGAACGATTTATAAGGTTACATGTTTTTTTTTTTTATATGTTACATTCACCATAAAGTTATTAATCTCGTTGGTTTACAATTAAACAACTTTTATGTAAGGTCATAGGGAGAGTATACATATGGTTAATATATATAAAATTAATGTTAAAAAAAAAACTGTTTATTTTCAATTTATATTAATTTAATTTTAAATCATTGGAACAAAATATTATTTTCTAATATTTGAATATCAAAAGCATAAATCGTTATGTTTGTGACTGTGTACGTTGACGCGCACTTTCATTATTTTGTTATTTATATTCATTTTTGTTCCCTAAAAATGAAAATAAAAAAATAAAAATAAAAACCCGTATGCATACAGTTAACTAGATTATACTTGTGCACTCCGTAGTGTTTTCGAGGACACGTGACTTCTCGCGTTTCGCCCATGATATTATGTAAATCGTACTCAGTCGCGGTAACGTCGCAATATTCGTAAATTCGTGAAGAGGCCCATCTACTGCGATGACAGCCACCCGTCTTTGTTAGTCCCAATTTATTGCTGTACATACGGGGTGAATGTAAAAAAAATATATATAAGAGCAGCTAGCTGATTTAGCATCATTTGAATGCCGGATCATGGAATTCGTGTATGTAAAAAAAAAAAAAAAAAACATCTCGTTGTTATTATATCGGGCTCGTATTTTTGGTACTGTAAAATATTCATGGGACATCGAATCTCGTGTGACTGACGAGATGAAAACGAATAACGAGAAGTACACGTATAAACAAGCGAAAAGCTTCAGCGCGACTAAAAGCTCTACAAAAGAAGTTTTTTTAAAATCATTTCGGTCTATATCCCCTACACCCGTACTGTTTTTTTTTCAGTAACGCTGTATACATATTATATATATATATAAGTTGGTTTAAAATACACGATATGCTTGCGTCATATATATATATATTCATAATAATATTTCACTCGATTTCTTTTAAAAGGTTCTCTTGTGTACGCTGATATATATATATATATATATATATATATATATATATATATATATATATATATATATAGATATGTTGCCTTCATTTTTTTCTGGACAATAAATTCTACCCTCGTCCATATACGTTGGCGGTGGTGTTGTTGCACTGTTCGATTTATCGTAGCAAAACTTTTGCATAACGTTCGCGTTCGCACGAGGAAAAACGTATTTCCAAAATGAAAGCTCTTAAGTTTCCGGTCCGGAAATGACCCGGAACTGCGATAAACAGCGTCAAATATAGCGAGAATAGGTCGTCTTCCTATTTTCCTACCCCTTTCCACCATTCTATTGCCGTAGTATCATACAACATCCGATGTGCCAGGCGTTTCTTGTGACCTATCTGAACGTATTTCGTCTGCCGATAAAAAAGAAAAGACCAAGTAAAATGACCCAATCGAAACGTAAACGATGACTGGTATCTATGTCAATTTAAAAGTTCAGTAAAATATTTACAGATGAAATGATTTTCACAGTATATTTTTGCTCTCTAGAAAATCAATAAATTATTAGCCACAAGAATAGCTTTTAAGATGGATAAGAATAAGACAATTTATAAAAATTCGAGTCACCATGAATTTGCTTCGCTATTCATGATGTTGTGTATCTAATATTTAAATATGTTATTATTTATTTTGGATTGAATATATAAACATTAATATCGAAAAAAAATTTCAGATTCTTTCAGTAATTATTTCGAAGAATTTGAGTTTCAGGATAATGTGTAAATTTAGAAATCTTAACCTATTAAAAAATTGATTACGTACACAAAAATTAGCTTTATGTGATCGTATTTTGTTTATTATTTTGTTATAAATAAAGGAGCCATAATTAATTTTCTATTATTATTTATATATTATATAAAATACAGATGAGCCTTAAATTAATTTTAGCGATAGTATATTAACATGGAATCTAGTATTCTTCAAAAAAGTTGTACAAAATAATTTTAAATTTCAAAATACTTTTTTTTTCATTGGAACTACTTGTCTAGTACTATAGTCTAATACTATATCGGTCTAGCTTGTCTAGGAAAATAAGGGAAAGAGTCAGTATAATAACCTGGTCCATTTATTCTTATTTGAATATTAGCAATCACGTTTAGCTTGCCATGTCACATGTCGTAATTCACTGAACCACTGCTTTATGTATAACACTGGTCGCGAAAATCTACAATAATGTACATACACTCCCAATTGGCCCCGTATTCTAATAAAATATTTTATTCAAACATATATCTTTACCAATTTATCAGTATAACAACGCTGAGTATTAAAACAGAAAATAAATAAAAATAGATTGGTGCATTGATAAACGTAATATTACAGTCAGTGTTTGTCATTTGCAAAATTGCATACACTTTGTTCATTATTTACCGGTATTTTGTTTACGTGTAGAATGCGAGGGGGGAATATCCGAAATGATTATCTCTCTTTTTCTCGCATATTTTATGATGTACTTTTTTTTTCTTTTTTTTTTACAACCATACTACGTTGAATGTTGGAAATTTTATTACTTCAACCTTCCCGATACTTCCCTACTGATGAAAATAATACCACTCCTATACATTGTAATATACGTAATCGAAATACAGAGATCGTATCAAATTTTATTTAGAATACGAACACTAAATACGCAACTGTATGTTTGTATGTTTGTGACACTCGTATACATCTCCCTTGAAATTATACTTTTTCCCCAACGTCATTATTATTTACAAATTTCTTGTTGTAATAAAAAAAAAATAAAAACACAAGTACACGTATGCAATAAAAACGTAATGGGCTATTGTGCTCGGTATATATAATATTAATATCTGGCTTGTAAAAATATTTTCATGCAAATATCGCCGCGTTCACTTGTCGTATGTTATAAATTATATTCATACACGAAGAGGTAAACTCGCGGAAATCGCAGCTATTTATGAAAAAAAAAAAGTAATACAAAACGCAAAATAAATCTTTGTATTTTTAATAACAATGCACAATAAATATTCCAAATGTAAGATTTTATATACAAGCTGTATACCAATGGTCCCCATTAGGGCAGAAAAATCGACTGGTGAATGATTTCATTATCCATGGAAATTATAATAACGCGCGTCTTGCTTATAAAAAAAGGATACGCTGCAGTGCTAATACGTGCACTTATACAAATCGAATATTTATTGCTTTTAAAAAATATGTGTAACTTCTTATAGGTACACGCACTTAAGTAGAATTAAATAATACATTATAAAAGTTTAGAGATGAGAAATTGAAAATTTTGCTGCATTATTGAAAAATGTGTTTCGTTTTTTAAGCATATATCATCTCATACGAAATGTATATAAGTGTTATAATAATAATAATAATAATAATAATATATTATGTATAACACGCGCGTACTTCATTAGTTAAACAGCCCCCAGGGACCGGTGGTCGTCGATCACATCGCTCTACTACCCCTTCACCGTAAGTTTGCGTATATTACGACGCAGTAATTGTGTTACCGTAATGGTTTTTCGGAAATATCTCAATTTCACTGCGTTGTTATAAGGTCATCAGCAAACAATATACGCCGCGCGCGTCCCTTTTCAGTTTTCGGGTAAATCATTCTTCTCCTCCCTGCTCCCGCGCACACATACTAGTATAACTAGTATAACTACATACTACACCACACATCCATCCCTCCTGACCGGGTTCGTAAACAGGGCACGGATTATGTAGGGATAGATTTTGACCCCGCGAAATAATGTAATCCTTATTTTAATTCAAATCGTAATGGACCGAAACTTGGTGCAATATATATACATATATGTCTATGCTCACATGTGGATATATACATTATGTATACATCGATACACATATCGTACTCGTCCAGTACATCCGGCGTTTACATATTATATCCTCTCTTGAAGTCCTGTGAAAATATTGTTTTACGTGTATGTATCGCGTTGGACCTTTAATGGTCACGTTAATTTCGTTATTGACATTGACCGGAATAATATCCTTCCGGGTACGGATCGCACCGGGACATGGGTGAAACATTAAAACGCGAACGTTTGGTTTCACAAGTGGATTAGCCACGTTATTACTTATTACACTTAAACTTTCAATATAGTATACTATAGTATATTATTATTATACTGGCCGGATACGGTCGAAAAACGGAATAACGTACCCGTATGAGGGACTTAACGCGGTTATACCGTTTTAATTATGTTTTAATCACGTATTTGTAATAACGTAGGAAGTAGTTATTTATGTACGTGCCATAGTCTTCCGTGAATGCGTTCTATTTAGCATTTACTGGAACGGATTTATGTTTAAGCTTTCAATTTTTGTCGCATTTGATACAGACGAACAAAAAATTTGCGTGTTTACGGTTTTGATTGATTTCAATTGCGTTAAGAAAAAAAAACCCCCTTTTATTTGTACCCGTGTAATGTAGGACCAAGTACCGCATTTTAAACGATGAATCGGCGTGTAATCTAGCAGAGAAGTAAAAAGTTCCGGCTACGATATGAGGTGGAGAGGATGAGAGAAACCCATTAAAGATCGAATACCCGACACCTCTCATATTGCCGAAACGGAAATGCGATAATGTAATACTCTAGCGAAAGAAGAGCTCAAAGAGACGTCACTCCGTAGAAGATAGCGAGTACGAGTTGAAAAAAGTTGATGATAAATAATAATCTAGAAACTAAAAAATAAAAAAATAAAATAAAAACCACCCGGGGACGTTTTTAATTACACTCTTTGAAGCTATCAAAGAACTCGGTAATCGGTTAATTGAACCGCCGTGCAGACACATTAATGTTTCATGGAATCTCTGCGAGGACGACTTGTGCGCGCATTAATAAGGGAAGTATTCCTTTCAAGTCGACTCGAGTTTTTACCGCTTCGGTCCGCCCCCGACTTTTGTAATTCTCGCGCCGGGTGCAGTGTAACCGAATAGCTTTCGCGCCTCTTTTGTGCTTTGGCGTTAAATTCGATTTCTGCTTTAATCACAGTGTATATACTCGGTTAATACAGGCGCGCGTTTCCGTCGCGTATAGAAGCTTTTGACTCGGGCGAAAATTAACTGTCAACTACTTTGCTAGGCTTTACGTGTTTTTTTTTCTCCGGTCGTTCCTGTGGGATATGTCGTTTTTACATGTATTATTCATTGAAACGCCGACGCCGCCACCGCCGCCATGCCTACCATTTACGGAAATGTGTAATAACACGTTACAAGAGTACACCAAGTGGATGCGTTAATGAATGTGTATAATTAAATCATCAAGTGTTTCTGAACGGGTTGAATCGCTATAGAATACACGCTCAAACGGATAGGATTTTCGTCTAGAAGTATCTCGCATATATAGCATAGTATGTTTATGTAAACGCGCGAACTTAAGTGTTTCGAATAACAATTAATTACGCTATGCGTTTTATTACCATCATGTGTATAATTTTTATTAATTAATAAATAAAAAGGTTTAGTTTTCTTTTAGTTTTACTTTGAATGTTACGTGACTTGTATTAGGCAGTATTTTTATAGTACAATTAACATACAGGTAGTTAATCGACTTAACTTGCAAGCTTACAGTATTGTCTTGAACAAAAGTCGTCATACGATAGTACTTCGCTGTGTCTATATGAATGCATTATTACAATAATATTGGTAATAAGTTGCGCAAAGGACTTGTAGGTCTAAAAAAGCTCTAAATATGCAAGCACATTTGTACTTAAAATCCTATAATATGCACTAAAAAATTAGTTTTAAAAACTTATTTTGTACCATTCTATTTTTGTGATTATACAAAACAAGTATACAAATGTTAAAAATTGTCTGTCCTAGTAATAAGTAATAGACCAAAAACTAACTTTATTGTTATTTATTGGTACAAAATATTATTGCCATTCTTATCGAGTTAACTAAATAAGAAGATTAAAGCTTTTTTTTTGTTGGAAATACCGATATTTATATATAACAATTTATATAATTATTTTAATATGAAGAACGTGCCATGACCGTTATTAATTTGGCGATGTAATTTATTAAAAATGTAACTTTTGTAGGTTCTCGACTCCATATAATTATAATACACGGTCTGAAATTGGAAACGAAGCGGTCTACAGAGTTTATACATGGAATCATGAAAAAAAAAATATTTGTAGTCTTTTCTTTACGAAACGCAATTCATACAAATCTATTTAAGTACGCGCGGGATCGACTCGTACGATCTGTCCGCAATTGTTATGCGAAGAAAACAACACGTCCACGCTCGTTTCCTGCAAATGACGTAATAAACCACCAGGGCCCACGAGCGGGCACGGAAAAACAGATAACGGTTTACTACTATGCCGATGCCGTTTTATTTTTATTATTATTTTTCCCTCTTCTTCCCGCTCCAAGCAATATCTTTCCCCGGATAGTATTACTATTATTATTATTATTAGTAATAGTAGTAGTAGTGGTGGTGGTGGTGGTGGTGGTGGTGATAGCGGTGTGGTAGTAACGGTAGTATTACCTACCCTTTACTTCCTGTTCGACATATGCGTGTACGCGTGTATGCATGTGTGTGCGTGAGTACGTCATTTGCGTATGTGTTCGTGTCGATCGCGCCGGGTTGCATAACTAATTCCATTTAATAGCACCGCTCGTCGTAAAACGGGACGACACTACTACAACGCTTCCGGCACGAGGGTTTTTCTGGTAAAATAAATCGAC
This sequence comes from Sipha maydis, assembly GCA_034509805.1. NCBI lineage: Eukaryota > Metazoa > Arthropoda > Insecta > Hemiptera > Aphididae > Sipha > Sipha maydis. Next base: position 82,200 of record JASXSY010000752.1, on the reverse strand, counting down.
ACTGGGATTGAAAAATAGGGTTTTTTTTATTTATTTATTTATTTATTTTTTTGTTCATTTTCATTTTCGTGAATAATTTATTGGCACAGAGACGAATCCGATTTGAGCGTATGTTCGGTTTTATTCGAATATATCACCTACACTGCAAATGCATCTATAGAGCAACGTTGCGCGTTGTGCCCTCCCGCTGGTGTACATATTACGTACCACGTAGCACGCCGGATGCTGCCCGCGGGAGAAGAGCGTGCAAATGATCATCGAGACTTGTGATTCCGCTTCATCGGGCAAATAGCAAGCCATCATCGTAGTCGTCGTTGTCGTCGTATTATCGGGTGTCTGTGGCGAATCGTGCGTCTCTCGGTCGGCGCATGCAAATTCGACGGAATAACGCGCATCCCGAGGATTCCTCCGCGGGGGGTAAATCGTGTCTCGTCGGGCGCGGCGCGTGTGATTTCTCGTGTTTATCAACGGAACAACAACACCCATTTGTTCCGGGATGTATATTGCATTACGCTCAGTGTAGGGGCAATGGTGCGCTATAATATCACATGTCGTATTGTTGACGTTTTTCGAATCTTACAAATATCCATTTTGCGTAATGGCATGCAAATATTAACCCTAATGGCGTCTCGATAAACATATATTCCATGTACATAAATAATAATAATAATAATAAAAAGAAACGGTGCACACCGTATGCTTCTTCGTCTCGTTTTTGTTTACGTAAAAAAAAAATAAATATTTTGGATACATCTAGAAACGCATAGTGTTATTGTATCACTGTATCATACATACATACATGCGTACGCTAATGCTGCCATGGTACGCATTCCGTAAATAATTTTTTGAAATAACAACGTTGCAGTCAGAGACGTACTCTAGTGTTATAGCTATGTTGTGTAGTCAATAAAATACTCGATAATATTTCTTTTCAGAATTGACTAATGTGCGTAACAATATTGTTTTTCGTTTTTCGCATCTTTGTCGACAAATACCAATGTCAACACATACCAGTGGCGTATTTATGGTTGGCGGAGGGATATGGGAGACGGGATAGTCGAATCGCACTTATTATCTAATAAAAAAAACGGTTGGATTGCACTCGGGTTGAAAAAAGGTAATGATCGAATTGCACTCGGATAAAAAACAGGTAGTTGTCAAATTACACTCATTCAAAAGAGGAGTAAAAATTTAAAACAGATTTTTAATATGAACGTTCACGTGTAGGCGTATAAAAATAGTTATAACCAAGTTTTTGGATATAACTGAACATTTTTTGTGTATAAGACTTGTACACGAAAAAAGTTATGTTTCCATTATACACGTTTTTAAAACAACGTACTTTTATAAAAACGTTTACAATATTACAAATCAATACTTACACTACAATTACAATACAATTACGTTTACGAAAACTATGGCACAATTATTAATAGATACTTATATTTTAATAAAAAATAAATTATATTGAAAAATATATTAACTTATAGACTCAAAAACATTACCAGGTTCGAGTTTTTGAATTCAGTTTATTATTACTACAAAAAATGATTGAAATTAGTTGAAAATAAAATAGTAACAATATTTGACGATTTAATTAATTATATTATTATTTATATATTATTTAATTAATTAGTTTTAAGATTTTATTATGACTTAACGGTTTTAACTACTTCAATAATTAAAATCATTGGCAGTTCTAAGCCTTTAAGTAGAAAGGAAGATCAGTGTTTTCTAAAGTTCCAAAAACCTAATATTTTCCTTGAAATACTTTTTTTGAGCATGAATGCAGTTAAATGAAATATTGTCTTACACATATCCCCATCCCTTGACTAAATCCTAAATACGCCATTGACTTGTACTCAAGTTATTCGAAAAACATTACTATACAACGATTTAAATTACATAAATAGTGGTACGTGAAGTACTCGTAAAAATTTTCCATTTTTGATGAAATATTATTATGAGTAATAACTGATTTATTTAAAAGTTTTATCTATTATTATAATAAGTAACTTGTAGGATACGAGTTATAGTACGATTTAAACTTTTTATTATTACTAATACTCAATATGTAATTAGCATAAGGAATCATTTCAAAAACCGAAGTTTATAACACTGTTGCACAAATCAACATGCATTATTTATGTATTACGTATTTATGTTTTATGGTAGATTCTAACGCATCGTGAATCCTATCTGCAAATAGCTATCCTTTAGAGATATGTTTTAATGATTAGGAACGAGTCCCTTTTGTAAAGGAACAGAAGCGTACCTACAGGTGACTTGGCTTTTAAGCATGAATTCAAACGTTGTTCAATGAAATGGAAACATGTTGATATACGTTAGGGTCGTATAATCTGTTAGTTTAATTAATTTAACTGGTAAAAATTAAGTACGATATGGTTTACCGATTTCGTTTTTCTACCTCCATAAGTTATTTTTAAATTTTTTTTTTGGATATTTTTGCGTGTACTCCAGTAGGTGATTTTTCTGAATGCCTAATATAATATCGTAAAGGTTAGGTCATTGTTGGTGTGCGTAAAAGGTTACAAAACAGGATTAAAGTAGTCCGATTTATTTTTATTTTTACTAATCGCTTTAGTGACGTGAATCGTGAACCGTGATTGGTGTCCGTTTTTAATAACCATCGTGATTGGTCGTCCTTCCGTTGGTGTCCGGAAACACGTGAACACGAATTAGATTCGTTTTCGGAACACTCGCGAGCGTTAGCAACGACGGGTCGCAGAGGGAACGCGTGGAACGTGCAGGACGCGCACAGACCCAACCCAGTGCTAATAAACCGTCGGGACGGCAAATAAAAACGGGTGAAAAATCATCCCGTTGCCGTGGCAGGTGTTGCTGACGCGGGGACAGTCATTATTTCTGTAATAATTCTCCCCCCCCCCCCGAACGTGCGATCGCGTGGTGTGGTAAGTGGACGGAACGCGAACGGTCCGAAACCGTGAGCGCGGTACGGAATGCCCATCCGGTCGCTTGCGGGATCGCGTCGTGCCGCCTGCCGGGATACGTCACGGTGTCCACCGGGGGGGGGGGGAGGGAGGTGTCGGATTGGCGTGTCGGACGATTATAAATGCGCAGGGGACGAGCGGGAAGTCGGCCAAGGAGAAGACGAAGGAAGGTTTTTCTCCGGCACGAAGCGCGTGGTCCGACGCCGCACGGATTTTGATTTATGACGCGAGGGGGGCGAAAAAAAACCCCCGCGCCCAGGAAGGCCGCGGGAACTTAACACTTAGTGCACGACCACGTGCGGACGGATGAATGATGATGGAGCGTGTCGTGTCGTCCGCCGCGTCGACTATTTGTCATATTCTCCGCCGTGTTCTCGTAGGCCGCTCGCACGTCCCGCGGGTGACGGTCGGCGTGTGCAGGGGGGGTTATATTGTTTCCTGATCGATTTCTCCGCTCCTGCTCGCGGCCACGGTTCTCGCGCTTCGCCAGAGCGTTCCGCGCGCGCATCCGTCAACGTCCACGACAACGGATTCCGGGCGGCTTCTTTTCGCTGGCGGTTTTCCAAACCGGAGCGCGTGGTGTGCCGCGAAAACCGTCGGCGTACAGTTGTGATTGTGTGGGGGGGGGGGGGGGTGTGCACGCGCGCCGAGAGCGATTTGCGTTCTTGCGACAGCGCGTGGCGATTTCAGCAACAGTACGCCGGAGGAGCACGCGATTCCCGTCGAAATCGTTTTCGTGGACATCGCGCGTGTAAAACGCTCGAAACGTAGAACCGTTCTCGGTGGGCCTTTTGAGCTTGCATCGTGCTGCCCGGCGTCCCAACGGCTTTCTCCGAGAGACCGTGTTATTATACACGCGCGCGAGTGGCGCAGGTTTTCGGAAATCAATTACGAGTAAATGTTGGACACGACGGATTTAATCGAAACGCCGACGGAATTAAAAGCAAACAACTGCGCCTGCAGGTTTTGTGTACACGCGAAACACACCGGGGCCCACGTCTTGTGCAAACAAGTCGAAGGGTGCGCTCGGTCCGGCGGCGGGTAGGTAATTGGTTCCGGTTCGCAGGGTTGTTTGTATCCTTCATCCTATATAACGCACCCAATCACTGTGCCGTGTGAAAAGAAACGGCGCTCTGGACACATTCAATTAAGATTATCGAGAATCTTGTTCATAGGTTTTGGTTTTCTTAAAATATTATACGAGATTCTGTTGAAATCGGAAAAAAAAATGCCCGTTCCCATATGCCAATATATTAAAACTGTAGATACTATTTTCATCGATACATATTGTAAAATTAATCCGCTTCTCTATGTTCGGGATAAGCTCCGGAACAGTTGAATGGGTTTATTGATATAAAAAAAAAAAAAATAATGAAACACGGTTGGTTGAATGATAAGCGTTGTCATGGATGTGGTAATCTTTAGTCGCATTTTACACATACATTGAGAAAAAAGAATACTTATCCATTAATATTGATTAATATGCCTAGAAGAGAGTGAAACATTAGTCGATATGTATATTATATTATATAATTATACATTGTACTGTCACGTGTGAAATCCAAATTAAATTTGTTTATTTTTACTCCAACTTGGAAAAAGTTGACAAAATCATTTACAAAGAAACTTTTTAAATCTTTGAATTATCAATTAACTGGTATAATCTATATTTGGTTCTATCCATAGTTGTGTCTACAAAATGTTTATATACGAACGCTAAGTTTTGCGGTTTGTAAATTAAATCTATTAAAATTTAGAAATTAGGATTAAACATATTTTTATATGTTAAATATATTATTTTTTATTATGTTCAACAAAAAAATTTAAATGGAATTTGCCTTGTAATTCTTTTCACGGAAAATGCCGTGGAGATACAGTTAGTTTTAAATATAAACTAAATAACTAGTCATTTAACAATAAAAAAAAAATACATTTAAGAAGATATTTATTTTTTATTTAGTTTTTTTATGAAATTTTTTTAATACAATCACTTATTTTGAAATTGTACTGTTGATAAATAAAATTAAAATTGTACTATTTTGATTTATAATGATAAATACTAATTTAAAATTTATATTTATTTTAATGATAATTATTGTTTTCCACGTAGAAATTTTATACCAGTTCAATTAAATTTTCTTAACAAACTATTGAAGTCACTGACTCGTTTTAAATGAATTGTATGGAATAATTGGTTTAAATACTTAAAAATAAAACGCAATATTTTTATTTAATTTAAAAAAATTGTTTTTACAACTTAGGATTAAATTAGGTGACTCCACACATCCCAAATTAAATACATATCTCTGTATAAGTTCGATGACACTAATATCTTTAGATGAATAGTGTTTTTTTTTCTGGTGACAATACCTATCGTGGGTGTAAGTCAATAAGTTAGGTATGGCAAAATTAGTTAAACATCATTATTAACCGAAAATAGTCCAAATTGGTTTTTGTACGGTAAACCATGTTATTTTTTCGATTTGTAAGATAAATGAATGCGAGTTGAGTATAGCAAACATCTATATATATATATATATATATATGTGTGTGTCCTATATAAAGAGAATTGCACGATGGAACCCTTGGGAAAGAAAAACGAGGGAATCGAAAGCTTTTAACAGCCAACAGTGTGTCGAATCGAATCAACGTATTTTCCAGACCGTTAAGCTCGAAGGTGGCGGGGAGACAGGGGTGGGGAGGCGAGGAAAAGGAGAAATGCCACGGTATTTTCGTTTATTAACTTTTCGCGGAAAATCTGTTTCTCGCCGTAACCCTGCGGAGACACAATCATCGGAACGCGCAGAAAACAAATCGAACTCAATCGCGTCGTTATTATTATTACTATTACTATTATTATTATATAATGAATACAATAGGTGTTTTGCTTATTTCCGTCCTTTCTTTTCGCTTCTCGTCGTCCAACGTCGTAACGCGCACGCTGCATACGTCATCACACCAGTATCGAGGTGGACGATCCGCACGTCGCTGTCCTGTCGTGCCTCTCGCGCACCGGCTTGGTCCACGTCCATCGCTTCGTCTCCGGGTTGCCCGCGTTGTTCTCGCACAGCCTGGCCATGACCGCGGCCAAGGCGGTGGACGACACGCGCTCGTTGTCCCGCACGTCGAGCACCACCAGCGTGTCGTTGACGGCCAGCGTGCACGCCGCCAGCCCGGCGCCGCGGTCCGTCAGCCCGCAGCTCTGCAGGTCCACCGCCTTCACGTAGTAATCGTCCTTGAGCGACTCGAACAGTTCCGCGACCCCCGCGTCGCCCAGCGCCCCGTTGTCGTTCAGCGTCAGCCTGCGCAGCCCGCGCATCGCGGCCGGGTCCGCGATCCTGTACCGCAACGAGTGCGCCCAGCACTCCTCGTGCCGCTTGATCTGCTGCTTCTTGACCACGTCCACCAGCCCGCGGACCGGCGACGACGCGACCGCGGCCGTCAGGCAGCATCCGGACAGGTCGACCGACTGGATGTTGGGCTTGTCCCGGAGCACCCGGCAGAGGGCCAGGCACGCCGCGTCCCCGATCCGGCTGTACGCCAGCGACACGTGCTGCAGCGTCCCGTTGGCCTGGACGCCGGACACCAGCAGGTCCAGCGACCGTTCGTCGAACCGCACGTTTTCCAGTTCCAGGTAGACGAGCGCCCGCGAGTTGATCAGCAGCGCGTGGGCGGACGACGCGATCAGGGTCGCCACGTACAGCGTGTTCAACGCGGGCACGTTCCTGCGGAGTAACGCGAAACGTTACGCACGCGAGTAACGCGAATTTGGCGGAGCAACTTTAGAAACTAGGGGAGGTGTGGTGGGAGGGATGTTATTCTTTTCCGAGCGAATACAAACGTACGGATACGATGAACACGTGCATGCAATAAACACAACTAGTAAGATTGATGTACGTGAACTAATGAATGCTATGAAACGCGAACACGTGTTCGAATAATCGTAATCACGTGAATAATCGTTTGTGTTAATGTTCGTTAAAATAATCTAATCCATATTTATGATACGAGTAAACCATGTTTTTCTTACGAATAAAAATAGAAAACTAAGCTAGTTAAAGCGTGAATGCAAAAATAACATTATAAATTTAAAAGAAATTTTAAGCAAAGCGTCTTAAAAATCGATCCTTGACTTCATGTAAATACGTGAAAACGTTTTCTACTGATGACACTTTGCTGTAAATTGGGCCTGGATAACAATCCCGAAACTTTTGCGGAATCGTGTAGATTTTCATAACCGTTTATAAACATAAACGATTCCGCATGATTTCAAATGCAGCCTTAAAAAATAGAATTTTAAAAATGTTAAAAAAAAGTTAATAATTTTTAATTAGTCATAGGCGTTTTTCACGATATCTATGGTCAGTTATTAATAAATATTTGAATAAATTAGCTTTATTTTTGGAAGATTTATATTTATAATATGCCCTAATTATTGTTGCAATGCGTTTTGTCTTGTACAATGTCGTCTTAAAAATCTTAACATTTTAAAAAGCTTATGACTAATTATAAATGATTACATTTTTTCAAAAACCAATTTTTTTTTGACATTTTTAAAATACTAATTTTTAATTATTATTTTGATTTTGATTCTTATTAATTTTGTGTTTATTTTCTATGATTAAAATTTGTTTAATATCATTTGCGATAAAATAAAATAATAAAATAAACTTTTTTTTTTATCCGTACTTCTGTATCGTCAAGCATTTACAAATGAATATTACGGCAACGCTGCATTCGAAATCCTATGGAATCGTATATATTTATAAATGGTTATGAAAATTTTCACACGTAAATTGGTTAGTTAACGACTTAGAGATTCAATTTTTTTATCCAATTTTTATATACGTTTTTAAAATAATATTTTTTATTCAACAGTTAAGTAACAGGTGTGTAAAAAAAAAACCAAAAAAGAACACAGTTTCAAATAATACAGTTTTTACATTTATCTAAATAGTATTTAACTGTCGTATACCACTAATATACTACATATTGTTCTAATAGTCTTACTTAAGAACCAATGAAATATAAATAAAACATTTCATTATTAGTAGACTTAATGTGTATACATTACATTAATTGTTTTGAAAGGGCTATTTACTTTAAACTTATGTTTGTAATGTGCATAATATATCTGAAATCTAATTCTAGTACATGACTCACTTCGGAGCCGCCATAACACTAGATAACGTGTCATAATCTATGGCTAAGTTTTCCACGTATCGTTTGTTTTTGATGCGCACGTGATGAGTACTGACATCGGTGCTTAACGCTTCCATTACGGCTTGCCACTCTTCACCTTTCATACGATCACCATATACTTCTACGGAGTTCGTCTTCAGATTCACTTTAACATAAGGCACCGGACGCGTCTTGTACTTTTCACAATTAGCTGCATATGAAGATTTAAATGGACTATCTTTCAAACTCCCGATCGATTTCGCAGATTTAATAGACACCAACGATTTCCGTTTTTGACACCGCGATGACGTCGTAATCGTAGAGGAAGTAGATTTGCACGAGGGTACTGACATGGTGCTCTTTACAGGTTTGGAAAGTTTAAACTAATACACAAATGCAAAATACCTATACACAACGTAATCAATTTAGTAAGTGCACAGTTTAATAATAAAGTATCAGCATACGTTTTATTGAGGCAAATGCTTAAAAAAAGCTTAGTTATACCAACAAATCAAACAAAAAGTATCATTTGGAAACCATTAATAACTTATTTTATATTCGTCCCTATGACAACGTACAACGAGGTCTTTATCTGAAACGCAGAAGATAATATTTCCAAAATGTGCATCTTAATATACGTTATACTTCTAATATCGAAGCGTACATTTTTATTTTCTTCAAAAACTAATTCTATGTTTTGGTTGATCCTTAACACACTCGGTTTCCAGTTTGTTGTGCATTTTTACGGTATTATTACCTCTTTTAATAACAGCTTTCAACAACAAATTTCACGCAACACTTGATACGAGCCCTTCTAAACTAAAATTTTCGTGAGAAACTTGCCACATTTTACATCTCATTTTTTTTTTTACTTTTTTCTTTTTCAAAGACGATTTCCTTCGATATTCCGCGTTCTGCGTACACGGTGGTGACAACCGGATTACATAATTTTCAACGGAAACTTCCTCGACCCTTGAATCGGATAAAAATAATATAACAAAAAAAAAAAAAGTTATAATAATAATAATAGTGTTAAAAAAACCGAAACCGCCTTATCTTTTTACAGTCTCCCTACAATTTTGTGTTCATCTCTCACTAGTACGCATCAACGATCACCTCTCTCCACCGTGTACATATATATACTCTACACTGCAGTGAGCCTTTCGTGCGAAACGTGTGTATTTTCTTTTCATTTTCATTCTTAGTTCATTTTTTTTTTTTTCGTTATATATTCTCTTCCACCTTGTATTTTATTTTATCGCCCAAAGAATTTTAAATTATAACGTTCTTTGTCATTCAAAGTGTTTCATTTGGTTAAAATACACCGTTTTAGAACGAGAAAAAACACCATCGTTTTCCGTCGCCTTTTTTCTCTAAACTCCCTCATCCGAGTATAATGCATTTCCATAATTTTACATTCGGCTGTGAACGAAAAATAATATGGTACATTTGGAAGTATACAGTTCTTGGCACTCAAGTGTACGAACTAATGCCAAAGAGCATATCATTATTTTGTTTAGTCAGGCTGTACGTAACGATTGCTAACAGTACTCGCGCGCGTTACCCGACAACGTTTTCGCCCTGCCATTAAGACAGACATTTTATTGATATGGCTTTACTGCATGTACGATTTTTGAAACTTCAGTAATCTCGCCAAATGTTATTTCTCCGGAGTTAATGGGGTCTGAGTAATTTTTATAGGTATCAACCGTATTGTACGAATAACGTATATCCATGATCTGCACCAATCGCGATTTCCGTCAAAATATTTGTTTCTATATTTTCCTTGTCAACGCAATTGTGTGTCGACGGTTAATTGATACGTACTTTCGGTTTTCGGGTTAATTCAGATATGTAATATTGTATCGGGGAACGCGGTACAGTCGAAGATATCAATACGATCATATTACATCGCTGTATCAACAAGTGAACCAATAACCTTAACGACGTGGCATTACTCCGCCGTACGATTTGTCCAAACATTATTTATTTCTCTTCTTAGCGTAATGAAATGGAAAATCCGTGGTACGCGAAACGTGCGTCGGTTTCGGGAAACGGCCGCGGAAGCATTACACGATCACTTGTCGGGCCGGGTACTTTTGAAAATTGTGTTCCACGGAATATGACCGTCCCGCCGCGTAAAAGCCATAAAATCGCTACCATTAATCGTGCAGTTACACAACGCGCGCATTAAATAATTTTTCGAAACCGGCCGTTGCGATTCGCGTGGTACTACAGCCGTAATCGTTACCTACACAACTGCGCCGTATCGACGACGTTCCCTCGATCCGTATCGTTTTTAGTTTTGTTCCCGATTTAACGTCGTGTAACGCACGTCACGGCGGACACGCGCGCAAGAAGACTCGAGATAAGCGGTCGACGGTGCGTGCATAATAGTGTAACGTGTAAAAAGCAAAATGGTAAATGGTATAATGTATAAAATAAAGCTATCATAACAATAATAGTAATAATGTAGAAAGAACCGAAACCGCCTTTCGTGTTAACGCGTAACCGCCGTGCGCGTCGTCGTACGCGAAAACATATCGTATAAGCCCTTGATGTTCGTTCGTCGCAGGAAAAAAATTGCCCCCTCCCCCCATGTCGGTGTATCAACACGTAACGTTTACAGAGCGTGTTGCACGAGCGACGTTTGGAAATAGTTTTAATAACGCGACCCGTTATCGCGGTCCAATGCCAGGAGATCGACGCGTTTGATCGACGGATACCGCATCGTCGCAACAACGATAATAGTCCGGGGGAGGATATGGTGGCGCGTTATAATCGAACAGTGTACGGTTAATTTCCTGGAAAAATCGGCGTCCCGGTGTTTGCAGAACGAGTACGCGGTATCGCGACCGTAACAATATCGCGCGCACGTAACATGGATCGCGTGTGCGAGATGGTACAACAACGTGTTCCGTGACGGTGACGAGTCGCGGAGCGGAGAACGATTTTCGGCCGAGGAGAGACGCGCGGGAGGGAGAGAGTACAGAAATAAAAAAAAAACGCCGTCGCGCGGTGTAATACTTTTGGTTTTCAATTTTTCTCTCGCGTTTTCACCCCATCCGCGCCGTCAGGACCGCGGGAATCAATCATACACGCGTCAAACACATGTAAAACACTTTTCGATGGTACCGACACATTCCTCCGCGGAGGCAAGCACACGTGTGTGTGTGCGCGCGCGTGAACGTGTATAAAGAAACCGAGAAAAAACGAATTTTTATCGGCTCTTTCCCTTTTAAAAATTTAAAAAGATGATCGATTCATCATCGGGCGCGCGGTAGCCTGGCACTGCGCACGGAGGGCGTGAAAAAGTCACGGTCTCCACGTCTGACTATCTATAACCCTCTCTCTGTATTTCTCTCTCTCTCTTTTTTTTCTCTCTATCTCTCTCTCTAATGTCTTGTCCCGAGGTGAAATCACGTATATTATCATGGGGACGGCCCTCCAGACGCGCGTACGTCGTATATGTAGAAATCCTAAAGGGGTCGGGTTGTTTTTCGTATTCGTATTTTTTTATTTTTTCTCTTTCTCTGGCAGGGCCGTATATAATAATATGACGAATGTAGTTGAACGAAATAAAGACTCGACGCGTTATAAATCCGACGGTAGCGTTTAAAAAACGGGTTGCGTGCCTCTTTTTCCGGGCCTTTTAACTCGATAACTACACATAAATCAGCGTCTTGCACGGTGCAAAGATGTCACCGGCGCAATCAACCGGAAAGCTTTCCTGCAGGACGGTACACGCACACTTGTATGTACATAATGTTTTTGGTTGAAATGTAAATACAATTTACACGCGTACATAATACAACAATCATATCGCCTTAATCGATCAACTAATGCAATTTGGAGTGATTTTTGCGATTCCGAGGGTTCACTCTCTCTTGTTCCCTGTCGTAGGTCACTGCGCAGCTAAACGAATTTATGCAACAAGACGTCGCTGATGATAATTGAATCGTTCACGGTGAATTTAGTTTCCGGAGAAAACCGATAAAAATATAATGTTAAAGTTGACAGATAAAAAAAATATTCTCGAAACATATGACAACCTTGAGTTGCATGCAAATGTATACGCATAAGCCATATGTCAACGAATTCGAATACAGACGCATTATTTTCATGCACGATTTTAAAACACTTTTTTTATTTATTTGGAACTTTTATAGATTTTATATTAAACATACGACAAAATATACATCGTAAATATTTCAATAGTTACGCGAAACAATATTTAATAAAATATTTTGTTAGTTGTAGGAATAATGTAATTAAATACTGTTAAACGGTGCGTTTTAGATTTCCATATGATAATAACAAACAATAATCACCGTGTTATTCATTACGCACGGACAAATGATTAATTTACTTTGTAATTGATGTTTGATTATTACGCATAAACATAATATATTGTCTGTATGCAAACAAATGATGCAAAGTCGTCTCGCTTTGGTTTGTATAATTTATGGATTAATAATATAGCGAAAGACTTCATAATTTGTTGTTGAATCGATTAAATATTTAGAAATATAAAATAACTATTTTTTCGAACAAATCAATTAGAAAATGCAGAAAGTTTTATTGATTATATAAATATTTTTACAATAAACAAAATATATTTTTATGTTTATTAATTTTACCAATATATTATGTACGATTAATATCACATGTCATATCCGCCTTTTATTGATATGTATTTATAGTTACTAGGACTAAGGAGTCATTTGTTTTCATGAACACTATTTGGCTGCACAATGCGTACATGTCACGATAATAATAATCACAGAGTAATGATTGTAATCAATTTACTTTAATTTAATATATTACAGTATATAATGTGCATAGATTGCTTCTATAGCACACGGGACTTTAGAGTTTCACTCGTCATATTCCAATGCGTGTGCTCGCGGATTTATTCCCGTCGATTATTATAGGGTTTCCATTTACCCTTTGGTCGATGCGTGCGTTTACGTCCACGATAGCAAAACGACCACTACAATTTATTGAAATTATACTGTTTGTTTGATTGGCCATTGCCGGACAATCGTATTACGCGTTTAAAATCCTGTGCCAATCGGCCTAATGGTCGGCGGACCGTTACTAAAACGCATAATAATATGTATACACCAGTTGGACCTTATCTGCATTTAAAATACGTCGAGTGCTATTTTGCGAGGCGCGGGGAGGGTAGGTAGATTGCACTTTGCGTAAGCCACAATTAACGCGATTTACATTAATGTTGTTATTACATCGTATTCGCCGGACACACCCGTCGTACATTACTACCCGTTTGACTCAGTTGACCGACGTCCGACAATTAGTATTGGAAAAATGAAATAAAAATACAACCCCCTTCAATGGACAATGTCCACGTCGCGTTAAAGTGATTTATCGCCTTGCTGTTATTACTATATCTTTTTTAACGTTCATTTTTCGAACAAAGCATTTTATTTCTAAAACTATAAAAGAAATTGTAATGTATTTAAACGAGGTTTAACGAATCGTTTAACATTTAATTATATTGGTGATACTGTTCAGCGACGAGTCGACTCGAGCGGGACTCCTGCGTGCGTAATGGAGATTCGATCCTTACTAACTAACACTACGGGTATATACCTACTTTGCGGGTGCCGTCTGTTTTTGTTGTCGATCCGTATCTCGTTAAGACGATGAAAACAGGGTAAAACCGTTCGGACGACTGCGAATAAAAGGGTTATAACGGTATAATAATCGTTTTTCATCGAGCGGGAAACGGGTCGTCGACGAGCGGTGGAACCTGTAGAAACCACGACCTGCTGCAGGGATCGCTGTAGTATAAAACAAATATCGTTTTTAATAAATTTACCGTCACCGGAGAAACGAAAGACAATATTAATGGTTGTTTCCCTTCCAAACCACCGGTATCGTCGAGAGTCTTTGTCGTTCCTTGCGTCACACGATGTTAACCCTCAGGAGAGAATGTCAACAATATATATATATATATATATATATATATATATATATATATATATATACATATATACGAATACTAAATTATGTGCGTTTGTATAAAATGTGTCTTCACATCTCTCTTTCTCTCTCTCTCTCACTCTAACTATACCTTGTAATAATTATAATAATAATCGAAAACTTCGTCAACACGCTCGTACGAGTGTGTGTATGTGCATTTACAAATTTCAACTTCAATTAATTATTATCGAATGACATTCCTTCGACGTACGCGTTTTCCCGTACGTGTTCCATACGCACATTAACCTTTTGCGTGAAGAAAACGCGAGTGCGCTTTTTCACGTATGTGGCCAAAATGTTAATGAGTCAAAAGACTCACGGCGCCCGAGGTTTTTCGACGCGCTTTGAAGACGTCGCAGAAAACACAATATTATTATGTTATATGTTGCGTTTGCGAGGGGAACGTTTTAATAAACACGCAACTCACGTGTACACTCGAATTACGAGTGCGCGAAGCTCTTTATTATTATACTTCTATGTTATAATGCGAGATAATAGGACCCAAGCGATGTGTTAAACAGCCATAAATTAGTCGAAAAATGTGCCGTTTTCTTCGTATAATATGCGTCACTGCAGTGCGTGTAAGCTCGTGTGTGTTCATACCGTTTTAAATTCGTTTTTGTTAATATTATAATAACGTCCCCTCACGTCAAATTAAATTGTATTAGCACTGCTACTGATACTAAGCTATAATATAGGCCTACGAACGACAACGTATTTTTACAAAAAGTTTCAGTACGTGGCATACAAGTGTGCGTAGTCGAATTTCGCATTTCTAGAAATGAATATTGCTTGTACCGAAGAACATTAGTTTTTACAACATATGTCTCGGTATATGACTATTATTCCAAAGGTGGAATGTCGAGAAAGTTTCGTTATGAGGACACGGTTTACATTTGTTATGTTGATAATAAGCACCGGGAATTAAAACCTATATGAACGTTGGTGATAAACAAACGTGATGATCATTAAGTTTATTATTTGTCACGATGTTGGTAAATTATATCGTTTTGTGTATACATAGCGCATGGAAAAAATACGTGACGTTTTATTTATTTTCGAAACTACTTAAATGTGTTGTCTATAAATATAATTTTTCACGTTATGTCCTAGGTAAATAAACGTAAATTGTATTATATTGCGATGCGATGGAAAAACAAATACATATCCATTGCAAATGCACATGCTGTTGTGTCCATATATTACAATATTTTTAGTAGCAGCAGTTTAAGTGTATTTTTGGCCACTCCGTGTGTATATATTGTAAATCATTGTTAAAATATTACTCGTAAACAACTGCTGCAGAATCACCACGCGTGTTGTTTTGTCAAACGTATATATCACGGAATCGGTTTAATGAAAATAAAACTTGATAATATTTATAATATTATTTTTTTTTCGGTAAAATATTTTTGTGTAAACAAGGTAGGCCTATCGCGCCGAGGGGTGAAAATCGACTGGTATTATATAACACATGCAGCACTGCAGTAGTTCGAATGTAGTTATTATTTTCCCATCAATGAATGTTTGCACCATTGTTTTATCGCTTCTATGTGTACTTTCATTGCAGTGGCCATGCGATTTTTGAATTAATCCGATATGAAGATACTAGCTGAAACCTATACACATATGGAAATTAATTTAGGCCATCACGACAAACCACCATTAAGTGCTGTACTCGAAGTACTTGATCTTCCTTCGCGTGCGTGTGTGTGGCGACATCATTAGGCGTATCTTTTTTTACATTTTCGTGTCCACGTCAAAAGGGAGTGACGCTCGGCTGGATATACATTGATATTTTATGATTTTGCGATTACCACATATTATTATATTATGCACCTGCTGCTACTTGGACTGAAATAACTGTTTTTTTTTTTTTTTTTTATAATTTATACAAAACCGGTTAAAAGGTTTCGAGTAAGGTACATGAAATAGGAATTGTATGTACATACGTAGTATATATTAGAATAAACGTACAAAATTCGGTGAATCCTGGAATTTGTCGGTTGATCTCACAAACTGTATAAAGCTCGAATTTTGGACTTCAATCAATTATACATAGGTTAAATCTCAAATGGTTTGCAGTTTTTCTGATCAGTTAACATGGCTAGGGTTTCTGCAAACGAAGGTTGGACATTTTGAAGTACCCAAGTTCCAAGTACTCAAAAACAAATACTTCAATTAAAATTTTGTTATATTAAAAACAAATTAGATTGTAATAAAATAGTAGACAATATATACCTTTTATATATATATATCAACGTATAATAAATAGTTACAGTTGCTTATGCAGTTGGTATAGAAGATATAGGTAGTATAGATTCTCGTAGAACAGCTGAAACGATTCGTCATTGATGTATTAAATTATAATTGTCGTTCCAAGGGTGGAAATTACATTGTAGTCAAAATTGCAAATCGCCACTGTTGGCCTATAGTTTAATACGAAATTGCACGCGCGAATTCACCAAAACAACGGCAGTTATTCGCTGACATTCTGTATTATTTGAAAGGGTTGATATAATAAAGATATTTTGGTTTCTTTAGACCTAACATGAAAATGAATTCGTTCAAAGACCAAAGGAATGTTTTCTGTCAATGAGACTTTTGGAATTTCATTTATGCGCTTAAAATTTTAATACAAAGGTCGAGAAAAATGTTAACCTTTACAGCAGTAGTTATATAATACGACCAACCGGAAATTAATATATATATATATATTAATACTATCATTTAACCATCACGATTTATTTCTGACATTAGTTTTAAAGTGTAATGAATAACTTTTAGACATAATTTTCTTGAACTCGGTTCAATTTCGAGTCATTAATTTTTGTAAAAAACATTTATTCGTATTTCTCGTTTTATTATTACATAAAGTTTCTAATTGCTACAAATATATTTTCAAAGATTTTATCTCCTAACTTTTATCCTACGACACACATACAAAGACATACTTAAAAGTTTTAGCAATTTAATGTTTCTGCAACGTTGATTCCAATAAATGAAATACGGTTCTAATGTGGTTAATCTTTTCAAATTTAATTTACAGTTTTAAGGACCATTTTTCAATTATGTTACGATAACAACTGAAAAATGCGGGCTCAATAATTAAAACTGGTTAATTTCGACTTTGTAAACAATGTTTTTTCTCTCTTGTAGTAACTATACTTAGTCCGATGAAAATGAAATAAATATCGAATGATGTGAAAGGGTTTGTGAGCTTTATTTTGTCCGAGAGCATAAAGAAGTTAATCTTCCTTGATAATAAAAAAATTATAAACAATAGACTGCACGTGACGTTTAACGAAGAACTCAGATTATGATTGACATGATTGAATGAAAATCTAAAAGGGTGTATAATAAAAAATATTAACTTTAAAATCTAATATTCTTTATGAACATTGTTAAAAAAATGTCGATTTTTTTCCTATTAAAAAAAAAATATACAATTCATTAAAAAAAGCTATATAGTTAGTTATTGTAGATTGTTGTAATTAAAAACTTCACTTTGAATTTTTTTTACTGCTTCTTTATGTGCCATAACCTCATTTTATAGATAATAGTATACTCTGTTCACTTCTTTCTGTTTGTGTTTGTTATACTGAAGAAATTTATTCAACTTGGTTACTTAATAGAATAAAAACCAAAACAGCGATAGAGCATAAGGTGTTTTTTAGTCGGTCAGTTGTTAATTTTGCCCATAAATATTTCACCTACAATTAGTGTCAGTATTTATCTATGTCTACTGACTTATATAATTATTGGGAAATTTCCATTGTCCTTTCACTATCGTAACATTTATGATCGAACAATAGACTTATACATCGATTACTTTATGATGCACATTTTTCAACTTATGAGATTTTAATATATATATATATAACTACTGCAGTTCTGCTATCGTTACAATTTGTATCGCGAGACCTGTAGACCCACTATATATGTGAACGTGACTTATTCTTGCTTCTTTAACGACTGTTTAACAAAGTCATATAACACGATCACGATTCGAGAATTATTATTACACGTACATTATTGCTTCTGCGGCTTTTATACATTTTATTTTATGATCGCTGGTCAAGGAGCTGTTTTTACTGTATCGTTTCACTCTAAACGTCAATTGGCCATGAATTTATTTATTTCCCCACGTGTATGTATATACATTGTGTGCGTCATGGGCGTAAAAACGGAAAATGACCATTGAATAATATTATAACGATCCCGCAGCAGTCGTAAATATCGGAAGAGTATTGTGTGTGCGTATATGCGTGTGTGTCGAAAAAGTCACTTGTTCGGGAGTTTACGATTCGCTTACCGAGTAGTGGACGGTGATTTTTCAGATGAACAGTAAACAATAAAAATAAATATAATAAAAGTAAAATTGGGGGAAAACAATATAATGTTCGTTCATGTGATAAATCGGAAAGCATTGGTAACAAACGGTTGTTAAAAGTAAATCAATCAATCGATGTCACGCGAAACATTGGTTTGTGTGTATATTTATATATACATGCTTTTGGCCGAGAGGATTTCGAAAAATTTGAAATGTCATGGTTGCACCCAAAACGATTCAATACCAATAATCGTTTTTCCTTTTAAAATCGTTTTCAACATGGATTTTGAACATAGGTTCATTAATATAATGACAAAACGTGTCTACATTTTTTAAATTGTATTTTATATGTATATTATAAATATTATTATATATAATATAATATAATATTATTACATATAATTATATGTATATTTTCGTTCTGTCTTAAGTGTGAATTGAATATTTTTTTCTCTATTATATATTTAATATAAAATAAAATAATAGATCAATACATTGAGTATAATTATTGTATGGTGTATCTTGTTGATATTTCCATAAAAAGAATCTTATAAATAGAAAAAAATAATTCAATATTTGAAAATATATATTAAAATAATGCACAATAATATAATGAATATACTTGTGTAGACTAATTGTACTATCTTCGAACATTTTCTTGTCCATTATACTTATCATAATTTTTGAGGTTAATTTAAACACTCAAAATTTGAAAACTGAAATAGCGATTGTATGATTGTATCTGCAAGACATTATATTTCTGTTGTTTAAGGTAGGTCAAGTTGTCTAATGCAGCTACAATTTATTATTATTTGTGTTTTCCATTTCAGTAAATTGCTAAATCAAAGTGAAACTCCGAAATGTACTAGTTTTTCATTACAAAAGACAGTGTTGGGTAAATTACTTTTAAAATGTAATGAAATTACGTTACTCGTTACTTCAAATATTTTTATTCAAATTACATTTGTGTTACCTAAAATAATTTTTTTCACGTTACATTACTTTTTCATTAATAAAGTATTGCGTTACAAACAACGTTACTTTTTTTTATCTCTGATAACAGTTATAATTTTTTTTGAACCATATTCAATTCATATGATATATTTTACAATCATAGACCTAGTGATAATATAATTTATATATAGTATTAATTGTAAATGACGACTGCAGTCTGGTAAGGTATTAAGATCGAGGTAAGTAGGAATATCAGTTTTAAATGTGTACCTGTGTAGCCATTATAGCCATTTTGGTACCTCAATATTTCTATATATCTTTATAAGTAGGTAGGTGGTTTACTCATAAGCCGTAAATCATAATTCATTATAATTAAATTTCATTTTTAAGCCGAACTTTTTCCTTTTTAATAATGAAGTAATAACTTAACTTAATATAAGAATAATTCCTGGAATATTTAATAATATATAAAATATAATAAAATTGATTTTTAATTTTTCTGGAATATCTTATCGGCTTATTTTTGTAATGCATTCGAAACAATTATTTTAATAAATAATGTGTAAAATAACGCGTTAGAACGTTACATCATAGAAATAACTCTTTAAAAGTAATTGAGTTACAATTGTGTTACTTTAAGTAAAATGTAATGAAATTACTGTTGCGTTACTGAAAAAGTAATTGCGTTACAGTAATTTGTAATTCGCGTTACGTTACTACTCAACACTAACAAAATGTTATGCACAGTAGTTGACTTTCTCTATATTAGGTTCGTTCAAGCTTTTGGTCGAGCGCAGAAGGGGTTGAGATTTCCGTCCACAGATAGAAAATGTATACGTATATTATATAAATATTATATTCTCTTTTAATCGTACAACAGATGGCTACAAACGGATATTATACATAATCCATCTCCCCCCCCCCCATTCAATACAGTCTCCTACAATAACTTCTAAAGGATTTGCGGTTATTCGAGATCGTTATCATTGTCGTTTACTATAAAGGATATACGTCCTACGTGCGCGTATTTATCGTTGTTTATTTGTATAGGTGGGCGTTCTACCGAATGAGCTCAAAAGATTTTCCAGTATGCGAGAATCAACGGTTGTGCGACCCAACTCGCATCATCGTCATTCGGAGTTCTAAAACGTCAAAGTTATATAAAACCCATATGGCGAAGAACTGCACGCACGATAACGCGACACTAATCAAATGTAACCGATAAACGATCCCTTTCAAAGGGCATCGCACTGACGGCATTTATTCTATCCTTTTTGGAATATCCTTGCGAATCATGCGAAAAAACGCTACGGCGTAGATTGTATAATGTAAATGTATATTTATTAGAATATCGTGTTCCCGTGCGTAATTCAACAGTTGTACGATCGAGAAACGGAGAAACTAACAGATAACTCGTTTCGTTTGATTCGATTCCTCGGATGTTTATTGTATGATGTACTTAACGTGATATTATTCGGATTGCAACAGAGCGTTTCCCGTTTTACAACATCGTACTCGCGTATGCGTGCGGGTGAGCCACGTTCGGTCATAACTCCCAGTCATCTCATTATACGTCCCTTGCGCGAAATCGAAAAACTGTGCCATATCAATGCAGCAGAGCCCCCACGTGTGTACGTATACACACATATACATGTATGTAAACAGTTACGCGCGTATACGTCTGACGATGAGTGCTTTGCATGTAAATTCATCTCGTAACATGTGCCGATAAAACAGCGGCGTGCGCGTATCATCTGATAAAATTAACTAAAAGAAAACGTGAAGAACCCATTTTACCCGGAGTTCCTATATGTATGTATTCTAACGGGCCATGGGTAATAAAAAAACAAAACAAAAAAAAAAAAAAACAAAGAACTGCAACCCCTTGGCGCCGTTCGTTTTCGAGAGAATTGGATTTCTAGTCGAAAATTTCGCGGAATTTCAATTATTCCTCCATCGACTGAATGACACACATTTCCGCTCGACCCCGTCCCATCGACAATGAGCGGGTGTGTAATAAGGGTGTTCGATAAAACATATGGGATAGTGTTTTTTTATTTTTTTTGTATTTATTTTTACGAATGCTTCATTTGCATCTGCGACAATTTATTGACAATCCTCCGAGCTCAATGGACCGATCGTCATAAACACAACTCGAGGGATCGATTAGGCATCGGCACATAAATATTCTCCATCCCCCTCGTTGTTTACGTTCCGCAATGAATATCGGTTGACGAGAGTTCCTCGCTTTTTTTTCGGATATTGACTTTTGAATTTTTTTTAAGTATCGCTGTCCGTAAAAGTTTTTTTTTTATTAATGTTTAGCTCACGTCCTCATCGTGATCCGAACGATGCGAGATGTCGAATAATTATGTACTATGTTAACGTGGAATTCATTAGAAGTTTTTTTGATGATAGCGCCGCTGACGTGAAATATTTATTCTTTTTTAGTAAGATCACAATAGATTATTTGAGAGACGTTTTTCGTTTTTCTTTCCCTCGACAGATGCACATGAAATAAATCAGCGAAATTATTCACAAAAATGATCACCAATCAATTTAATGTTTACTAATAGGTACTGCGTGCATTATATTGTTTAAAAATATCGATTTTGTATACCGTTACAGTTTTAAAATAAACGCATCGTGTATTTGAATAAAGACGATTTACATTGTAAATGTACAACAATTACCTTATACGAATACAACAAAACCATATTTTAATGTTTACACGGTCTGACCAACAGTCACTAAGCGTGTTCACGTTCCGCGTGCCCGGATCCAATATTTTGGTCTGCATTAATTATACAGTTACAGCGTAATAATTTATAGACTGAAATCGTTTTTGCGATAATTCCGGCCCCGCGATGCTATACATCACGTACAGCGTACAACGGTAGTCCGACGCGCATGCAAAACAATGATGAATGTGTAAATAGTATCGTCGCTGTTGTTGTTTGCTATCTATTCGGTTAATATTTCGATCGGGTCTTGTTTGGATTTATCGGCTCATTATTAATATATTCATGTGAGTACAGCCGGGTCCGCTGAAAACCCGTGAATGATGCACGCAATACCGAGAGTAATTACAGTTATTATTACATTAATCAGCCCACCAAACGCGCACCGCGAATAAATTACTAATGACCTATTATGCACATCGAATCGCAGTTGAGATCGGTGCGCATCGACGGATTAAAAATTAAACATTTTTGTTTTTCGCAATTTATAGTGCGTTGACGGCGTTAATTTTGATTAAACGCCGCGTCCGCCACAATATTTTATTGTTATTAAGCGCTTTTAACTACTGTGCCCGTCGACCGGAAATCGTATATTATTCTACAACAGTAACGTATCGTCGTAAATCGGTGTGCATTTCCAATGCGGATAGTGATGGAAATATCGAAATACGCGACTTACTATTTCGATTATATCCTAATGCACTGCTTAAAACGATTGAACACCTAACAGTGTTGAAATTGAGCAAATGTGATGGGCGAGAGGTGTGTTGACGTTTGCCTCTATTATTTTTGAAACGAGAAGTTTTCGAGTTGTGAACATTTCGCACGTATGTACCTTGTATATAGTTGATTTATCACGTCCGACAGCAACATTAATGTCGACCGGAGCGACCCTGGAAGATTTCATCGCCGACCTGGTGGTAAAACTACGTGTAGAATAAAATAAAAAGTACGGATGATACATTATACGTGCATATATTATATCTTAGTAGTATATAAAAAAAATAATCGTTCGCCATAAAACCAATGTTTTACGTTTATGAAACCATTAGACATAATGTTTAGTTACACTGAGTATAATATTTATAATATAAGTACGAGGGAATAAAGAAACTAAAGAAATCTCGGCTTTTAGACATCAGTGCGCGGTGTATAATATATTATATTATGTGTGCGCAAGAGTATATTTTTTAACGGTTGTCGTGATATTATTGCAAATAACGAATTTTAATACGACGTGGAGGGCGGCCAGTGTTACGACTCGCCGCATTAATGCGAACTGGCTGTGTACAGCCGTTAAACGATCGCAGAGTTATCTTCGTTTGGGTGTTTTATGATTTCGCGAATTAACTGCCGACGGCAGTTTTACTGGGGAAAATTGCATTTTAACACACGTCCCGACGACGGTCGTTAAACAATTGACTCCTATTTACCGGGCATTTTCTTTAATATATATTTATAACTTTGGCGCGGCGGAAAACGGTGGCGCGGTGTAGGAGAGGGAGGGGGCGCGTCGTTTTATGAATACGGGCGACGTTTGTTCTTCAAACAAGAGTGAATGAATGAGGGTGAGGGAGAGCGACGGACGACGATGGCTCCGTTGGTTTTTGACTTCTCGGATTCGACAGTAAAAAGACGTCTTTAAGTGCCGACGCTAAGAGAAAATTACCCATTAACCGGTAACTGGGTGTTTACGACCCAAAAGTCTGTGACTGCTGTCAGCTGGTTGCTGCATAGGTCAGATAACGAAAGTTCAGGACAATTCGTCGTTTCGTACATCTAATGTATGCGTGCAAATGCATTATGGTGCATTTTATTAGTGCGGTTTTGAAGTCGGAGCACGTAAAACAGTTCAACTCACTTACGTGAGTATTGTACTAACAAATGGAATATTATATTTTAAATTTACTTCTCCAGTTGTAGTTTATACTTTTGATTAATATTACACTGTTAAAAGGTCCTCAGAAATGAGATCCGTGTTTGGAAAATTAATGGTATCAGTTTCAGCATATTCGTAATAAATATCTAAAAATGTTTACTAACGTCTACATCGACTGGGAAACGGTACCGAACAAAATATTGGTATGTAAGAGATTTTGATAATGTTAAATTTAAGTAGTAAATAAATGTCGAAGCTCAAATACATATATACTGGTATAATGACGAATTAACATTATTTTTCTTTTTCCGACAATATCATTTGTTGTTATTTCATTGCACTATATGGTTCATGGAGTTAATGTTTGATTTAGAATGTTGAACTCAAATTATTGATTTCTTATTAATACCAATTAATAATTACCATTACTATTTGAATAATATTATAGATCCTTATTCAGGGTACATAAATATATATATACATATATGAATCTTACCATGGAAATTATTTTCTAGAAAAGGGTTGAACCCTCAATCACCCCTAAGCTATACGATATCGTGTATGCTATAACACTAATAACTATACATATGTGAATAACATTGCAATATTGTAATAGTCGCGGTCGTATTATACTGATTTGGCACGATCACGTTTGTTTAGTTAAATTAGCATCGCGATACGGTTGTTCTAGGACTAGGGTGAAAAATAATCTCGTTTTTCGGTTTAGAATTTCTAAATTCCACACACACACATTACTACAATGCTGTGTGTCACATCGATCATCACGTTCATCACGAGAGAATTGGTCACGGTGGCATACCGACGTCAAATTAACTATATTCCGAAAAACCAATACGACCCTCGTCCTCCGACCACTGCACCTCGATCGACACCGTTAAAATCGCGGTCGCTTCAGCAGCCATCATCATCATCCGTCTGTCCGATCGCGCTCGCTTGAGCAACCCTTCCGACAACACAATACGATGTACACTGCCGGTACTTTCTGTACTGTGTTGTACTGTGTTCTGGGTGCGTTAACATCTAAAAACCTACTTTCACTCTTGCACTTGACTCGAACGCAGCCGATACGACAATAGTATAATAATATGGTAATTTACGCTACTGGAAATGCTCATGTAACAGATGGCCGATTAACACGTCTGGCCGCAGATGGATGATGCACGAAAAATATCCAACGGCGAAAAGGGTGTTGACTTTTGTAGTCGCGGTGTCGAATGATTGACAAGTGCGGATGTGCGAACCCGGAACAACGCACCACTGTTATACGTGCGGAATACATGGAAAATCGACGACTTAGGAATCGGTTTTTTTATTATTATTTCCTACTTCCCGTTTTCAAAACGATTTCGCACGGACCCTGCATTATTCGCGGTACCCATAATACTACATATAATATAATCCGATCTTTTATGCGCGACCGTCCGAGCAATTGTTGTACACATGAGAAAAAAGGGTTGTAAAAAATGCATCATCTAATAGTGAACGCTTCACGGATTTCAAAAATTTCCGGGTCCGGAACGGTTCGCGCTTCACCGGCGAAATTTTGCATGCGCTCACAACAGTTCACGTGCGCGTAATTCACTTATACGTACACAATAATCGTGTATTATCGAGCTCAAGACATTTATTGGCATTGGGCTAAAAGGTTCGAATAGGTTTTTTGTTTTTAATTCCTACAGCCTGATATATGCGTGTACGTAGTACACATGCACGGCAGTTTATTGTCCGATACCCAATCAAATGTAAATGATTTGTTGCCGAGCACAATATAAACGATACATTTTTATATCATATTATTTGCGCCCGCGCGTACAAAGGGTTTTCGCGGATAACAATTGCGTCGCAGCTGCATATTTGACAAAATCGAGTTAGGCATTGGTACGCCACGTGCGACGCGCGAATTGTACCAAAACAGTGTGTTATTTTTTTTTTTTAAGTAAAATCTTCCTCCGTCGCATGTCGTACAAACATTTATGCGCAAAAGAGCTGCTTTTATTTTCAATAAACGACCGAAATCACTTACTCGCTTAGAATGAAATGAATTCGGCATGACGTTCGATTTCGAAAGCCATGTCGAATTTAATTTACATAATGACACTGAATATTTTTTATGATTTATATAGATAAGTGCTAGAGGCGTTCAATTACTTATGTAGTTATGTGCAAATAACATATAATGTTGAAGTAAAAAATATATCGTATAATATATCGTAATATATCGTAAACGTATACTTTACACGTCTAATGGTATATGATAATGTATGAGTGCACGTTGAATTTAAGCTGAAATAAATAAAGGCAAAATAATTTATTTTTACACACATTTACGGATTATCATCGCCAGACTAATAAAAACTCGCGTGGACTAGTTACGATTCAATTGTCGTCCAATAATAAAATGTTATCACCTAGTTCAGTCGCGTATCTGACTTAAAACAAAAGGGAACAAAAAAAATTCCACTCGAGAAAGGTGGGGCTTCATTTATTTTTACTTTTTCTTAAAAATCTGTATTTGCCCTGAGAACTAAAACAACATTTATTGCGTCCAATATAGGTATTTACTCCCAATATCTATTAATTGGTATATTAACTTTATTTTATTCGTATTATGTTATTACTATCCACATATTTTGTTATTATCTATATAACTCATATTTTATTTAATGTTGTAATCGTTGAACTGTAATAGTTTTAAGCTAAAAGTTCTAAATAAAAAAAAAAAAAAAAAAAAAAAAAAAAATATAGGTATTTATATGTATATATTTTTAAATTTATTGAAGTAATATAATTTTTGAAAACTTCTTAAAATTGTTAAGATCTTAGTCACAAAAAATAACTTTACAACATATATTAGTTACTAAAAAACAATATTTATTTAAAATAATAATCAACAAAAGGTAATTTGGCTGAAAAACAAATTTCAGGTTTCTTTGTAATTTTTGTAATTTGATCGTGGTAAATATGTAGAAAACATCTACACAACCATATTAGTTGATGGGGAAACGATTACCCCATCCTCTCTTCCATCAAATACACCACTGGCGTAGTTAATAGTAATTTGAAAGATTTGACAAACACAACTGTCAAAAAATATATTTTAAATTACGTGAAAAATATTTAGGTAATATACTACAGATAAATTTGTATATAATACAATATTATTATTTATTATTTTTTATTTAATGAAGAAATTTAAACAATAAATTATTTTATCTCCAAAATTAACAATATCATGAAGGTGGTAATAACAAAAATTACAATTAATTATTAATATTAAAAAATAATGAAAGAGAAAAAATACAAACATTTTTTTTAAAAAATACTGGTTTCTTTTTTTCGTGTTGGTCAGTGGTAGAGTTTTAAATTCCCTTCTTCTTCCAAAAATTAACAATTTTAATTGCACTATCCTTTAATTGATTTCCTATAAAATCCATGATCTCTCCTCTAACTGGTAATATTGAGCATTCTAATAAATATATTGTTGTTTGCATGCTTCCACACTCTCAGTCCTCGTGTGTGGTTAGGCCCCATTTGCGCATATTTTCTTTAGTTCTTCCTATTTCCGATCTTATTCTATTAATGGTCTTCCATAAGCGCCAATGTAAGTTGTATTTTGGAGGTACGGAATCTGTCAATGTCTCCAAATTGTGCTTTTATCATTATCGGTTACTCGTTCCTGTCAATAATTGTGTTATTTTGCAATTTTTGTGACGGTTGCGCTAGTTTTAATAACTGTCTTGTAGATTTTAGTCGAATTTGGATTTGAACTTAATCATACATAAAGTATCTGTGGTCATTTATTTATTTCTTCCTTTCTACCATCGCTACTGTTTCTTTTCTTATATCTGGAGGAGCAATCCCACTTAAAATCTGTAATTTTCCTACAGATGTGGGTTTCAGACATCCATTAACTATTCTAATTGTATTATTCAACGCTACGTCTACTTTTTTGGCGTGTGTTGAAAGACACCGTATTGAACTGGCATACTCTCCGGTTGAAAAGTAAAGGGCTAGCCCGGAAGTTCGAAGTACTCTTGAACAAAAACCCCATTTTGCCCCTGCTAATTTTTGGGTTATATTATTTCTTGTTAAAACTTTTTTCCTAGTATCTTCGCAATGTACTTAATATGTTAGAGCGCTGTCCAGTTTTACTCTTAAGTATTTGGGGTTATCCATATGGTCTATTCTCACTTCTTATTCTCGAATGTTCAGGTTCCTCTTTGCCTTACGATTTGTAAGATGATTAGCGCATATTTGTGTCTTCTAGGGATTTGGTCATAGTAGTAGGGTTCATTCATAGTATTTGGTTAGTACTACTATGGTTTCCTTGATTGTTTCCTATATTTTTTTGAAATTACTTGCTTATGCAGTTATTGCAAGGTTATCAGCGTACAGATAATGTCTTGTTGTAGGATTCCTTGACTGATAATTTGTATAAATATTAAACAGTAGCGGTGCTAGAACGCTTTCTTGGAATAGGCCGTTGTTTTGTCTTTTTCACTTGCTTTCTTTCCTACAGTGGCGCCGAAGTGTTTAAAAAATACAATGACATCGTACATCTAGGGGTCCCTTTGGAGTTTGGGCCCCATTTTATTTCAATGTAACAATTAAATGCGAAACAAACTACTCACATAGTTAAGTACATATTTAGTATAAAACCATTTTTTACCCCCTTGGTAGGCCCCCAGCTATAAAATCTACTATGACATATGTCATAGATAAATTAGGCGCCATTGCCCTGTAGTGTAAAATAAGACATATTATTTACATAACAAATAATACTTTATTATTATATATAAATTTACTTAATGGTTTAAATAATTAAAATAATTAAATTATTATAAGTATTTATAGTTGTTATTAAAAATAAATAGGATATACCTGTAGTCACAGGAGAAGTCACTCATGGTTCATTTAATTTTAGATCGATATCTGGATTATGGCTGTTTACTGCTATAAAAAAATTCAATACACTTTTCTAATATTCAAGTATACTATAAGAATTAAAAACAAATAAAATAAAATTTTAATTTTATTTTTATTTTACAAAGTTATAAAAAAATTATAAAAATTGTAATTAGGTAAAGATGAAAATATTTAACATACATAAATACAATAAGACGAGTAACATTGAACATAGATTACTTAAATTCATCCGTGATACCGACAAGATGAGCCACCAAAAATAAAATATAAATAAAATTGTGTAAATATTATTTTTTTTAATTCAAAACATACAACGATAATATACTAAGACGTGTTGTAGATTTCATAAATTCTATTCACTCTCACATTTCCATTTCAAAATGATTTTTAATTAAACTGTCATAAAAAATTTCACCGGTTTAGTTAAGCCTTAACATCCTTGGACTTTGATCTATAGACCTTTGCAATGTATTATTCAAAACAAACTCTAATTTTTGGAATACTCGATTCTGCGTATTTGTGAATTCAGTTGTCCTAGTCAAGAATAAAATTATAAGACTATAAGATTTTTTTTTTATTTATACTTGGTCTCGATGGTTCTAACTGATTCAAATGAAAAATAGGATTAATAAACATTGACAATTTAACCGTCTTTAAACTTTTATCAAACACACGGTTATATCAAAATATTGTTACCTATTAAAATCTCTAATAGGTATATGTTTTTTTTTTTTAAATTAGTTTTTGTTATTGTATATAATTAATTTTTAACAGTGATTTTATACAAAAACGGTTAGTATTAAAAACATTAATCAAAAAATAAAAAAATTAGGAAGTATGTGAAGATAATAACAACTACTCCCCAAATTGTTTTTTATCAGATAAACATGGACTTTTTTTTTATATATTGTGATTAGTATCCATTGACAATTAGTGAAACTTTATGTAATGTTAAAATTAAGAAAATATAAAATAGCCTTAATTATATTTTAATACTACGAATTATGATTGCAGTGTAAAACTTACAGCTGGTGACATTTCGGTGCAGATTTAGTGTGTAAGTGTAATATGTACGTTAGTATGATAATGGTGTAATCAAACACTATAGTTATTTATGGGGGATTTAATATATTTAGGTAATAATTATTTTTATTATTATCTATTTATTTACTAGTTAAGATTTTGGCAATGTGGGGTTTAAAAACCTGTCAAACTACCTACACCACTGAGTCCACCCTTTGTCACCCAGTAAAAATTCCTTAAAAAATGCACTCTTGTGGGCTGTAACGAAATGGTATATTACTAGTAAGCTTACACGTCGTAACATAATAGATATTTAGTAGTTAAAATTTCATGAGAAATACGATGAAATTTAAACTTACATACTATTATTGATATTTTTTAATGCTCGACGAATCGTTAAAAAATAAAGTTCGTGATAAAAATGAAATTTGAACCGACAGGAGATTCAACAATTACAATTGTTACATCATCGGTGACCGGTGACTGATAAAATGTTTAACTACAAGTACCGCTATGTCGTCCAGGGGTTGTAAGAGAATTCGTTATTGAAAAAGGGCTGTCGTCTCCACCACCGCCACGGGTTCGACGGTAAAACGACTTTGTTTCGCTTAGCGTTTTTTTCCGCGCTCCCTCGAAATATTGTTTTTTAATTACTGCTGCACGTTGTATGTATATACGACTCTCCTTCGGAGTAGTGCCCGCTCACACTGCAGGCGTCGCATGACTAGAGGGTCCACCGATTTCCGTTTCACCGAGCACGATAATGGATTTTAATTAACCTCGACGATGATAGGCCGGAGGTGGATGGCAGTACAACTGTAGTAGACTGGGATCGGTAGGGGTTGTTCCCTATAGCCGATTGCTGTGCAGTAGATACACGTATATAATAATAATAATATGTGCTGGTCGGCTGTTTTAATATTGTACCGGACAATATTGACCTATCCCTTTGGCCTACCCACGTGAATACGTACACAGTAGCGTAAGCAGGGTTTTGGTTCGGTTAGGGTTATTTCACTATAGATTGACATGAAAATCAACCGAAAAAATTATCAACATCGAAACCTTGTGTGAAGGAAAACATTTCGAAGGGGAGAAGGTTGGAAACCTAGAATTCCTGCGACGTCACTATACACACAAACACACACAAATAATATATACAACAAAATAAGTATACGCGTATCGTTCACGACGGTAACGCGTGTGCACGTGATGGCTTCCGAATTGGAAAATCGTAGAGTCGTCGAACGTGATGATGTTACGCTATCGCTGTTGTTATTTACCCGTTTTCCGAGCTCGAATAATAACTATTTCGTCAAGTTGAAACGTGCTATTAATATAGTATACATTTTTTTTCGTTCGCTGAACGCATTCTATGATACGGACTGTCAATACGCGTGCACCTGTCGGAAGCGCGTATATTATAAAATGACATGTGCAGCGCAGCGTTTTTCCCGGCGAGTTGATTTCCCTCCGTAACTCTCGAAGCTCGCAAAAAAGAAGAAAACAGGCGATTGTTTCGCATGACATGTTATGACAGGCGTAATGAATGATTGAAAAAATAAAAAAATTTAGAGCACTACAACTGTGTCCGTCAATACATTTGCGTGCCGTATTGTGTTTGGTAACTGTAACTTTTAACGCGTATGACACGATCCGTCGAGTTAAAACTAATTTCATTTTTTTTTTTTTTTTTTAACAGCTCCCGCGGGGTGGTTATACTCTGTCGCCACACCGCGATCGACCCCAACGTACACACTGCGCTAGTAGCGTATCTTTTTCACCCTATTTAAAATTTTCACATATATATATATATATATATATATATATATATATATATATATATATATATATGTATAAATATTACCCCCTTCCGGCAGCAGAAGTAGGGGTTGTTAACACTCCCGTCCACCACTGGCGTCGTCACCATCGCCGCACTACCGCCACCGTGCGATGTATATTTAATTAGTTAAAAGCCTCTTGACGTACACCGACGAAAGTTATGGGGTTGGCGGAGGTTCTTTTTATTTTTCCGCTACAGTAATTCGATACCGATCACGTGATAACATTAGAGGATGATAAAAAAACAAATATTAATACTTTAATTTAAAATTACAAAACAAAAAAAAGTACATTGCAGAGAATATAGTTTATACACAATATATTTTGATAATGAAACCGCAACATGCTTAGTTTGTATATTATTGCATTGATCTAGTTCTGTGAAAACAATAAGCTTATGTAAAATATTTGTCTGATAGAGTATTTTCATCAAAATCATTACTGTGTTCTAGTGAAGTGTTGAAGTTAATGATTACTATCAACGATGGTTATTTATTTATTTGTTTTAACAAATCATTCCTTATGGTCTTGTATGGTATTTA
Organism: Sipha maydis; assembly: GCA_034509805.1. Lineage (NCBI taxonomy): Eukaryota > Metazoa > Arthropoda > Insecta > Hemiptera > Aphididae > Sipha > Sipha maydis. Next base: position 49,777 of record JASXSY010000752.1, on the reverse strand, counting down.
TTTTACGTTTCACAAAGTATAAATATAAATTTTTTTTCTGGAATTATTTAATTATAAACAAGTAAAAGTTTATAAGATGAAACATACAAACAACTTACTCCCGTACAAGTGAAAACTTACTTAAGAATGTCTATTGTTGTTAATTATGAATAGCTAACCTAGATTTTAATATTTATATTGATAAAAATAAAATGTTTTCCACTACCATTCCCAGATATGAAATAAGATACTAATTTTAAATTAAATAAGTTTTTGCTTAAAATTAAAAACTTTTATTTAAGATTTTTTTTTTTTTTTATTATTATGTTTGTTAACAAATTTGTTTTTGTGTAATTAACTAAATTTAACTAAATTAAAACTAAATTAAACTAAATCTAACTTCAATTTATACGGTTATATATAATATAGGTATAAATATTCCATTTGAATGTAGACACGAGGGAGCGGAAATAGGAAAATACTTGAATGAATATTTTTGTGGACGTTTTTGAGTACTTATCCTTTAAGCAAATCATATTTTCTGTTAGATAAATACTTTGAGCTTTTTACTAGAAAAATATATGGTAATACCATTTTATCTATACACTCGATGAATATTTTATCAACTAAACTATAAAAATGTATTTTTTTTTTTTTGAATTAATAACTCGTTATTGTAATAGAATAGTACGACAAGCAGCGATGTGCGAAAACGAAAACCATTTTTACGCGGGCCGCATGTACTTCTTATCTTTCCAGCTCAATTTGTTCCGGAAAATAAGAAAGAAACTAAAATGAACATCCGTTGTTTTTTCGGTCGAACAGTTCCCAATATCATTTTCGTACTCCATCGTTTTGTGCCTACTACGATCCAAAACCTCTGGACCATGACTTAAGATCATAAAAATGCCAGTCTCTCGCTCGTCAACTACGTCTTCCTGCAGTTATTAGTTTTTGTCCCCGCCGCATCGCCACGATGACAATAATAACAATAATTCGGGCGACACGAGGCCTACACGCAACACACAAAAGTGTACGGCGTACGGGCAAAGCACACCCTGCCCGTTCGTGTGGGGCTGCTGAATTTACGGCCATTGACGGGTCTTCGGGTAAATGAGCCGACACTAAGGGTTTCGGCACACGGGACTGTCGATAAAACGCAGGCTATATCTTATAGAACTACCAGCTATCCGCGTCGTCACCGTCGAACCGGTGTATATATATACATGTGGTAACGACCGCACTGACGAACGGGTGGGACCGGGAGCAAAAGTGTACACACACACACACACAATAAAGTAGAGGTACTTATTACCGCTCGAAACTAATCCGGTGACTTAACGTCCTACGCAGCAGCGATCTTCGATTTGCGGACTAACCTACGTGTACTATGTATACACATATATGTGTTTCACGTATCTTTATCTGCAAAACAAATGTCAACGTCAGTCGTTCGCGTTTTCATTTTTATGGGCCGGGAAACTTGCGAACGAGTCCTACATCGTTGTTCAAACAATAAGACCTCAGGAGAAAATCGAAACGTCAACATGTAATAAAGAGATGATTTTTACCGCGAAAACGTGCAAAGTTTTCGTTTTATTTTATTTTTGTTTTTTTTTTTTGTTACGACAAAAATAAGTACTCGAGGTTGATATTTTTTCATTAATGAATGATTCATATAAGAATTAATCGAGATCTCGAATATGGAAATTATGATACTAAACCTATCTTAGCTGAACACCTAGTACAACACCTTCGTATACTCACATTATTATTATTAGTTTTTTTATAATATCAACCCATAATCTGGATAACAAATAAGTTTTATTATTCGTGTATTATATATTCGTATGATTTCCTACTCATCACATCTCTTAATGTGCATTTTTTGCGTTTGAATTTACGCAAAACCTCTCTTTCTTCAAAGTTTGATTATAGAATGGTACAAAAACGGAGTTAAATAGTTAACTTTGGAAAGTTTGAAATATTTTTTTGTTGTATTAAAATTTTTTTTGTGTATTTCAAAAAAGTAATCGTGTTTTTAATAGGGTGTGCAAAGTATACGATTGTTATTCAGTGTATTTTTAATTTTTAATTTTTGTACCTATAGGTATATCTGTATCAAAAAAAAAAAAATTAATATTCATAAATATTTTTAAGCTTGAAAACGTATTAACCATATACAGTAAATACCTAGTGTAATCATTTACAGTCTTATGACCGGTTTTGATGCGGAAGTATTTTTAGTGCAATGCAAATCATAAAATTTTACTTATTTCCATAAACCTTAATTTGGGTAAAGTCATGTAACCGATTTGACACCATACCACTGCAATGATGGTACATACGATTCCAGTATTATTTTTAGCATTTTCTCATATTCAATTGATCGAAAATTTTTTTTTTTTAATTTTTCCTTATAATTGTAACATAAATACAAAAAATAAAAAATAAAAAAAAAGTGTGCATTAAGAAGATAAATGTTGAACGTATATGTGAAATGTGTTACATGGGTTAGAAATCAGCAAGAAGATCACTAAAACGTATTCCGTAGCAATAGGTTACACTAGTTTCTAGACGAATTTTTGTTCGTTTTACAGTTCACCTTCTGTTCGCCAACAATGGATTCAATGTTAGTATGAAAAAAAAAAATAAAAAAAAATAAACCCAAAGTGATTACAGCGTGCATTTTCGGGCGGACGCGACGGCGCACAGTAGAAGAAATTGAACTTTTTAGTGGACAAAATTTCTTTTTGTTTTTTATTGGTTTTATAACGTTAAATCAAATAAAATTAAACAAACCATTTTGAATATGTAAAGTTTTTAATGTTTAAATAAGTTATATTTATTTATTTTACAATACTCGTAGGATTAAATTCGTTTAATAATTCATATTGTAAAGCGGTTAATTTAAATTTATATTAATATAACATTATAAAACCGTTGAGAAGCAAAAAAAAAAAAAAAGATTGTTGTCCACCAAAAAGTCCGTTTTCTCTCGCTATGCCGCGCGCGTTTTTCCTTCGGTCAGGACGAGGCGTCCTGCGAGGGACGCGGACGTTACCAACAACGAATCTGGAATGCCGAAGGCGGAACACGCTTCTCACGCATCTTAGCCGCACGGTCGAACGACGACTTCGGTGTACGTACCGCGTAACGAAAACACGACTTCGGGCGTTCGAATGCCGCGCCTCGTTTCGCGGTCGAAAAGGTTACACGCCGGTTGCGTTTCGTCGTTTTCCGGTCATCGCGCCCCGACGACGACCGTACGACGTTCGTCGACGCGACGGCCGCACAACGGTCGGGCGAGCATCCGTACGCGTCTGGGCGGGGAGCAGGTAGTTCGATATTCTGCGCGTATAATACACGCATACATTTGTATGTACTAACACGCTCGACAGTGCACACGGAGCAAAGAGACCGAGGACGGCGGCGGCGGGAAGGTAATTTGTCCGAAGGGTCTTTCGGCCGGTTCACCGGAGCGTGCCGTATCGTTGCCGCCGCAAGTTTCCTCCGCCTTTCACGAAAGACGGCCGATACGCGTACGGCGAACAAGATGCACCGCGTCAAGTCCCTTATTGTTGCGCGTAGTCGCGTGCGTGCGCGTACCTACCTGGAGCGACCGCAACAAACCACGTTTTCGCCGTTTACATCCGTCCCTCGAGTGATCCCCGCGTCCCTCAGCTCAGCGCCCTAGTCCACCGCCGACCGTCACTGTTAACCCTTTGTGTCCGGGACGTTGTTTTCTTCCGAAGCTCCGGGCCGACCGTCCGACCGGAAAGTCCGCGCCGCACACACGTCCGGTTCACCGATCCACGAGGGTATATACATGCGTACAATACACGTGCTAGAGAGTCTATACCCTGAAAAACGTTTGAAACCGGGAGACACGTGATCATTCCGTCGGAAACGATTCGTCTACACCGTGCACGGTGCAAGAGGGTCTCCGTGGTTAGGTAAAACACTGCGGCGGTTCGGCGGACGCGTATCGAAATCACGTTCGGCATTTGACGATTTTTCGCTTCGACGAGTCTCACGAACGGGAAACGCGTTTTCTATCGTGATCCGTGTATAACCAGCGCGAGCTGACCGTAAATCGTGCGGTGTTCGGAAGCAGAGTTGAAAACACCAAAAATATACATCTATATTCGTTTACGGTGATCCTCCATTTTTCTAAATTTCATATACAAACCGAAAACACTGTGTTAACAATATGTAAGAATTGCTAGTTTAACATATATGCGAACAAAAATTGAATCTATGCAGTTGTATTTTATCATAGACTGTTTTTTTGAGTTAACTTTTATTACAACCATTTTTATTAGTTGTATTTTATAAATTGCATTACAATTTTAAAATATATAAACATTTGCGAATATTTTCTTGTTGGAAATTGGTAATAACTAGACTTAGGGACTTATACCTCTAAAAAATACACAAATATGCATGCAAATATGCTTCTAAAATCATTAAAATATGCATTTATATGCATTAAAAAAAAAAAAAAATGTCCACTAAATCTTGGTTAATTTCACTTTTAACTTTAAAAAGTTATTAGTTAAAATTTATATCTAATAATTAATAAACAATAAGTAAAAAATTATTAATCAAGGATACAACTTTTATTATTGAATATGCATCAACTAAATTTGAAAAAATAAATATTTACCTTAAAATTTTGAAAAATTAAACCGAGAATTAAAAAGTCAAATATTGATAAAAATCAAATAAAATACATAAATATTACAATAACTTTGCTACTTAAATAATACAATTGTTTTCTATATAAAAAAAAATAAAAAAAATACATTATTACTAATAACATTTCTTACTGTCTTAAGAAAATAACGCACGCTTACAAATTAGAGTTTTCCGACTAATTCATCAAAGCTCACAAAATATGAAAACATGTCAGATTTAAAAAAGTCTTTTTGGAAAACTAACGTTAATAGCGGATCCGCTTTGTCTCGAGACAAACACAGCATGACACTTTATTTAAAAACACATATAAAAATATGAACATAATATTAATATAATTCAATTATTGAAGTTGAATTAACAAAATTATGTATGTATAACGTGAAACAAAATATTCCATTTTCCGCAAAATATTTTAGATAAAATTCTATGTCATTCATAGATTTCTAATTTTTCTGTCTTGAATAACTACAGACAAATCAAAAATGTCACAATAATTTCTCTTAAGTTCGACTTTCGATTAAATAAAATATTGTTGAAATTGTTGGTTACTACTGTCAAGGTATATATATATTACAATGTCTTATAATGCATTATATGTTTTAACATGAATCATTAAATCATAATTTTTTTTTTTCATGGCAGCAGTGGTTAAGTTATAAATTAAAATGGCAAAAAAAAAAATAAATGCAAACTATTACATACCCGTGCACTTGTGATTGACGTGAGACGAACTTTATACATTCTGTCAACAACTATTGTGTTAAGCTAAACAATAGCATTGTTTACGAAACAGATATGTTGTTACTTCCGACCCAGTTGAGATATTTAACGTGTGTACAAGTATGTTATGAAAAACTTAATGGAGGGTTGCGCGATAGATGCGCGCATCACATGTACATGTACATATATATACGCAGAAGTATAATAATCGACCGCAGAATGAATGGGTCAATGTAACCTATAAAAGTAATTATGTGCGGTCCATTTTTAATGTGGTCGAACACAAACAATATCATTTCGTGTTACCTCATAAGCTCTTCGACTAAAAGCCATCCGACCGTTTTTATATTTATTTTTTTTTCAACGTACACAAAGACCCCCTGCGTAGTGATATAAAATGCATTAAAACCCATCTCGACAAATTGCACTAATAAACGCACACACTCATACATGTAAGTATATTATCAATACTGGTGTGTGAAATTGAAACCAAACCTGTTTTGTAATGTTTGAGGTAGCGTTTAGTTGTTAAATCTGTTAATAGAAAATAAAATTGCGTAAAAATATCTCACATCGGTTGTGTAATCGATTTTAGATCGAATAATGCTCGACATTATACTTGGTCTCGTTTTTCTTTTTTTGTCCTTAAAAAATGTTCTAATACTTAAATGAAAATATACAATTTCGGATTATTAATTTTTATTTTTAAACCCACTGTGTAACATATCATTATATAACGGTATAACATGAGTCTTTCATACAATTATAAAATTAAATATCTCATTTTTATCCGTATTCAGAATAAATAAGTACTCATCGAGTATATACAACAAATGTTTCTATCAGAATGTATACATATATTCAAATGATAAATTATCACTTAGTATGTATTTTAGCAAGTATATGCAAATACTGAATGTTTTTCATTTTTTTCTCGATTATTCCATGAAACATGTATAATTTTCTTTTAATATTTCAAATCAATAAATAATTGAACATATTCTATGTTTTTACAAAATAGATAAAATATTAATTATTAAAAATTATATTAATTAAAACGGCTTAGCGGTTACACTATATTAAATAAACTTATTTCACTATGTTTTACGTTCGTGTAGCTGAAGTGGTATTGAAGTTGAAGTCAAATTAAAATTGAACGAAAAATATGAACTGTTTCAATGCTCAAAATGAACATGTTATGAAAATATTGAGGTATGGACGAAACACTTCCGCGAAATGCAATCTGAACACACACTTGAATAGTATTCCGATGACAGTACTCTGAATACTACCCAAACCTGTACTGTCGATGGATACAGGTTGGATGCGTGGGATGTACAGATGAATCATAATAACTGTATAGAGCATAAATAATATTTCAATCCAACATATTCTCTCCCCGAGTATAACACACGTTTTCTGTAACGTCATACCGTTTTTGTACTCGTTTAATTTTGTAATGAACCTATTTGAATATGGCAATAAGTTCAAATCGCCTTGACGAGCGTTGTGCCTAGACCAGAATATTCTTGATCTAGTCTCGAACGGCAATACGTTTGGATATTTGATGCAACCATTTGTGTACGGTTTTAATATTGTGAACGACAAACTAGGCAAAAAATCGAATTATGCGATTCCGTATATTATTTGCTATTTTCAAACACAACATTTTTGATGTACGAGTATAAAACAATGAATTTGGAAAACTCTGAGGTCGCCGACTGTTTAGAAATCAAAACACCAAATCGAGTTTTGAGAACAAATATTTTATGTACCAGTCGTTTGAATAATAAATTGACGGGGAAAACGTGACTCCGAAAGGTATGACTAGATGGCGTTGTATAATATATCGCGAGTGCTGGCTCACCATTACCCGTACGGATAAAACGTTTTCGTTATAATATCGCACCATACACGTTACTGCGAAGGGATTTTTTCACTCTACTCTTTCTCTCTCTCTCTCGTTTTTACCCACCGAATCATTATCGTTGCGTTTTGTGTGTAGGGGAATATTATATGAAATTCACTTTTCGTTTTCAGCGTATGTGCACTTTGTAGCGAATAAGAAACAGAAGAGAGAGGGAAAAAAACGTGTGCACGCGGAAATGCAATAAACCAATAATCCCTGTATATTTTCACTCTTGGACAGGAAAACCGACTCCAATTTGAGGGTCGGCTTGTCGTCATCACCGCCGCCGCCACCGTCCTGCAGTACTGCTGGCCAAATCCGTTTACCGACAACGCGATTGACCAAAAAGCGTAGGACCGTAAAGTTATCGGAGAAATTCGATTTTCCGTCGTCCGACCATAACACGATTTTGTTTTCTATACTATGAAATAGTCGTGCACGTACGCATTGCGTAGTCATAAGCGGATACATTTTGTTATAACACAATATACAATATATCGCATTTATGCTGTATATAAAGCGACTGCGGCGTGTTTCAATTGTTACGTAACGACTATAAAGCTTATGTGATTGCCTCGGAGTGAAATATATCATAATAATCGTAATAAATATATTTCGAAGTTAATTATCGTGTATTATTAATCCTTTGAATGTCACTGAAAAACGTTAAAAATGTAAACACATAGACGACACCTGCAATTAAAAAGCGTATTGTTAATTATTTTCAGGTTATATTTAAATACAGCTATAGAAATAATGAATTTATAGTAGAATAATAAATATAAATACTATAAATTATTATATTCCTTTGACAATATAGCTACGGAAAACGATTACGGGAATAACTCGTGTAGTACGTATTATTTGCAAAGCCATTCATTTTAACATTGAACTCTTATCGTTTATACGAACTTAAGTGGCTAGCTTCTATTAATTAACTCTTATTCAAAATAATGTTAATTAAATTTCAGAAAGATTATACTGCTTTAAACTTACGTTTATGAACTTTTCACATTATTCGTTTGAAAAACTATGTAATGAAGTTTGAAGTAAAATCTATTGTTTATTTGCGTGTGATACGAAAAGATTATTCTTGTTAATCTGGTGAGCAGTGCAGTGCACATTACCATTTCGACCATTGTCCATCAATCATTGTCGGATAGGGTTCACAGAGATATGTGTCGTTGTGGCCGTCGTCCATTTATCAAAAGCACCCGAAACTGATTCGATTGTCGGCGAAAGGGCTCTCTAAAAGGATTAAAGGCGTGTGTGAGAGTGGGGTACTGGTCATTTTAATTTCACGCCACGCCACACGTCGATCGTGTTCCCGCGAAAATCGTTGTAATAATGTATGCACAGATTCCGCAGAAAAGGGATAATGGATGACAATATAGAAAATCGAAAAAAAAATGACTAGACAAAATGGAACGAATAAAGTGAAATTAATTTGATTAAAGTTGAACGATGTTAATCCGAAATTCTACAGATTACAGATGAATATACAAATAATGTACGATCAAATCGGCAATTTTTGTTTGTACCTGTTTTCTAAACGGTTTAGTGGATTTGATAGTAAATTCAAAAGTGTACCATATAAAAACAGTAATAATAATGAACTCGGAATTGAATTAGTAAGCTTAAAATACGGTGAGTAAAAATTGTACACAAGGGCTTTTGGTGAAAATAACAGAAACGAATGATTGAGTAGCTGGAGAACGGCAATTTCTTAGGGAATCCAATTAGCCCCCGGAGCTTTGTGCAAAAAACACAGGGGGGAAAGAAAAAGATTTAGAGACCCGGAGGCCGGTATTATTTTAATCGAATATCTAGTCACCGGTGTACCGATAAAAACGTCATCATCCGAACGACTCGGTGTGTAATAGTATATAGTATTTTTCCTTTGCCCGCAAGACTGTAAACTGATTATGTAAACTGATTATCGACATTAGTCGGGCTACCAAGTTCGGGAAACATAATTATGTTTTTTCGATAAACAGATTCTCGGGGATGTGAAGCAAATTAGTTTTTCATTTCAGTCGGCTTTTATTTTTAATTTATTTTATTTTTATTTTCACTTTGTTAGAAAAGGTCTTATTGAAAACTCGGGCAAGGTAAAATGCTCCGTTGACCGTGACTTCGATTAATGTAGACTCAAAAGGACGAATGGAACACGCGAGGGGTTTTTATAATGAAAAATCTTTTACGTTAAAAGTCTTTTACTAATGGGCCGTTGAAAGGAATACAGTATTTTTACGGTGGACGGACTTAATCATCGAATTAGAGAACGGAATTAACGGGGAAAAAATGAAACGTTGCACACAGACAATATTATAAATTTTGTCGACGTACATTTTGTTTAGCTATGAAGTTTACGTTTTTAATGAATTATACTTGTGTATTTTTAACTTTTTGTATCTCGAGAGCATTAATTTAAAAGAAAATAATCCCGCCGTACCTTTGATGTTTTAACTGTACATAATGTGAAAACAATTTTTAGAATTAACATCATGTCATTTTATAATTTAAAATACGGTTATCACTCAATGATTTTTGTAGAGTCGAGTTTTGTCGTTGGCAACTCGTCGTTAACTACTTGTAATCTAACTCAATGGAACGTAATTCAATTCAAATTAAATATAACTAACGTAAAATCTACATGTGTTTCAAACACGCGGTCAGAAAAATTATTAATTAAAAATGAATAACATTTTGGCTACTTACTTCTTTGTAAAACAATATTGTTGGCAAATCTTAATGCTCGTAAATGGAGAAGCAAAATTAATAGCATCGACAATAACTTGTATGAGTCATAGATTTAATTAATTAACCTTGTATACGTGTATAACGTACTGTAGTGAGCTCTAACAGAAACGTTATTATATTTATAATTGTGACGTAGACTTAACTTGGTCAATTTAAAATAATTAATTAGACGTTTCTTATTTTCAATATATTTTAACATACGTGTTATTTTTACACAGTTCATAAAATCGATTTAATTATAGTATAAGCACTTAATGACAATTATGATACATCGGATATCTCAGCACTCGCTCTTTCGGAGAATAAAATAAAATTATTCGACGTAATTTAGAAAAAGCTATAAATTAAAAAAATATTAAAATGTAAAATATTACTTTGTTTATTAAAATATAAATGATTTTAAATTGTACACCCATTAATAAATATATATATATATATATATATATATATATATTTTTTTTTAGTTGAAACTATGGATAGAAAAATATTTTTTATGTAATAAACAATTTTTAAATTTTTAAAAAAATATTAAAAAAATATTAATAAATTTGTAAAAGTAATATTTTTTTTGCTGAGAGATATAATGTTAATTGTAATGGACAATCCCTTTTTTGGCAAAAAAGTATAAAAGTGCCTTAAACTTTAATGATGGCCTAAAAATAAAGTTTCTTAACTAAAATATTTTTTCTCATCATACCATAACTGGGGACTGAAGGGATTAAATTTAAAAAAAAAAAAACATTTTAATCGAACTTATTATTACTTTGAAGTATAACTTCATGTAACTCATGACTTAAATTAGGAAACATAACGTTGTATTTTCAAGCTCTCGGAGATATAAATCAAAACATATTTTTGGACGCATATATTTCCGTGTACATAATCATGAAACCACGATAAGGACATCAACCCGTACAGTGATATTAAGATATTTTTATTATTATTATTATTATTATATTATTTATTATATCGGGTCAGACCACTATCAATATTGTATGAGGTGGTTACTACCCGTCTTACCCTCGAGTATAGGAATATAGGATCGTCGCGTGACCTCGGCAAACGGAATTTCGAAGATATAATGACCGGGTTTTTTCACCGTCTCTACGGTTGAAAAACCTGGGTCGCCGAGAAATAAAAGATAGGTTCGCCGCGGGGGGGCTGAATATCGGCGGCTATGACGACGATGAGTGCGCCTATTGTCCACAAATACCCTCGGTGCTGCTGGTGCGGCACATACATACGGAATAGAGAGTTGAACGCACCCCGGAGACTGCGGAGCATATTATGCAAATGTCCGAGTGCCGTCGCCGCGTGTTTAGGAACGGAGAGAAAAGACAGATATATGTAGAGAGAAAGAGAGAACGAGAGTGAGTGAGTAAGAATAATGGGGGGAAAAAAAATAAAAAATAAAATCCTAAACAAACACACGATGAGGCATCCGGGATGAGCTGCCTGATGCGTTTGCTGCGGTAAGTGACCCTGATGTCACGTATTTTATATAGGTGTCTGTCACTGCGGGCTCAGGCATTTGTAAATCCACACTGCTATGGTGTGATGCCGGTGCGTGTGTTGTTGTTGCTGCTCGTCGTTATTCATCAACGTCCGAAATCTATACGTATCGGCGGAGGAGTAGTGCCGGTCCGTCGCGCGAACGCACTCGGTCGCCGGTTGATGTCCATTGTCCGCGTCCGTCCGCCCAGAAATCGGTGACAGACGCGCGCGTACTTACGTGTATGTGTGTGTGTGTGTGTGTGCGCGTGTGGATGCACATTAATAATGACGACGACGGGTGAAGAGTAGAAAAAAAAATCCCCGAACGAACCGATGAGGCGGTGGAAGAAATAATAATAATAACAATAATAATAAAAATTAGAAGTAAAAAATATGGAACGGATTACAGTCGATTCGTCGTTGTTGTAATACAATAATGCGAGACGTGTACGTATATATATATATATGTATAACACTCGTCCGCACGTTACGTTATTATTATACATACGTGGAATGCGACTGTTTTATTTTTATTTTTTCCATACGGCTATTTCTTTCTTGTCTCTGACCTATGAACCCGGCAGGATAGTTATCGTCGTCGTGGGCCCATCACAAAAGGACAAAACGCATCGGGGCCGCTGATGTTGATCCGTGACGATTTTTAAATACCGTCGTCGTCTTCTCGCGATACACGCGCACGTCCAGAACGCGGTCGCCGCATGGTCGATCCATTTGTTATATTTTCCTACAACGACCATTTGTTACCGGAACGTTAATATTATTATTATCACACGCCTTAAAAGGGTAAAACGTTTTCGTTCGAAATTACTTACACGCTCTCCGCTGTGTGTGCGTGTGTGTGTGTTAATATATTATTATATTACACGCATGTAATGCAAGCAGTGCGCGCAATCGAAATAATAGAAAATTAATCGTTTTTTTTCTTCTCGTCGTGCCCCGTCGGTCCGACAGTGGTAGTAGTTTCTCTTCGTTTCAGAGACATATTTCCATCGTCCACCCGCGTGAGTCATTGCAAATGTGCGTATTAATAATATACGGCATTTTATCCTATACGTACGCATCTACCTATTGCTCAACGAGGATTTCACTTATGCATGCGTATTACATCTCGGATTCGAATATTTAGCAATCTCGAATCACAGTTAAAATAATATCTTGCGTACGATTTAAGTTAACCGATTCGAAGTGCACGCTATATGTTATAATTTTAAAAATCGTATATATTTAAAAGGGAAAATTACGCACGCACGTATTTTTTCGTGATACGAGAACTCAGTTCTATTTGAAAACACGAGATGCTATTCAAAAGATATCGTTTTCAAAACTGTCAAAACTGTAACGATTTTATCTATGAAAACTTTATTCCAGATGTAATTCAGAAACGTCTATAATATAAGAAGGTATCCCAAATTTGTCGAGCTGTTTAGCTAAAGACGCGTACATCAGTAAAAGATATATTGCTCGACGTGTATGTAATGTTGTAAACGCAAGTCATTAACATTTATAAGAGAAGAGTCGTTACTCTTGTGCGCTTTACAGTTCGTGTGTTACGTATATAATATATACGTTATACAAGTAATTACATCACCTCACGACCCACGGTAACGGTGAATATAGACAGGGGCGGGCGTTCAGTGTCCCGAGTCATGGAGATCTTAAGAGATACCTTGAGTGACAAATTACAGGCTTCTGTAATGAAAACACTCTATGATTTCGGTTGGAGGTGTACACGGTTTGTAGCAGGGTTGTGTGGAATATTATGAGCTGAAAGGGGGTGAACGGCGTTTTATTACGAGACTCCATCTCACTCTTTCTCACTCTCTCTCTCTCTCTATCTCTCTATTTCTCTCTTCCTACATACATACTTCCATATATAAATATATTTATGTACACGCGTTTCCCGCACGCGCGAAGGGAGATGAAAAATATTCCGGAAAATATCATTCTCGTCGAAGGCGCTCGGAAAATATAATAATGTGAATCCATCACGGCCGACTGGTCGCGACGGCGGATATAATTGGCGAAACGTTAATGAACCGGGGCTACATGGTTCGGTGCGCATTTTTTCGTCCCTGCGACCCGCTCGGGCTACAAGCAGATTATCCCGTAAGACCGTCACCGCTGCAATAATAAAAGCTTCACTCTCCAGAAATTCTCGAACGCACGTTCCTCCCCCCCACTACTATGCGTGCGACTCCCTCTTTTCGGTGGTGGAATTCTTTAACGGCCACCCGCTCAAAGCGTCAGGAAGGAAACACGAAATGATATCTCTTCAGCTGGTTGGTAGTACGTTTAATCAAAAGTCGCCTGGATTTATCAATGCATCGACGTTACAATTGCTAATAACAACGGCTCTTAGGGGTTAGACATTCCGCGAATACACGTCCACCGACCATTTCGTACGCTACACAACTTCCCCACAACGCCGTTGTACATATATATATATATATATATACGCATAGGTGGATTATATAGAAAGTGATCTCGTCCGGTAATATTGTTCTATTATTTCGATCACGACTAGAATCACGTCGGAATTATTTACAAATCTTTGCGACCTAATCACATTTTTGTTCCAACTTATGGTGTTCACATCGAATATTCTACCGAATGATTCAATTTAATTCAAATGCTCGATTGGTTCTTATACGTGTTCAGGAAATTCGCTGTTACGCAGCGTAGGTCGATAAAAGAGCCGAGAGAGCGTCGGCCGAAAATCCGCATTGTGTTATAACGCGACCGACGGACGTATAATGACTGATGCAGTGTTGCATTGATTGTTGTTACGCGTAGTCTTCAGACGACATTCGGTTTCCGGGAGAGTTTTCAAAAAGTACGCAGCCAAACGTTGATTTCCACGATTATTAATGGTGCGCCATTTCCTCCTGGGTTTCGTCGTTCGTTGTCGCGGCTGACGGGCGGAAAGCAAACGTATCGCGAGAACGCAGGCTATTAATCGCAACTTTTGCGTCCGATTAACGGGGCACGGTAAAAAAAAAAAGAAAAAAAAAGAGAAAACCGCCCTTTGCGTTGTAACATTAAATGATATGCATATACGTGCGAGTACGATCAGCTCTTGCAGCGCATACGAACAGCAAGCCCGGAAACGGCGGACGACCTTCGAGCGGGGAGCGGGTACGCGATTTGACTTTGACTGAAGACCGTGCAACGTCCGGACGCCATCGGGTGATCCGTTTACCACGTGGCGGTGTCCGCGCGGACCGAACACACGTTGGTGGTCCGGAGATGAGTCACACGCGTCAAACGCGTCGGCGACGGACGCGGTGTTAAAAAACAAAAGAGATATGTACGAACAACACGTGCGTGCGCTCGCCATTCGCATCGATTATCGTCGTTGTCAATGACGTTTTGCAACACACGTTTATCATATTATCTACGCGTAGTCGCACTTATCGTGTGTGCCGTGCGCAGGACGTGTGCAGGACAAATAAAAGCCTCTGTCTCATTCGTTTTTTTTTCCATAGCCGAGCCACCGGCAATATTTTTCCTGCTAATCCTTTATTACGTTCATTATTTCTCCATGTAAATGTGTACATAGTGATGAGTACGTTAGTTAACACTACTCGTTAACATACGTACGTATTTCTTACAGTTTACTTACATATTATCATATTAATATGTGCTGATAAAAATCAGTTGGTTCGACCGATAACACTATATTACACAGTTAAAACGGATTTAAAACGAGCAATATTAATTTTCAAGTATTCGATTTTAGCTGTTGAGACATGGGCTAAAAAAAAAAAAAAAAAATGTCAACCTGTTTTAGAAGAGATACCATATTAACGATTAGTAGTACTTTTTTATTCGTTTAACATACATACTATATATTATTTACTATTATTTACATTAAAGCAGAAATAATTACATTTCGGGGGGTGTTTAGGTCCCCTGCTTACGTCACAGACTAAGTTTTAACAACAACCTTTTGTTTGTAATTCTTAGTACTTACGCAGCTCAATATAATAAACTAACATTATACATGTGTTCATTCAACAAAACGAGTGTTTTCTCAACCATTATATTTATGGTACAATGACATTGAGTTATTTATTAAAATGTCTGTACATTATGTTTGATATTTATTTTTAGCCTTCAAATTTAAGTTTTCTAATGGTCAAAATAATGACTAGGGACTATTAGTGGAACTATTTCAAATTAAATTTGAACCAAGAGGATCGAAGGGATATCAATGTTTTAAAGCGCACAAAATAAAGATATTGCAATATTTAAAGTTTAAAATACATTTTTTTATTTTGCCAAGACATTCTTTTGTATGACATGTATGAAGCGATCAGTCACAGATATTTTCCATTCTTACCTATACTTTCACAATGGCATTTATCGTAACGGATGGTTTCCTTCTTTGCCCATAATACTGTCACACAATACGAGTACATGAATAATGAACGTCAAATGGAATGACGGGACTCATAGAGTGGAGGGAGGGAAATAATCATATTCATAATATTGGGATAAATACCTTCCCCAAACACAGTACGCCCATAACGATCTATAAGGCGGATAAAAAATGACAGTTACTAATGAAATTTACTTTTTTAGAACTTGCCCCGTAACTGAATAAATAAAGGAACCGTCGCATGTCTTTATTTTGTACTAACAACGCTAAAAGCTTCCCGTCCGTTTTTCTCTCGAGTCTTTGATTCCTCTTCTACCGACCGTTAATACACTTTATTTTATTTTTGTATTTGCACAAGTCCGATCGCTGACTTTTATGTTTTATACATTTCCTCTTGTTCGTTCTATTCACGCGGGGTTGTTTTATTCCATTTAAAACGGTTTTTTTTCCTAAATGCGTAAGGGGGAGTAAGTATATCTACATCTTGTTTGACAAAATACACGATACACCCCTCAACCGGACTGAAGGACAGCCGTCAAAGCTCTATTTACACAATATTTCTCTACAAACGTTTTGCATTGTACAAAACCATGTTCGAACTGTCGCGTAGCGTATACACGATTGTTCAAAGCCTCGCTATTCATTTGTTTTGAACTCAATTACTGGCAGAGTGCACGCAAACCGACCGCAATAGAAATTTCGAAATCCATGTTTGTGTCTCTTCCTCGAATGTTCGATGTTTTCCATGATGGCTTTTTTTACGCCAAATCAAATGAACCGTATTTTATCTCGACCCGATGTGTACAGCGTACGCATATACACAATATATTATACTCTTGGTTTATTTCTCGGTTATACTTTATACACTCCAATTATAAGTAACATGAAGATATCCGATGATAATGTTTAAGTTATAATGGTACTTAAAGCAAAAACTAGTTATATCAGTACGTATAGAATTCTAATAAATAATATGGAATTAAATAGATCCGCGCGCGTGCATTCTTAAAATAATTTATCGGTCGTTACTAATTCTAAAACTAATATGGTTTGGCCAACCCTATGTCATACGAGCACGCGAGACGTGTAGGGGAGTATGGTACGAATAGAAACCAATATATTTTACTGGTACGTTTTACAGCTTAATTTATTAGTAATTTCGAAAAATCGTATATTTAGAATTCCGAGTAACTTTAAGTGCAGCACGATAAACTCATTTTTGAACTCATAAATTAGCCACTGGGAGTGCACATCTCATAGCGTACATTGCGATTAAAAATTTGTTGAGTAAAATATAAACCTCGAACAATATAATTATCATTCATTTACACCAAACGAATGGACACGGTTTGCTATGCGATAGTGCTAATTACTTCTACATGTTTCAACTGAGCTTATCGATATGTATCTAGATAAACCTAGTATGTAAGGTCGTTAATTTGTACGCAGAGTTGATGTTTAAATTGTTAAATTTAGATTTTACTTACGCAGTTTTAATTAGAGTAAAAATGAACAGATTGCTCGGATGATGAACTTGTGCCACCGTCGCAGTGCTACGATGTGTTTTTCGATGTTATACGCATCGGATATGTATGTGTGTACATTTTTAAACTGAGAGTGCTTCATTGTAGTACTAAAAGGGTTAGGCGAGTTCGACTTTTGCCAAATACACACACATTCATATATGTACACATAGGAGGTATAACGGGGGTGTGTGCGGACACATGGTGATAGTGTTGGTAGCGTGGGGTGACGCGATTTTAATCAGTGGTCGCCGGACCGGGCGTAATGGAAATGGCAATAGTTGACGCGGGTGAGGTTTTTTTTTCGGATTCCATTGACCGCTTCGTACACAAAAGGTACAGATATAGTGGTGACAATGCGGCTACAATGTTCCCAGCAGAATCACTGTGTCCGTCTGTTCTGCGATATACTTCATGACGTGCGGGGCCGGGACGAGTAGCGAGTTTGTCTGACATTTGTTTTCGAACGCAGCCCATTAAACGCTGATTAACATACGGCCGACCGTTTGTTTTCAAAATAATAAAAAGACTCGAGTCGGGGAAAAAAAGAATTTGATTAAAACTTGTGTCAACAAGACCGGAAAGAGTAAATGAAAAGGAATAAAAAAAACTTTTAACCCTGACCATGCACTACCATACGGCACAAAGCTTTTACATAAATTATACGGTAGCCCCGGAGGCCGCACAAAATATTATAATAGTACGCGTTGCACGCGCGCACGTATACATGCATGAGCGAGCGTGTGTCGTAATTAAAAAAAAAAAAAAACTGTCGACGACTAATTTCCATTAATTTTTGATAATATCGATCGGTAGATTACTTAGAACCGTCCGCGTCCGTCGTGTGCTTATACCTCTGCAGCAAAATACCGTGTTTCGTCGTTTTGCGGGCACGCGTTTCAGAATGTTTATAATTCCGGGAGGCGTACAGTCATCAATTTTCCGTCGTCGGACTGCAAACAATATACCTACGGGCGGCGCTTGTAATGCATTAATATGCAAACACACATATACTGCACGTGTAGGGGGCTCGTCGACGACGTCGTGACCTTTCATGTTGATTTTATGTTTTCCCCGCCCTCCTACCAGTTTTCCGGTTCTCAATATTTCTGTTTTTCGGACAAACATACGAGTGCGGGGCGTGCGCGGACACAGGAAACGTTTATATGCTTGCTCTCAATACGATAAACTTATATATCGTATGCGATAAGTGCACGACGACACTTTGGACATTGAACGATGACGACGACGGATCGCCTTTTAGTAGATGGCTCCGGGGGAGGAGTAGTGTCACGGCGGGCTTTTAACCGACAGGTGGGAGGAGGGGTTGGCCAAAGAAACGGTCGTTTCGCAAAAACAAGTTTGACCGAAAACCCCTGCTTTTGTCTTATACCGTTTAATAATCGTTAAACATATTATACTAGACTTGCCGTCCGTAAAGCGGGCGCAGGCGATTTTATATTTACGACACCCCGAAGAGTAATTACTGTCGCCGACGCCACAGCGTGTTATATCACGTATACATGGGCTGCATAGGCGCGCATTATACGACCTACGTGCACAATGTGTCACAATATTATATGTGTCGGGCCCGTGGTAATTACATCACGACCGTAAACGACAATAATAGTATTATATCGGTCGGTGAGCAGATCGTGGTCTTAAAGATATGTCAAGCACGACGAACATTACGTGTTGTAAAAATAACTATTTTCTATGCATTATACGTAGTGGACGGCGCTTATAGACTGAATCTGCACAATTAGTGAACGTGATACCTGGATCGAAACCTATTGATTTTGTAAATTTAATTCACCGTATTTTACCGAATTCAGGTATCATTTACATGTCATAAATATGTTATGTTTGTATATCGTTATTTTCTACTATTTCGGCAATACATTGCTCGCACCCGCCTTGTATATTAAAATCTTCTTATCTTCTTATCTTATTTTCTGGTTTACGTGTCGGTTACTATCAGTTTGTTTTATACTTTCCTCTACATACGCCATCCTTAGTTCAACCCATATTAAAAAAAAAAAAACCGATTGCGATAAATACGTAAGTTGCGATGAAGATTGCTGTACTCTTAAGGCATGATAATTGAAATAACTACAGTGTGCAATAGAAATAACTTTATTAAAACTAGTTCAACCGAACTTTTGTGAAATCGGAAAGACCCTTTTGCAAATCTGCGTCGAATAACTTATTAACACTTAAAAGTTATGACTGATTTTTCTTTCAACTGGACTGTTTCGGACGATTTGGAGTCTCGTAAGCAAATGAACCTTAAATCTTATGAACACGTCTACTGTAAATGTAATATTAACGCGACGCTATAAATACACTGTACAAAATATCTAGCCGTTGCGATTTTAATTAACTTTGACAAACCCTTAAATGTTATATATATATATATATATATATATATATATTTATTTATAGTGAACTTACTATTTGAGAAAAAAAAAAATCCCACTTTTATCGTATTATAAGTCGCACAAAGATCGAATTCGAAACGTTTAGCTGTGAATGGTTGAAGAGTGCTCAAAACGTACGACAGATCAGTACGATGAAATTAAGTTTCCGCTAGCCGCTGCAGTTGTCGGAACCTATTCAATCGGCCGCCCAATCACAGCGAGCGTAGTTATCATCAACGTCAAATATTGTCCTGGCCGAGGTTTTTACGGCAAACAATTGGGAAAATCGCCAAGTGGACGCATTTTTGGATTATGTGAGATTGCGGGAATTGGATCGCCGCCGTGCACGAGTACGCGGAGGAGAAGAAGACGTCGTCGTCGTGACAAGCGAAGAATTTAATCTTGACAAAAATCCCGTTGGAACGTGTATATACACTCTCGGTCTTGGTTGTAATCGAATTTACGACGATGAGGACCTTTTAAACATCAGCTCTCGCCGGAAGGGGAGTTTAAGAAGCCTCGCGGGACCTTCATTCAGTAGGCTGGACAAATGCAGGCAAAAGTACACGTGCACGAATAAAAATTTATATTTTTCCTTTACACTCGTTTTGTAGATTTCAGTTTTTTTTTTAACTAATTATCTATTAAATTAATGCGTAAAAAAATATCCTTTTAGTGTATCAATTTAACATAATATAAAAAATAAAAACCACTTAAGAATCATACATTTATTTGGGTTTACAACTCTTTTTCTTATTTTACATTAATATTATAATATGCAAATGGATTTATTGACTGCGACGAAACAACCTTTTGATGAACAGTTCAGCTGGGTAAATGCTACTTTATTCGTTTTTTTATGTTTACTGCTGGAGGTACCGAATATAAATCATATATTAACATATTTTTTATTTACTCTCCTGGAATTCTAAACAAACACGGAGGAAATATTTTCTTATAAAACACTAATCTCAATATCGAAACGGTTGTCATGTAAACCACACAACAAAATCTAAAATAGAGTTTAAAGATTGTTCGATTTAATACAATATTAAACTATAATGCACCTCTAAAAAAGAAGTATTAAATAATATTTTATGTGACTTAATTTAATTCCATGAATTAGTTTCGTATTACATTTATTTTCTATAAATACTCGTATTTATTAAGTCATATAATTATAATATTATCATATGTAGCTCTTTTGAAAAAAATGATTTCGATCAATTTTTTACTTAATATTTTCAATTGTTGACACAGAATATAATACAAATAAATGAGTCATTAAATGGATTAAATTTCACGCATAAATATTGATGTATTTGATATATTTTCAATAAAATAGGTTCAGACACAGACACGTATATATGTGTATTATTATATTCCGACTTAGATATTGTAGCATACGTTTTGGAACTGTGTGTTTTAATTTTTTTTTTTCTAAAAGGAACTATTTTAAGAATAATAACATTAATACAATTAAAACCGTCGTTACAGTCCACGGGATATCAAATTGTGTTACATACTCGCTAAAAGATGTTAAACAGACCAGGCGTGTTTATTAAATAATAATAATGCACACGGTGAAAAAACAAACCTTATTTTAGAATTGGTTTCAAACGATGTCATGACACTGTGAAAATATCGTGTATGCAGGTGATAAATAATATTCTCCCCTACGGGTTTGTTTACGACACACACATACTCACTCATAATGGATCCGATATAACCTAACACACGTATATATATTAATAACGGGAAGAGTTGTAAGCAATGATTTTGATAATAAACACTGGTCTGATAAAAAAAAAAAATAATTTACTCGCGTAAAAAAAACATTATTTCACCTGATAATATAATAAACGTGTACTTTAACGCGGACCTTAATTTAAAACGAAAAAATAAAATAAATAAAAATAAATATAAACGTGTAAAAAAAGAAGCGTTATTGCCTATGGGTCGGTCGAATCGAATTACTTTTAGAAATTTACTGTTATAGTGCTTCTTTATTGTATGCCATCCGTACAGCACACACACGTGCACGTACACACGCATCATGGAAACAGCAAAAACCGCGTAGACATACTTATTATCGAAACTCTATTTAACGTCAAGTCCTTAGAAAAACTTACGTTAAATAAATGTATTTCATTAAAAATAAATACGGATTGTTTTTTGATTAAAAACTTGTTTTATCGCTTGAAATGTGTACAAATATAGTATACAATAGTATGTATAATAACAATATTGTACAGTAATTTATAATAATAAGTTAATATAGGTAAATTATGATGCTTGTCCGTGTCAAATACCTTTTCAACATTTTAAATTCAATAGTTTAAAAAGGTATTGTTTAACAATAATACAAAATTGATTCATTAAATATATATGTTTTTTTTAATAGAAATAACATGTACCTACTGGCCTAATACAATTTTTGTACACCCTTAAAAAAAAAAAAATGTAGATCCTTTCAATATTATAATACAACATATCAAACACCGCATTGTGAGCGTTATACATTGTTAAAAAGTTTTTTTTTTTTTTATATAAACCTGTACCGGTGAAATAAATATTTTTCAATGGCTATATGCAATATTGTAATAAGTGATGATATATTGATTTGAATTGATCTAAAAATATTTAGAATTGTATTAAAATTTATCATGTTTAAATATTTTTGAATTATTTTTATTACTTATTTTTATATTTTACTACATTTTTTGGCTATTTTAAATACATACCTATGTAATAAATATGTACATTGTACATATTTTTGGTTTTTTTATTACATATAAATCCAAGTTCTAGTTATCACTACTGAGCAACCGTATTTTGTATACCAGTTTAGTACTGCTACTTTGTAAACGTTGTGATTAGTAACGTTTATTTTTTCAACAATTTCTGACCGACTAGTCTCGACGAAAGCATATTCAAATATGGTTATTGTTCTCGTATGTACCTGGTCGCTATTATATTTTTTCACACTACGTTGCGCCCGCTGTGTTTTCCAGAGACTACTGCGGAGTGTATTTTCATAGTGTCTGTAGTAGTACCTTCATAATATATTTACGTACAAATGTATTCGTTTTGTGTACGACAACATTTCGTCGCCGTCGTCATACTCGCGGTAACACGGAATAATAAAATAAAAATAAACACAATGAGCGACACAACACGCGGGTCTTGCGTAACGCCCTCGTTTGACGGGACTCGTCGTGTTTGCGTACCTGACAATGCGCAGCGTCACCACCGGGGACCAGGGATCTTAACTGCGCGGTAGGTGGCAACGGAGGAATACCAAAAAAAAAAAATAAAAGCTAAACGATAAAAAAAAAAATTGTAAAAAAGAATACGAACAATATGAAACGCATGTACACGGATGCACGACAGTATATTTAGCAGCTTAAGTAGGTATGTGCACGGTTTACGCATCATATTAGTTTATCCGACACTCAGTTGCTCCGAGCTTACCGAACTTACCGTTCTGATGTTTACGGAACGTTGAAAATATTGATTACATACCAGGAATAATTAAACGAACGGATTCACGGCGGACAGTGGTGCTAAAGACCAAATAGGGATGACCTCTCTCTTTTTTTCGGTGAGCGGGGGTCGGTGAATACGCGTAAAAAATATTTATGTGTTAACTACTACATATTTTTCTATGGTTTTTATATAGTTGGTGAGTAGCAAGAAATAATTTTTGCTACCCCCCCTCCCAATTTAATTTTAGTTCTGTTCGACCGACGGCGGATCTCACGCCGTTCAATTGCATTTCACAATATTAAAACGCAACGTTCAACTCTGGCTCTTCGTTACGCGAGCCCTGTGCAGTAAAATATAATGCAGTGTTACGAGCACGTAGAAAACAGGACGCGTTCGCACACATGCACGTTGTCATCGAGTCACCATTTCAATAAAACAATACATGCACGTCGTTACGCACACCTCTCTCGACCGAAGAGACTCGCGCTGTCACCGGCAAACGCGGGGGATCCTTCAGAACGGTCACTCTGCCAGCGTTCGTTCCGGTACACACAAGCACACACAGAGAGGGAAAAACTAAAAAGCGAAATGATATGGAATAAAAAATGCATATATTATACGATGCACAATGAGTACACCGCACGCGCCATTCAATTAACGTACCCGCCGGACGTTACGGGATGCAGCATTGTAGTCACGCATATCGTAATGTAATATGTCAATACGGCTCGCGGGCACTCGTTGCACAAAGTATGTTATTATTTACATTGCCCCGTTCGGTTTCGCTTTGTCGCAGACATCGCACGTCGTTCTCGGATGCCGCGTTCGTCATAACCGTAATGCAATAATTAATTAACAAATCGACGCGGCGCGCATACGTCACATCGGGATCGATCGCGGACGATCGCGAGCGTTGTTTGACCGCGAGCGTTTTGTTTGAAGTTCATATCCCGCTTGCATATTTGTTCGGCACCGTAGTGATAGCGATGCGTTTGTCCGGCGGCCCGAGGTTACGTATTTTAATAATATAATATTTATTATGTCATCGGTACGGCACCCGCAAGTACATGATATTGTGCTTGCGCAGTGTACACAGCACCCCGGGAATTAGACCTGTCCCTAGTGACCGGGTCGCGTCCGTAATCGTAACGACGAAAATACCTATTATAATGTTTCACATGATTTGATGTGCAAACAAAATGTCGTCCGTCCGACTAAGTACAGTCACACACACACACACACACACACACACACACACACACACATACAAATCACATACAGGACCTAATATATTCAATTTCCCGTATTACACACATTTACACGCACATATTACATTTAAAGTTGGTTGACTCCGATTTAGGTATAGCAGTTAAACATGAGCCTTTTGCGAATTTGCTTTAGTATATTGTATTATAAGTATTAAGTATTAAGTTTAAAACAGATTCTGCTATTTTTGTTTATGTAAATATTTTATTACATACTTTCAAATTGTGTAGTACACAATTCAATTTTTGTACTACACTAAGTGTATTGTAGTGCACATAATTGTAGGCTCTCCACAAAATGGCTGAATGTGTATTTATATTAAACGTGCATGAATATTCAAGTTTCACAATCGATGATCCACATATAGGGGTTTAAAATCTCATAAAATGTATTTTCTTGAAATATTTCATTTCAATGAAAAATAATGATAGAAATAATTGAAAATAATTGGGCTTATATTTTGATATGAAATTATTAAACATTAAAAATATAACAAGTGTTAATTATTTATATTTTAATAAATATATATATATCAGCTAATATTAATCAAAACAAATTAACAACAAATATAAAAAATAAAAATAAATGAATACCTCTTTTTAATTAAAACAAAATTAAAATGTAACACTTGATTAACATAAACATATTAAATTATTAATCATCAATATTTTCTGTGTATAATCAATATATTATTTGTAATCATCTATAACCGAACACGTTTAAAAGAAGAAAATATATTTTTCAAAATTTTATTGTATCAAATATTTCAAATTCAGAACCCTATTTCACATATGATGTGTCCGTATACAACTATAGTTGTTGCAACCATTAGAATTATTATCAAATGCCATGTGCGAATATTAGTCTCTCGACTAAAAATAAACCGAATTCGACCGCATTCGGTTTTATGACGACAATTACGGAAGAATTATTTACGTTTTTATTAATCTTCAACCGAAATATAAGTCCAAATTTTTCTAACGATTAAGCTTACCAGAGTTTTTAATTTTTTTAACTCCACCGTCGCATTACAATTATTTTGTAAAAACGTACACGAATGCGTATGAATTATGTATATACTATATTATGTATAATATTTATATTTGCATTTATTACGAATTTATCACAAACAATTCTTCTTATAACTATTATTAATCATACAAACCGTGTAGAGCGCAGTAAAATACAAATGAAAGAATTACATTTTCTATCGTACATTTTATTACTATTTAGACAAATAGCATTTTAACTTTTAATCTCTTAAATATTTTTTTTATCCTTACTCATCTATGATATAAAAATTACTATTTTTAATTTTATTTAAGGTAACTGTTCGAGCTATACTATCCTATTAATTGGTAATTTAATTAAGAATTAAAAAGCATATACATTTTTGGTACAATGTTCGATATCCAATCAAATTATGGTTTAGGTTTACTAAAAATGTAGAACTCAACGTATAAAAGAACCATTAAGTGTGATTTAGTTTCGAAAAACAAATAACACATTTACCAATGAAAAAGTGTGTAATCAACTGTTATTGTATTTACAATTGACTCGTTTTATTTGCTGTGCAATAAACGCATTGTAATGATACGTGTATTTGAATAGAATTATTGTATTTGCAAATGTTTAACAAATTATAAAATCAGGGCATCAACAGACACCAGAGATTATAGCCGCTTTTTTTTTTGTCCGGGAGCTATTGTCTGGGGAATATTTTCTAAGTAAACCCACTTAGTTACTCTAATCTTTATACTTAAAGGTTTTTAGGATAGGAAAAAAATTGACTGCTACAATATAATTTTCGTTTGAAGTCTTTGTCATGAGACACATGAGGGTACAACCCTTTTACTCCTATTGTAATACTTGATTCACACACACATACACATTTGTAAACACACGTATATATGTATACACATAAATAATTCTCTATGTGCGGTGATGGCCATCACCGTAGCTCCGGGTTTTAATCTTCGGTTGTACATTTTTAAATAAAACCCTTTCGGCGCAGTTTTCGACAATTAAAAGCTCAAACAACACCATGTATACCGTCACATCCTAGTCGCCCTCAACTTTTTTCCTAGTAGTAATTGAGTGTAGTGAACTAAAAAAAGGGCAGCCTGCGCAGTAAAGTCTGCGTTCGCCCTCTGCGGTTTTAATTCCTTAATTTTTTAGCAGACGTCTCTAAACGAAGTTTTACGACCTCGCAAACACCCCAACCCCTTTTATCTGATGATCGAACTTAACGACAAAACGACTTCATGAGCGTTGACGTATTATATAACATAAAAATAAGAGTAAATATAATAACGACGAATAATTATCCGACGACAGTTTCATCGCAACAATGGAAATTATGTCGAATCTGTAGTTTCGGGAATAACAGTGCCTAATTCTGTTTTTAGAAAATATTAACGTATCGCAGTAATTTTTGTGTTCTCGTTTTTCACCTCGATTCATGGAAACCGTAAACGTTCAGTCGACCGTTCGTGACCGATCACCCTTTTTTTTTCTCCTCCCGAGGGACCGGGAAGTAAATAAAAAGTGCCAACCGAGTCTGCGGCGCGGTTGCAAAAAGATTCAGGTGCTTGACGTACACTGATTAGTGACGACGGATGAGGGCTGAACCGGGTGCGCACGTCGATAATTATATCGTGTTCGCTCGACAACCATATCGTTTTACGGCCATCGCGTGTTTTTGTTTCGCTCTGGACGTCCACGTCCCCGAAAACAGCTCTCGTGGCGAGTGCCGGGCCGAGGGTCCAAGAATCGTGGGAATCGGTTTCGGAGGCGGCGAGAGAGAGAGAGAGAGAGAGCGCCGACGAGCAAATACGAGACGCCTCGCAGTAGGTACGACGCGCGTACCGCCGTTACAATAGTGCACGGGGTCAACGACGCGCTTTGTATTTATTGACGGACAGGTATTATATACTTGCGTGCGTGCGTACGTGTACATTTCATTAAATCGCACCGAAACAACATATATAATATAGTGTGTAGGACGCACGCGCGCTCGCGGAGACCGTGTAATTAATTGAACCCGTCACACATAGAATTCGACGAAGGGGTGCGGAAAAACAGAAGCGTCCGGTACACACATAATATGGTACAATATACGAGTGTACGTGTTCGACGTAATATTGCGGCGGTCTCTAGTGCTCTCCGCGCCGCCGTGTTTGTGTGCATAGCAATTATAATTATAATAATAATAATAGTAGTAGTACCTAGTAGTCATCGTAATGCGGGTGTGGGAATCGTGCTGTCGGGCTGGAATGAACGTGAAATCGCGCGCCGCCGACAGATCGATTCAGATTGCTAATCAACCCGTTATTCCGTATGGTTTTGCGGTGGAATCGACAACCACGGTTAACGCCCAAGTGTTGAAGTTGTGGTCGGCAGTAAGCGCAAACATTTAGAGCAGGGGCGGATCCGCAGTTAGAGAACTGTGAGTCGGACTATTCCACTTATTGCGTTTTGAAACTAGAATTTAAACGTAGAGCTTGTAACGAAACAGTACAACATGATCTATACATGTTTTTGAATTCACCGATGAAAACATAAACATTTATTTAATTTCACGGAGGACTCCGTCTTACGTGGGGTTCGACATAGAGATATTTTACTGTATAATACAATTAAACTGGTGGCGACATATGGAGAATGACATCTGGGGCATTTCAACCAGTCTAGTAATAACTTCAACCTATAAGAAGTCTTCAAGGGGCCAATTTTGTCAACAAATATTAACGGTACCTGATCTTCTGAAACCCTTAGGTTTGCCTCTGATTTAGAAGTCTTATTTTAAACTTGTATCGGTTTCCATTTAAACTTATCTAGGCTAATTTCTCTTAGCAAGTTGTTTGGACGTTGGCGTCATTGGATATACGTATGGCAACGTGATTTTAATTAACTTTTTACCGGCTCACTACGTGCGTACTTATATGTTATATAATAAAATGTGTACCGAGAGATGTTTAATTTAACATATTTTTATTTAAAGTAATTTTCTTCCTTGAAAATATACATAGGATTCATCGTATGTACCAACATAAATATAAAATAAATTTAATGGATAATTTTAGAAATTATACTTCTATTGAAATAAACTTTATTGTGTTTTGGGTTTTTTTTTTTTTTTAGAAATGTACTCTTCGCATAGTTCATCAATCAAAAGTTGCCGGGTCCCTACGGGAAACGCTGACGTAGGGCTCTCGTTGACCGGAAGTTCGGACGTATGCAAACCGTTTCCTGTTTCACGGGTAATTTATCTTTGCCGGTCGGATCTTAAAAACGGATTCAATTAATCTCGACGCACGTTTCACGAATATGCGACATCGAGTTTAGTTTTTCCTCCATTAATTTTATAGCAACACATTTTAAATCATATATCCGACGATATAAATCGAAAACACGACAGCGTACGAGTTTAAAAGTGATTTTTCGTTATTATTTTCAAGCCGCAGAAAATACGATCAATTTGATATTAAAGTTTTTCATCAAAAGACCGAGGAATACGATATGAAAACAAAATTCAATATCCAAGATACGCGTACATAATATTAACCGAATTAGACGTAAGACGGTACGCAATACATAGACGCGCACGTACCTTCAAAAGGTTTGTGTTTTTTTATTCGCTCATATGATTATGGTAAATAAATAGTATGTTTGAATTGGATTTAGCGAAGCGTAATATTGAGAACAAAATATGTGCACGTGTTTTTGCGTTTGTGGAAAATGATCGCGTTGATTGTTCGAAGACATAATAATATATAAGATAAACCCATTTTGTGGTAAAATGTATGTAACCATTTGTAAATAATATCACGCGTATGAATTTTATAATTTAAACCGTATACATCGAAGAGATCCGCGTGGGATCAACACACGTTTTTTTTGCAAATAGACGGATGGAGAGAGGGAGCCCGCGGTCGAAAAGTGGAAAATCGAATTCAGTCGTTTTTCTCGTCATATTCTAAATAATGTTATAATAATTTTCAAAGCTTTATCACGCTGACAACGTATAGATACAAGCTTACGGCCGTGCAACGCGGTGTAAATTGTTTTACGTTAACGTAAACTATAGTATAGTATATTTCTACTCGTAGCGTCGTGAATCTCCATGAATATAATATTTACCACCACCGTGTAAAACAATATTACCTCGTGTACTAAATATTACACACCCGATTCACGCCTCGATTCTTCCTTTCTGTCTTTCTCCCTTCTTTCTCTCTCTCTCACTGTAGTCTTCCAACGTATAAAGTGTGTATATATACATCTTTTTAACAGTATCATTATACATAATTGCACCGGTTCCTCGCGTATTATAAACGTTCTACAAAACCCCCTCGCGTTTTGCAGTCGATTTCCTTTCCACATGCTTTTATACGTGTACACGAACATAAAGTATATTGTATACGTATAGATGTCTGCACCCGTGTGTATGTGTGTATGTGAGTGTGTGTATGTATATGTTAATAACGCTGCAAATCCGACGACTAATACGTGTGCGCATATACGTACTCGGTGACTTGCTTGTTCGTAATTTCAACCCATAAATTCTTAGCCAAAACCGTGGATACGACTAAAACACTTCACCAAAGATAGAGCAAAAGAGAGAGAGAGAGAGAGAGAGAACATTATTATTGTTAATGGGCGAAACACACTCGAACGAGCGTCAGAATTTCGGATGCTTCGAGTAAACCCAGTACAGCAGTATCACATATATATATATATATATATATATATATATATATACATATATCTTTTATAATTGCTCGCGTTGTCGACAACGAGCCTTTGCCGTAAAATGGTTTATCTCATCTTGACTTAAAATACGACAGATGCCGAAGAAATATTGCATTCGACTACTTAATAAATCTCAACAGTCGAGGTTTCGACACGAACGCGAGTTCGTATAGTATACATACATCGGATGTTACCTATGTTACGATATGGTAATTAAACTGTCAATGCGAGTAATATTTATACGTTCAATTATGCCTAATGTATATATAGATATCGATAATATGTCCGCGAGTGAGCACTCACATTTATATCACAAGTGCGCGAGGAAAATGATTAAACAGTACGTAGCTAGTCGTTTCTATAATATATTAGAATACGTATGATGCGCGTTTTCGACCGCGAGTGTTATATCGATTTCTGTTAACCATTAAAATATTAGATTCGATCCGAAAAAACGCGCGTGTTCTTGTGCCGTATGTCAACTTAACGTCGTTATAATTATTATTTTACCATGCCGATGCGTATGCGTGCGGTACAGCGTACGTGCGCACGTCGTATCGATCAAAATGTTCAACGGCTTTGTACAACAACGCCGGTAATTTAGTTTTGAAAATAACGGTTTGTCGTCTAATATTTTTGAACCGTCCACTCGAGATTTAAAATAATTCATTCTCCATCAGCTCGTATAACGTAATCGCCGTCCACGTCATAAGCCGTACGGAGACAGCCTCTGACGTGCGGTGTTCGTTTTTTTTCTCCGTTCACATCAGACTACGGCATGGCGAAGTAATAATATCATCGTACTCTGCACGAGACACGATAATAATGTGTATTATAATAAGAACGTCATCGGTGGACGCACGAAAAAATAAAACTATCCGATGGAAAAAAATAAAAAATAAAAAACAAACGCGGAAATATTATCGTAACAGTGGCGAGTCTCTCCGGTTAGGTTTACGCACAACATACAGCAGCGGACTTGTGCGTCATCGTATGCTGAACGTGTGTGTATAAATGAGAGTATACATCGTGCATACTGCGTTCAACTCAGCAGTAGGAGATTATGGTTGGCGTGCAGATGATGGGCGAAACGGCCCCGGGCCAATACGACCGAAATCGTTCTTTTCTATTACTATTATTATTATTACTATGTTTTCCTCTTTTTTTTTTCTCTGCACTGACAAAACGAAGACGCTGTACACGTGGTGTTCTCTTTCCCCCGTATCATATTTTCTTCCCGCGCTCCTACGGTGTACGTACACATCGGAAACACAAGGTGAGTCCCTCGGGGACTAAACGGACCGAGGCACCAGAGTAATATTTTATAACGACGTATTGATGGCCGAGGGTCGTTTGTCGTCCGCTACTTATCCTCATACGCCAGTGTGTAAACACGCACAAAATATCGGGCTTATCTCGCGTGTACGTTTGTACGAAACGAGTTATTCCGCAATATTTGTATGGAATTCCCGGGGGGTGTGTTTTGTCCACTGCCTCGTCCTCGCTGGTCGCCACTGCCACCGCCGCCGCCGCCGCTGCTGCCTGTGTGTGCCAGTGCTGTATAGTATCTTTCAGATTCACTCAGGTCTTATCATACATGTATATATATATTTTTTATAAAACGAAATGAGAAAAATGGACAAAGATTTATTTCGAAGATATTAAAGTGTCGTTTTGTTCAAGTGCTTTGCCTCTGTGAACGTATTTTTACGATCATTTTCCTTTGAACGGACCACCGCCGCTGAGTATTCAAACAAGACGCACGGTACGCGCCCGACTCCGATACTATATTATTACGTTCTTTATTGTTCATTATTTTAAAATTTGTATCGATAAAAATATATACACATTTATATATATAACAATTTCGTATGTCAACTATAGATAAATCATATGTATGGATTGTTTATTGTTTCCGATGTATGTCCACTGTTAAGAGTTAGTGCAGCAGTTACTCAAAGATATAAATAAATAATTGTAATAATAATTACGTCGTGTCTAATGAAATATGACAAAAAAGCAAATAAACAAGCTTTGATTTTTTTTATCGTTGACTTAAAGAAATGAAAACAATTATTTCTTAATGATCGTTATGCTTTAGGAACTTGCTTGTTTTGTTTTGTGTACTTTAATCGATTTCATGTTGTGGATCTCTTCAGACAATACAAAATGTTTGAGGGTATATCAATTAGTATTCATATTACCCTTAAATTAAATTTTTGAGCTGTGAATTTTGTTTGGTTAATGTTTTTGGTTTTAACGAACAGTGAATAATATTAATAAAATTAATATGTTAAATTTTATATTTTGTGACAATTTGTCTTCGTGGACAGGTGAAATTATTGTTGAATTGAGTTGAACTAAGTGCGGTTGTTACCTGTTAGTTATCTAAGTATTGTTGATTGAGTAGGAGTATTATTATTTATGAGCTAGAACTGTACAAAGCAATATGTACAATACGACGCGTTGAACGTCATTGTAAATTATGCGATGGTAAGACCGCAGTAAACACTTCAGAACAAGAAGTGCTCACTTGGTTCGTATATAATATGAATACATTATCATACGGACAACCCTGGAGGATTCGAGACTATAGAAATTCAAATACAATTCTAATAAACAGGAAAACAAATTATACAATAATAATTACGCACGGTTCGAAAGTTTGGACGGTATATTATTTTATCGTTGTTGTCGTTCGTCACGGTTGACTGTTTCCGAGCGGCTGCGTGCAAATAATTTGCACCAGAGAGTTGAAAAAGGTATTCTCTCATGGATATCAACTGTGAGGAAATACCGTACTGCGAGATCATCGACGGACCTCGAAATCGACTAACGTTATCAGAACTCGTATATTACATAAAATCAATCGATTCTAACGTGATGCAGTTGACCCTGAAGTTAACCCGCTGACTATTAGCAAGTGTCTTCGATTTTTGGTCGACATCTTGCAAGTAATCCGCAAAAATTTGCAAGCGCGATTATAAAATTTGCAAGTTAATCCTTTTCTAACGTCCACCATGATTGACTTGTACGTGACAGGTACTGCAATACGGTAACGAGCACCGGATAGGTTCGGATGCAAATGTCTGATTGCGCGCGATCGCAGATCAATTCGACAGTTTGCACAAGTGCCGCATATTTACAGAACCTATCACAATCCGTTGAACGAAATGGACTTCGTGGTAACGTTTCATTAGTGTGATTACTTCGGTTAAGTATACGTAATGAATCCCGTTTTCATTGCTATACGGTACAATCCGGTACAATCAAACGTGGTTCGACCGTTCGGTGGGAATTATTTTTCATACCGCGGTGTAGCGCGAACCCGGCACCAAACCCTTTAGCCGTGAAATCGTGTTCGTGTGACTTGGTCGATTTCCATCCCAATCGGCAATCGTTTTCAAACACGTAACATCCTTTCGAAACGGACCAGACGTCGTCGTGCACACGGTCGCGCGCACGGCGCCAACAATGCGTAATGTACGAATGATAAAAACCACGCGTTATCGCGCGCACAATAGGACGGGTGTCGTTCGCACGTTGACAGTGAATGATGAGTCGAATTCACGACATCGGCGTGTCCGTTTTTTAATCGAAAAATCATTAAGGCGCCGCGGGTCACACGCCATGGGCTCTTTTTTTATTTTTGTTTTACACGTGGCACGATATTAACGCTGTTAATACGTACAACATTTGGGGGGGGGAGGGACGTTGAAATAAAATATCGAATCGTCACAGTTGGAATAGTACGAAGGTACCTTAAACGCGGTAATGACGGGTTTTTTTACGGATAAACGCTGTTTAGATAACGCTTTTAATTAATTTCGTTCGATCTATTTTTTCCCCCGTAAATTTTCACCATACCACCCGCGGATGAGACACCTATCGTCGAACGCCACTCGCCGAAACGTCATCTGTCAATCTGCTGCGGCTCCCTGGCCAAACCGACCCTTGCGCGCCACCACCGTCCGCTGCGCCGCCGTCGAAGCGACCTGTTCGGGCGAAACGCAATAGAAATTAATCGGTGCGCGCGCGAGGGCCACGGTCCGAATAAAAATACGCCGTCGGCACGGACAACCGGACGCGGCGGCGCGCGCGGTCAACGGTTTGACAACCGTCGTCGTTCCGGAATTTCAGGAACGCGAGGGTCCAAATGGAAACGTTTATGGTGAAAACCGTACGGGGATCTACACGGGGTTAAGGTTTTTCAAAGGTCGGATTTTATGGCTGCCATCGCGCTGGAATTCACCGACCCGTACGCGTTGCAATACGTCGCGTGGAGTGTTTGTTGTGCGCAAACGGCCGTTTTGTTTTTGGCGCACATTGAATTGACCGCGACGGTGAAAAAAAAAACCAATTAATACAAAACGTATGATAATTTAAAATCGCTCAGTCGCCAGACGGTCCGGCTAATATTTATTATTATTCATTATATAATTATATATTTTATAGTCATAACCGTTCGTTTACCACAGCACCACGCGACGAATTCGTAATAATTTATGCGAGTACCTACGCGGCCGTGGACCTCGTACGTTTTGATGGGCTTCTAGACGCGATTTCAAGTCTACCGCCAACCTGTTCCGTGAACTCGAAAAGGTTGGTAAACAACCGAAGAAGAATATTACAATATATTTAATCGATTTTCAATTTCAACGCGTCGTACAAGGGAAACGTGCACATTCGCGGTTGTACGTTTATATAATCAATGTACGCCAAATACGTTTACACACGAATCAGATTATTATTCTGTGGTTAAAATATTAATTCACTTGTACAAATGTCTTTTCTCCTCGGTGTATTAGCATTGGTTTTTTCTTTCCGAATTAAAAACTCACGATAAGAAATTAACGTGGAATATTTAACCTCTTGTCGCTAACTTCTTAAAAACAATAGTCTTTAGATCATAGACTAATCTAAATACCAGGTACCTATAGTAATTTTATTTTATGTAGATGAATACGATTTAGCTCATTACATTCAAGTATATAAATATATTTTTACTATATTAAAAACATGCACTACTATTGAATGCAACTTTTTCGTTTCGATAAGAATGTGAACATTTTTTGAACTGATAAATTCGGTGTACAAGTATAATACTTGTGTCTGAGATAAATATCAGTAGATGATTTGCATTTCACCAAAAAATGTTCAAATGGGTCATAACCCATTCATATCCGGGAGTATCTTTTTGGGTAGCCTAATTGCGTCCCGTTTTCGTCAAATTTTTGTAAATAACATTTTGTTTCATGATTATACTATTTTAAAAATCGTCAATTATTAACTATAGCTATAATCGCACACTATTAAAAGAATACTGATTAAAATTAAAATATTCAATAATTAATTAAAATGTATAAAAATGTATTAAATAGTTGTTAAACATATGGTGGACAAATTTTGATATGGAAAATTATTAACTACAAAGTTAATAATTGTTGGTTGAACCATTTTTTAACTATATAAAAGATCAGAATTTGTTTTATCTCTAATTTTTTTGAACAGCTAGGAAAAATAAAATAAGCAAGACGCTAGTTACTGATTGAATTTACTACATTAAAAATATACCTTATCAGAGACGCAAAAAACATGCAGCCAAAAAATTTGGGACAAACGTCATTTACGAGATACCGCACACCCAGAAGAAGAATGACACGACTCAAAATTTGACCGATTTTAGTTCAAAACGTAGGTATTTATGTGTGTTATAATAGTATAAATCCATTTGGATTCTAATAGATACGAATCGTGAAAGTAAAAAATGTTGATTTACCTACTCGAAGCCGGATGTACGACATGTATTGAATAATGCGACGAATACCGTTGATATTGATAACTGAAATAAGATAAACGAACAGTGAAATAAAATAAAAAAATCGTTTTGCGTTCACGAACGCAGGACGAGTATATTGTTGCAGTACAATCACTGTGTGTCGACAGTAAGCATTATACGGTTCGGGTTGGAATTGAAAAATTGGTCATCTCGTCGTTATATTTTATCTGATCTCGGCAATATTACGGAGCAATATTACAGACGCGCGTAGTATGTCTTCCTAATCTCTGGCCGTCGAGTCGAAAATATTTATTATTTTTATTGCAGCAGTTATTTATTGTATTAATTGTCTAGTCGAACCGGAATCTCGGACTCATTTAGCGTCCGACCCCGAATACGTAATATATTATAATGTTGTTTTTTAATTGGTGATCGTATGAAATGTACGAACACGAAAACCAATTATTACGTATAAGCTACTATCCGTCGGTCGTCGCGACTGTTTCGGAGATCGCATAAACAAAAAAAAAAAAAAAATCAACAACGTATTTTATTAAAACGCGACTGCGGAAAGTCGTTAGTCGCTGCTCCTACGCTCTGTAGTCCGTGTCTCTCCTGTGTCTGCATACTGCACGCCGCACGCCACCAAAGTAGACTATTTGAAATTTGATCACGAAACCACATGGCCGCGAATGATGGTTCAGCACGGTTTTTCGGTGCTGTTAAAAAGAGCCGCGCACAATTTCAGCGTTCGATATTAGGAACGCGAGTGTCTTAATATTTTTGGACTCTTGTCTTACCATTACGTGGGGTCGTGGAAATCCTGTCCGCGCAAGTAAAATATTACGCGAATAGTTTTTTTTACTCACTTCTATCGGAGTCGTTTCTCTAACGTTGTTCTCGTTTGATCCGCGTACGACTTACGGGCAGTGTCGTGGTGATGGGGGTAATGAAAAGGCGGCCGCCTCTTAATTTTTAGGAGGTTGTTGGGTACCATGGCATTTAAATGATTACCCACCTACCCAGTGCACTTTAAATTTTAATACAATATACATGCCTACATACATTATAAATTTATTAGTGAATATATAAATAAAAAAAATATAAAATTAAGTTTTGGGGTTTCAAATAAAATAATATTTTCGATATCTCGAATTTTTTTTCTCGCCTCCAATGGATTCGAGTTATCTAGGTTCCACTGTATATATATATATACATCGTAGCGGTCAGCGATAATCGTTTCGCCAAAATCTCGTGTGCACGGCGCACCGCAAATAGGTTTCGACCGCACCGAGGGTACTCGAAGCACTCAGGGGGGTGAGGGGCCCATTTAATATTGACGCGACGGGCAGTATTGCAATGTTTGTCGGACCACCGGGACCGGACGGGAACGTGTGTGCGTGCTGCGAAATCTCGGGGACAATCAGGCGCGCGCGCGCACAAAGGCCGCGGGACTTTTGACGCAGAGAAGAACGTCGTGGCGATATAAACTATTCACCGCGGTGCCGAACTCGAGTGACCCGCGTAATTAATACGGGCCGCAGGAAACTTTTGCGCACCGTCCCGACAACCGTTTAATAATTCACACCGTTTCGCCCCGTTGCATTATTCACGGGTTCGCGTTGCTCGCGCTGCGCACCAACACCCGCTCTCTCGCACCTCGGACGGCCGCGCGCGTCCGCACTACGCCGGACGGTGTCCAAGAAACGCGTCGCCCGGCTTTGTTGAACCGACAGCGGAGTCGTGTCGACCAACGTTTCGCATCTGATGTTATCGCATGACTGTATCGACTGCAATACCCGATATAGTCTACAAATATCAATTCTATTTAGTGTTTCAGTCGTGTTTTACAGTTGAACCCGTTGGGTTTTCGGTTTCTCGTTAGACATTAGTCCACCGCGAATCGGAATGACGGTCAAACCATTTCGTTTATTCAAATGTATCGTAGTCAAAGTTTTCTGTGTGACCCGACTGATCCACAAAACGGAAATAGATACGAAAGGCACGATGGACTTACGGAAATAGCGGTTTCTCGCGGCACAGAAAAACTGGACGGTGAAATAAAAGATAAACAATTTACAAAGACAATTTGCCAGAGAAAAGAACAAGGAGAATGAGTCTAGAAAAATTGGGAGCGACGCTGACGAAGCGTACTATACACTAGCAATTGGTTTGTACATTCAAGTATGATGCTCTTAGCCGATAAGAACATTCCGAAAATAGGCAAGATACTGCAATGTCTTCGGTATCGCTCATTTTATTGATTTTATTTTATGTATCAATTACATAAAATTAAAATTACATTTACATAAATACAAATACTATTGAGGGAAAAAATGCGATCGATACACCACACTCGATATCGTGTCGGTACACTTGTGTCGATTGACTAGTCCAAACATATTAACATTATGTACTATAGTATATTATTATTATTATTTTATATTAGAACAAGTTTGAAGTTGAATGTATTGATCGACATCATTCGGTGTAGTTTAGACGTGATCTCGGTAGACCGTGGAAGGCCTCCCTGTAAATCCTCATTGGAACGGGTCATGAATGTTGTGGTAAAAAATATTTATCAAAACGCATTTTGTATCGTGTCCATGACGTGGTTTACATTTATTTCACGTACAAACGGTATGAGGTCGTGTGCAATGTAGTGCGTTTGATGTGTGGACAACTTTACTTCGGGATGGTGCAGGAGTTACTGAAAACCAAGTTAGTTGCGTTTTTCCTTTGTAGTCTGCGAAAAACGTGAGCGGTGTAGGCTGAATTAGTGTAAAATATATAGACCCAAATCATTGAAAAAAAAAATAAAAACGATCGATGTCTATTTTTCAATTGACATACAAAAATTGTTAACATTTACGATAAAATTATCAACGCATACATTATAGAATATATATTATGATATCAAACATTTTAACCAATTAATGTTTTCATTAGATAAAGTAGTACTTGGTATTCACTAAAATCTAAATATTGAAATAAAATAAAATTGCGTTTAGTTATAGGTTTGCAATAATTATTATTAAACAACTAAGCGGTGTTTTTTGATGTTGCTTCAGGCATACACATGTATCTTACGTTGATAAATGGTCATAAATAATTAGTTTTTGAATTTATATATTTTAATATAAACGCATTTTTATTTTTAATTAAGATATCATTATGCTAACGTACCACAATTATTTTCGATCATACAAACATTAAATAATATTGAAAAAGATTAATGATAATAAGACCATTCGAGCAATCAATTATTAAAATTTAAGTTTGTTTGCTTATTTATTACATCATCCTACGTAAAACTAAAATTTATTATAAAACATTTCATAAGATAATTTGCATAAAAGGTATTACTACTTGTTTCAAGTAAAACCCTATGTCATAAAATGTAATTTACCAGGGGTGGAATTATTCATCAAGACAACGTTCGTAATTTATCGAATTGAAATGTTTAAAGAGATACAAAGTTTTCGTTATCTTATACGGGGAAATGTAAATACCAGCTGTATAAGTCTGGAGGATCGCACCGAGGAACAAAGAATTTGGGATAAAATACGAAAATAACGTTTCGTTAAAACCACGGATGTTTCTATGCTAAAATTATTCATATTTTTTTCCATGTTTTGATTTACTCGCTCGATTTGTACAATTTAGTGTAATAAGTATAAGTAATGAATCAAATTGTACAACGATTCAAGGAAGCCACTGGCGAAACTCCAAAATCATTTATTAACCGGCGGTGAGATGAAATCTGTTGAATCCGTCATACGTTTTATCATTAATAAACGGATCGACGATTAAGCACTAAGACGTTTTTATTATAATGCAAATACGAAATACCATACCCGTATAGGTCTATAGGTAAATACGATCCCAGGTGGCCTAAATTATTGTCGGTCTAAAAGTGTAACGTTGTGGGCCGATTAATATGAATACCTGTAGCAGTATATGGCCAAGGTGTTGTTAAATGCTTTTTAATAACACAACAAAGCGCTATTATATTACGTGCTACCGCCGTGAACGATTTAAATAAAATAACAATTTTCGTCGTATGTCAAAATATTACTAATACCACTACTACGGTATTATTTTACAGGTACGACTTATTGAAGGCAAATGTTTGGGGCGTGACCTTTATACGTGCGTAAACGATCGCGTTGTGATGTATTATCGCGATCAGATATTCAGAGATAGGCGTGTTTTGAACGCTCGCGTCGGCTTTGGGCTCGACGTATTATTATAATTATATGCGAATTTCTCAGCGCGCGATTCTCCGAACACAGCACCGAGCACGTCGAGCCTGCTGCACACACACACACACGTAGACACAGGGAATACAGCGCGCCGCATTACGGTTAATTATATTTGGATTTTTTTTCCACGCCGTCAGATCGATTAGAAAAAAAAAAATAGAAACAATAAGAATATATAAATACTATAGTATGATAAAAATAATAATAATAATAATAGTAATAATAATAATAATAATAATACGACCCGGGTGAATATCATCGTTAACTCGGCATTTATCTCGGAGCCGCTGAACGATTAATTATTATTACCGGCGGCGCGGCGACGGTGATGCGTGCAGCCGCGGCATGAGACTCCTTCTTTTTATGCAAATCGAATGAAGTCGTTGCTTAACCCTTTCTCTCCGGCCCGATTGCGAGCCTATATCCCTCCCGTGTGGAAATTCGTCGGTTCTGGACAGCAAAAGTGATAAATCAAAATCAACGCAAACGTAATCCGACGCGTCTTAATGACAAAATCATGAGATATACCCACACCCCAATGTATAATTTACAACCCTTTCGTTCCCGGCCGTCTTTTGCCGTATCATTTTCACGCAAGCTTTTACGCCACGTCGCGCCAAGTAAAACTGTATACGCCTGAAGTCCTCCTGAGCATAGTCATCGGGAAAACAAACCCGAACCATTATCTCCCCATTGTTGTCGTCTTTAAACCGCCTCGCTTTCGTCGGTATCTCTAACCCAATTAAACGAATAAATCGAGATTCAAACGTAGTTTTTTTTTTACATTTCCCTTATCTCTGCTCGTTTAGAAAATTTATTATCCTACAAATATCGTTTGAAACAGTTGTAGGATATTATTTAAGAATTCTTGACTTGATTCGAAAACGGTATAGAATTATTTTTCTAAAAACAATATATATTTCAAAAATCTATGCGGAATTATATTATTACGGTAGTAGTGGTCTACAACAAAAAAAAAAAAAAAATGAAAAGTTTTTTCCACCTCAAATTATTCCATATTTTCTTATGTCTCTATTAGTCACAACTTATGTTTTCAAAAGTTCATGAAGTCGGCATAGTTTCTATAGCATATTATATCCAAATACCCGTAACAAGTTAAATAATTATTAAAATATTACCTATAAGTCTAAAAACGTATAAATAATATTAATTTTTCAATACTCTATTAAATGAAAAATTTAATGGTATTTTATACAAATTATGCGATCCGTACTGTAAGTGGACATTAAAGAATTAAAATGATTTACACAATACAATGATATGAAATGTATATCCGATAAAAATAGTAAGAGTGAAGATTTTTTATAAATAAAATTTAAGCACTAATAATACAGTTATATACTTTCATTTTACTAGTTATGAAATGTTTTCGGATGTTTTTTATGTGTAATAAATTATTACTAATAATATACTGATCAAGAATATTTAAGCCAAAGTAAATTCGTTGCGTTCAGCTTCACTACTTTTTTTTTTTAGAAAACATATACCTTTAATTCTTCAGTATTCGGTATTTAATTTCTTCTGTGTACCCCATTATATAATTAATAATAATGTTTCGCACGATATTACATTAGATTACTTTCCACAGTTACTTTCAAAAGCATATGAATACGTAACACTACGGAATGCTTTGGATGTTATTTGTGTAGGTACTATTCCGGTGTACTTTTTGTGCGGAACGAAATGTGCTATTACGTAGAATGATGTCAGATTTGGTTTTAGACTCGTCGTTCCATATGATTCATTCCATTCGAAAATAGCTCGATTTCGTTAGGAAATAAGCTCCTCCCCCGAAAGCATGGTTCGTATTAAACGGATATTTTATTGTGTACGAAATAAAAACGTCGGAGTTAAGATACTATTTACGTTGGTTCCATTTTTAAATATGATGAAGAAATTTCACGTATATACATGTACCAATTTTGTATGTATAGTTGTATAGTTCAATCGGTCCCCGAGCTACGCGTATGCTTGGAAATTATACTTATTTGTAGTCAGTACATCACGTGCTGTTAATAAAACGCATTTTTAATTATATATCCGTTAAGA
This sequence comes from Sipha maydis, assembly GCA_034509805.1. Taxonomy (NCBI): domain Eukaryota; kingdom Metazoa; phylum Arthropoda; class Insecta; order Hemiptera; family Aphididae; genus Sipha; species Sipha maydis. The sequence continues at coordinate 7,243 of JASXSY010000752.1, read as the reverse complement.
TAAAACGCTGTTGGAGAACGTACTGTACCAAAAGGTTACGTTATTCGAAACGATTGACGTAGGTATATATATCTAAGCGTGTTCGAGCGTCAACACAATTTAATTATCACCGTCATTTCGAAGGGGTCTACCGGGAGTTGATTACGTGAGAATACCCGTCGGAATGGCCGAAACCTAAGCTCGGGAAAAGATAAAAAACTATGTCCGTACATTTAGCCGCGGGTTATTGTTTCTTCCACCCCCGGAGACGGAAATGTGCGGGATGGTGAACGGAAGACCCGAACCACTCGATTCGAGTGTGCCTGTTGGTGAAATAAAAAATAATCACGCGGTCAGTTAGGGACGATTATACGACGCTGGGCACGAGTACGGTTTTTATGTATACATTATGCGAAGGTCCGAGTTGAGTGAAAAACCGGTAAGCTACTACATGCTGAAGACCGAAAAGGGGCACGTGCATGCAGCAATAACAATAATAACGTTACGATGTTTTTCCATCGCATTCCGCCGCGGAGAATCTGGACCCGGTGAACATCGGGTTTTTCGGAAAATTAAAGGACATTGTCGAGAGGACGGGGCGGAGAGAAAACAATCCTAAATCAGCCACTTCAAAGCCCGCGTATGGACTCTCAGGTGCACTATATTTCCACGGTAATCAAAGCCGACCGGAAACGCTAATCCTGCGGCTGCCGTCATCGCAACCGCCTGCCAGTGTATACACATTCTTTATGTATTACAATGCGATGCTGCGTTCGTCAAAGAACCGATAAAATAAATTAAGCTTAAAATAATAAACGCAAAGGCGCAACCGGCCCGGGTTCCCATGCCGTTTCGCCATCAGCTTTCATTCGTTTATTATCATAACCATTGAACGGATGCATATACACGTGAAAACCGAAAAGCCCACTCGCCCCACATGTACGCACACCGCACACGCAGTGCATAATAATAATAATAATACGTTTACCAACAACAACCCTCCGACGGTGACGATTATTTTCCGATGGCCGCAGCGCTATCGAAAATATTGTTCACATTCGTGTACGGATGCGCGACTAAGCACAATATTGAGTGGCGGTTTTCGTTTACAATCAAAAACGGTAAACCGAGCAAATAATGATCTCGATGAAGTTTATTTTTATTTTTGCAACGTGCTCACATTATTCAACGCGGAACAGTTATACACTGACTATATGTAAAATACATTGGCTAAATTTACTACACGTATACGATACGTTATCCTGTCCGATCGACGATATAATATACATTGCCGATGATACGTAACTCGTATGTGTTTAAAAGTAAACTGAATACTATTATATCCATAGCCTTAACCAAAGGTGTGGTAACCAATAGTCATAATTCACTACTATCTTACAACAAATCATGCGGTTTTCTGTGTACTTTCGGCTACAGATTTTAACATGATGATATGTTACGTTTTAACATGATGATACGTTATGCACACATAACGCACCGAAGGATACTGAAAAATGACAAATCGTACACAAACAAAACAGGCAGTGATAGTAAAACGCGTTCATTATGTTTTCATAAAACATAAATCAAAAACTATAAGTTTGTCGTTCAAGATGCATATAAATTGAAACCAGCCTTAGGTGATTTCATGTTCATCGGCCTTCGGACAAAATTAAATTTAAATACGCTACTTTATTAGATAAAATTTACGGCACACAGTTAATAGAAAGTTTCTTAAAAATGAGCGCATAAATAGTTTGCCCATATTTGTTATTTCGCAACAATAAAATATTGTTTCGTAATTTACAAAACACATAAGTAATGATATATATATCTGGTATTATCAAAATATTGAATATTGTTAAAAGGGCAACACCGATGTTCCATGGAACGCAATCGTGTTGCATTTTTTTTTGACATGTATGAGTTAGTCGCTGAGTATTATGCGAAACAATTTTCCGAAACCTTACGACGAATGTCCCACTCGTCGTCACCAGCCAAATCGTTGTTCGGGAAACGGTTAATTGTATGCGTTTGTGTTGTGTATTCAATGTGCCAATGTATCCATGCATAGCGTGGATACTCTTTCATAGACTTTTTTTGTGTGAAAAAGAATGACCCGATCATGTTACAGCCAAAAAATTAGGTAACGTTTATCGATATTTATTTGCGGTAGGTAGTATTATATTGTCGATAATATACTGATTGAAAACCACTGCGCTTATATACGACTTTGAAATATTAGGCACCAATATGCCGCGACTGATTGTCATTTTAAATGTTAAAACGACATTTCTCGTGAATAATGTTGTACCAAACTTCTTTTTTAAATTAAAAGCAGAAACGGGAGAGTGAATGTTTGTTAAACATAACAGACAGTAGTTTTTTTTTCGCGCTCGACTTGTTTATTATATTACATTTTATGCCTGGCGGATAAATTGGTTGTCATTAAATCATTTTTATTCATTGCACTGTCGGATGTCGGACCTGCGCGATAGGACCGAAATGCCAGAGTACCCATATAAATATTATTAAACCGTAATGTGTTTCATTAATAGTTACTCGAAAACCGCTGATTGCAAATTTCCATCAACGGTTATGACCGTTTTTTTTTCCGGTGGGACGCGAAAAAAAAATAGCTCTCCTCTCCCTCATCCGTCCACCCGTTCCGTTTACCCTTCGATCTTTATTCAAAAGAGATTAAACATAAAGAAGGAGAAAAAAAAATTAAACAAACAAACCGAATACAATGTTGTACAATACATGTTGTATAATGGTTGCGTAAAATACCCTAACCATTAACCTATGTCGGTCACGGTTGTCCGAGGGCATATCGTCCTGCGCGACTGCAGTATATAGTATAAAATTGTCACTATGCGATAGTAATAATAATAATAATTATCATCAGGAATTCATCTCTACATATATACATATATACATCGCCCGTCCTGGGACGGCGGCCTGCAGGACACCGTTTAAATTTATTCAGAACAGATGTTATTGCGTTTTAAAGGATTAGCTTTTGCCTAATGATTTTTTAAAAAGACAACCGTGAAAATTGTCATTGGAGTTGCGAAACCCTATGTAAATAGTCGTTTCCATAATGTAACAACGTACATAATATTATTATTATAATATTCCACTGATTTTTTTTCCACTCACTCCTCTCTCTTTAACGAGATTAATGGATTTATATTTCTCTGACACCTAAACATCATTATGAAGAGCTTAGTGCTTATTGCTCGTGTGTTTTCGTTTCTTTTTTTTTTTTTTTATCTCTTAAGTGCCGAACCGTGTCGGAAGCTCGCACGATGCCGCGTCAATCTCGTCGCATACAGTGACTCGTCAATCGACGGCAGTGTAGAGATAGAACCATTTCCTAAATGGAATATTGAGCCGTATGTACACATGTATATAATATGTACGCTTGATTAATGATATATTTCCGAACTTTTTTTCCGGATCAAGACCGATTGTTTGAAAAACGAATTCGAGTATCGAATACGATATGTTTGCACTTTACCCCATCCTGGATAGAATCTATCATTTTATTAATACATTTTTGAACAAGCAATATTCATTATTATCTTAGATGTTTTACTATCGGAATTAATTAACGCATTGTATTATATGTCATGCATTTCCTAAGTTGGTTCGATGATCACTGTATAATTATATTATTATATTTTTAAAACAATTGAATAAACCATCGCACGTTATCAATAACACGGTTTTATAGTTTTATTCGGATTTGTTTCAAATTTATCTTATCCAATTTTCAGATGCAAGTTACATGTGAAAAAAAAAGGTTCAAATGTATGTATAGTTGTATGTTTTAAAAATTAACATTAAATTCAATAATACCTCGGGCTCATAATTTTAATAGTTAAGCAAATTAACTAAAGTAACCATGTCAAACTGTAAATCATCGAGTAGTTTTAATTATGTAAATGTACCTGTAATTATTTAAATGTTAAATTATTAACTTAATGTTACGCTGAGAAAATCGTTTTACAAAGAACATTATATTAATAAAATAATTAATTAACATATTAATGTGGTAACATTAATCTCGTTGTCTTCGGTATTAAATTGTACTCGGTCAATTGTTAGAGAGAAAAACATGATGTAATAGTTTCAGGAAAAAAAAGTCCACTGAACAACAATCCGTTTCTAAGACATAAAAACTTTTTTACACAAGTAGTAAGTACAATTGTACTGTCTCGCAGAATAATATGTGTATTCGTGTGTATTACAAGGCCATGTATACTTTGCGTTACAGTGAAATCTGCTACGAAAGGTACGAAAATATATTCTGAAACGATTTCCGCTGCGAACTCATATGGTACGTAACACGTATAATGACGACGAGGAATTGCAATATTACGAGTACATAAATTAATTTTTTATTTCATAACGAAAACTGATTGTTTCTCGGTGGTTTAAATAAGGTTGAATTTCAAAACCGAATGCGATTGATTATTGTCCTGCTTTCACAAGTATCAAAAAAAAAGAAAAAAAAAAATATACAAAAAAACGAAAATTCCCGCCCATATGCCGTGCAAAGAGCATAGGACACGTATAGGGATGTAACGTGGACATAGTCGAAATTCGATTTGAATATTACGTACGTACACACGCGAGAGTGTGCACGGGTGAAGGTGTGGTAAACAATAGATCGTATTGTGTTCCCGCTTTTCCGTTTCGACGGCACTTCCACCACTGCCGCCGGCGACATCAACGCGTACATATGAAGCCGAGAACGACGAAAAGCTACACACACACACACACACACACACACACACACACACACACACACACATGCACAGACACACATGTATAACTACACACACACACGCATTCGGCTAGGGGCGTGTGGATGTGCATAGGGTCTCGCGGAAAATTTATAGAAAATGCGTCGGCCGCACGCGCCCTTTGACAAGCGAATAATAATTAATGATTCCGGACTATATACGCGGCAGCGGCGTTTGTTAATTAACGGCTAGTCGATATTATGTATGGAAATCGTATTATTATTATTATTGCGAATGCTATTATAACCGTTCGTCATCGTAGCAGCAGTGTATTGTACGTTGTACAATTTATATGCACGCGCGGAGGCGCCGGCAGAGGTGTGTGTGTGTGTGTGTGTGTGCGAGTGTACATTGCCATTGTGTCCTCCGCGGCGGTATCATTTGCTCCTTCGTTCCCCCGCGCGCCAACCGTCTCCCGCGACGGCGCTCGTGATCGAAGCGTTCCTCCGTTATTAATCATCGGTCGCGCCCCCGCAGCCACCGGTACGATCATATATTTCGTCTCGAGTGGTCCGCAACAGATTTACGTGACAATTTCACTCGACGAACACCGAAATATTATAGCCGATCGCTATTATAGTCAAAATACGAGTAAAATACACGTGCACATGGTTCGAGGTGGCTGCAAACGTAAATGCTAGCTCGTCGAACACGCGAGTACAGTTTTTTTTTTTTTTTTTGTATAAGCATGTATATTTTTCCTTTGTAGGCATACAACGATTGAAAATCAATGTCAATTTGTGTTTCAGACAGTCCGGACTAGGTATGGGAATTACGATTGAGTTATTAATCAGCGTAAAAATATAAAAGCGTAAAAATTACTGAAAAGTCGTTATGGCCGAGCCGAACGATCCGTCGACCTCTGAATATCACTGCGCCACGGGCTCGCAAGCATATCGATGATGTACTATTATATTTCTTCGTTGTTACGTTGAACGCAGCGCTCTGTGACATATCGTCGTGTCGTATTATAATAAACTACTGAGCGTTCACGTTTCTGGTGACGAGTCGTTGTAACACGGTGTCCGATTTAGTCGATTCAGTACGTTTTTGCGGAAAATTATTTCAAAAACAGACCCGTGTCGCGACGATGATTATTTTGAAAACGTTTAAACATGACTTACCGTTAATAAAATTATCATGTTTAATGTTCTAATGTACAATACAAATATAGATTCCAGATATTATCATCGTATAATATTGTTAAAACATAGGGTTCAGTAATAATGGAAAAACTCACGAGTCATGGTAATCCGCAGTTTTTAAACAGAGTGGATCGAACAACGAAACAATAATAATACATCAGTCTAGATTACTTTCGATGAAATTATTACGCAACTTCATCCGTGACAATTATAAAAGTGCAATTATCGTATGACGTACTTTTTACACAGTTTTAATTATTTCGTGTGAGCTATTTAAATCATTGTTTATGAACAAGTACAAAAACAATCGCGATTTATTATTTTTATATATTTGTATATATATTTGTATTTGTATATATATTTAAGTATGCCGTTTTAAGTTGCACTTAAAATATTTTTTTTCACGTACATTTCGAGCTAATTATCGAATTTGTATTCCAGTTCTGCGCGATTAACTTTTTCCAAAACTCGCAATAAATTGCAATACATAAACGTACAATAGATACAATTTACATTTATGTATGACATATCATTTATTTTAAATACTAACGAGACTCGGTTAAACGTAAGACGTACAACGTACAACGCGTGTTAGATATAGTGATAAAAAAAAGCAACATTGCACGTTTAATATCTTTCGCGTTTCCAACAATAGTCGACCGAATACGGGGTTGACAGAAGAAACATGATCATTCTAGATTTATATCTGAGTACAAATCATATGTCCTCTGTGCTAACAAAGATTAATATTTTTCTCGTCCCGCTTTGTCGTGCATCATGCGATACCATATAATATTCTAGGGAGGCGCGGGCCCTACTTAACACGATTGTCTGTTTATTCTTGTTACTGCTGCATTCTTACTACCCTTCCACGAGACCGCTGCCTTTGTTATTTAAATGTTATCCCACAAAATTAAGTATTAATTTAACATTGTTGTCGTTGTGTCTATCATAGATAACTGTCGAAATATTACGTCAAAGGAACGCCGTATTTCTATGGAACAAAACCATTAAAAACAATTATTTATTTTATAATAATATGAAACGCGAGAATGATAAATGTAAAACACGACGAGTAAGCACGCAGGTCAAAGGGTTGAAAATCGTTTTGAATACACCGTACGTCCGACTGCTCAAATAACACAGTTTATTAGCCGCCCGTTAAGATAAGAACAAAATGTTTTTAAAGCGCATTGTGCTCGTTTAAAATAACGGAATTAAAACAGAAACTGTTTTGTGAATTATACTGTATTGAATGTTTTAACTGTTATGAATATATTTTGATAAATACTTTACGGCCGTAAC
>JASXSY010000751.1:0-125851 GCA_034509805.1 Sipha maydis | reverse complement strand
ATAACAGTTGACATTTACCAAGAAAAGAAGTAAATTAACACAAAATAATAAATATCAATTAAATAAATAGGTACACATTAGTATATTGATTGGAAAGATATTTTCATTTTATAAAATTAAAACTTTTATGTATATAAACATAAAATAGAAGGATTTGAAGCTGGTTCAGATGTTCTATCAGTATTGGCAGTAATTTGTATTAGAACACTTTATTTAGCTTTTTAATGTAAAAAATAAAAATGCATCATGTTATAACAAACTAGAGATTTTGAGTATAATAATTTGTATTGCCCACCTATCTCTTTTTAAGTATTATTTAATATACCATGTATATTACACGTGTAACGATAATAATGATACAATGTTATGACTTAAGGAATGCATAGCGTAGACATAAGGCGAATGGCGAATTCATCTTTAAAACAGCGCCACTTAGTACTATAATAGGATAAAACCTGAGCAACAAGACGATTAATAAAGTCGTAAAATTGACTTACCCGAGTGATCCGCTGAAGGCTGGTGGTTTAGATTTTCAGCGCTCATCTCGTTTTAGTGGGCTCGACCACACTGATTGCCGACTGGATTCGGTCTCGACGATATTTTGCCGCAGCACGTAAGACACGGATGGCCGACAGAACTAGAGAACAGCTGTTGGCCTCTTAGAGACCTTTTGCTGTGAATGGGACTGTGGTCGTCTGCCAGGTTTCAGACGGAGCAAGGAGGAGAACCTGAACGTCGCAATCGTGACGATAGGTGCCAGAGAAAAAATTAAAATAAAACCTGATAACGATAATAGTGTAGATATTCGAATAGCAGTAGCGCGAAAGGAACGTTGATACGACGCAACTGTACCTACAGAGCTACCGCACTACAATTACGAGCGACAGCGTCACAGGCAATGGAAAATGAGCGACGGGCACTGACGACGGCAGTCGTAGTGGCGATAACGACATGCACGCGCACGCGCACGTACGTACGGTGTCGCGGCGTGGTAGCCCCATCGAACGTATCAACGTATCGCAGTGGAGTGGTTGACGTTCCGTAGTGTCAATTGTCTAGGGCATTGCCAAATTTCAAAAATAAAAATACGACGAATAAAAAAATAAATATATATATATATATATCAATGAACTTGGTAGTTCTACATTAGCATGAGTGAATGTCGACATATTACAAGGAGATGCGAAAATAACAACACGCGCTTATATGCCTAATTCAACGACAACAAGCATTAATAGCGGCATGCGCTTCAGGAAAAATTGTGAAAAAAGAAAAATGGGATCGACGTTGTAGACCACGGTTATTACTATTACGATTATTACAATGTATTACACCTTCATATTTGTAATCGTGATTGTATCGATGTCTTATAACTGAAAATTTATTCAACTAAATTCTTGGTCGGAGATTAAAAATAATTCACTATTTTTAAGATTTCGACACAACTTTGAACAACGGAACGTTCCTGTAAAATAGGGATGATCAACAAGTCAATCGTGTTTGTAATTCCCATTCATTGGTATGTAAAATTGTAAAATTAAAGATAATATTTTAAACAGAAGAAATAAAGAAAGTGTAACATGTAACATGTATATTTATAAAATATATTTTTGCTCAGTGACCACCTTCTTTTTCTTTTCTTTTGGCCGATTATGACAACCAAACATTTCAGAAGTCGATCACAAGTTTTTAAAAGTTGGCCAACTTTACCGTAAAACATATGGATTAAATACATTGAAGAGCAGACAGCAGCCCCAGGTCGACGTACCCGCGTACCGGCCGTTCTGCACAGCATAAACAACATACGAAATCGATATTTTTCATCGGCCGATTTTGTCAAGAATGTATGGTTATCTGGTATATATTAGGTACATCTCGGACTCCCGACGGAAGAGATTCTTGTTTTCTGTTAGTCCGCAGCTGAACCAAAACCTGTTCACACACGAAACATACTATTGCATTGCATAACACGTCGTAATAATTATAATATTATAGTATTACATAATCGTGGCTTTCATATGTTAGTATGTGATAGCAACGAATTATTATATACATTTATACGGGACGATGGGCTATATCGCATGGTATATGCGTATAACATTATGATGTCAAGATGCGTCCACAATCAGAGTACATTTCTGGGCTACACACGAAATGCGTCCCGAAATAAAAAAAAATTGATAAGCAAGTACACGAATTGCGTCCGTCTAAACGACTACATGATTTGCGTCCGGCCTTATCCAAATTGCTACATGAATTGCGTCCGGTATTGTTTAAACGACTACATGGACGTACTTTAAAGCGTATAATATTTTAAGCTTGGTTTCGATCGCGTTGCTGGTGATTTTAAAGTATTATTAAAGTTTTTACCAGTTTTAGATTCTGAACGGAGTGAAGAATGTATTGATTTTACAATGATGTGTGTTTTTTTTTTTTTTTTTGTGTCTGTCGACACGATTTGGGGCAGTAAAAATGCTTCGATTGCCTTATGTAGCAACTTTTCTGAAAGAAAAGTGAATCTATTTGGTACTTTGGGGGGTCAAAAGTAAAAAATTTCCAATATTTTTTAAATGCGACGGGAAAGACCATAAAAAAATTTGGGAAAAACGGGAGTTTTTACGCAAAACCAGTTTTCGACATAATCAAATTTTTTATTTTACTATAACTCAAAAACTAATCGATGTAAATACTTGAAATTTTCACCAAATGTTTAGATTAGCGTTCTCTATATACCATTAAATTTTCAAAATATTTTGACTTTTATTAAGCTATTTATAGACGATTGAAATTTTTTTGACTGACCAGAAAATCTTGAAAATTTAATACAAGATTTCTTATAAGTTGTTCCTTAACTGATAAAAAAAAATCTAAAATCGTAAGTCACAATTTTTTTTTATAAGTGCTCAAAGTTCCAATTTATACGAAATATGTAAAAATCACGATAATTTGCAAGTTAAAGTCATTAAAGTTTTAAAGTCATTCAAAAATTATTAAAATCCATAGGCACAATTTTTTTTTATAAGCGTTTGAACAGCGAATATTGACAAAAAATTACTTGTAAAATATAATATACTGTATAATATTCTAGACTGACAAAGATATCGGTTTTTTTTTAAATGCTCTTACTCAAAAATGAAAAACCGCAACAACTTGAAATTTTCACCAAATCTTTATATTGACGTTCTCTATATATGGTTAAGATTTCAAAGTATTTTGACATATTTTGACTTATTTATAGACAATTAAAATTTTCGATTTTTGTTAAATTTTTGTTTTTAAACATCTATAAAATTTAATTGGTTGAGCGAAAACTCTTGAAAATTTTATACTAGGTTTATAATAAGTTAAACTTATCGTAACTAAAAAATATCGGTGATCGGTTAACTCAATTTTTTTTTATAAGCCCTTAATGCTCAAATTTGTATAAAATGTGTAAAAATCACGATAATTTGCAAGTTATTTTGTAGATAAAAATTCATAAAATTTTTTTTGTTCATACTTAAGGTTCAAAATTTTAACACTAGGTTATCTATGAGCTACTCTTCAAAAATCTTTAAAAAAATTTCTACCGGACTAAGAGGAAAAAATTGTATGACTGTTTGAAATTTAAATATTTACGAAATTGCATAAAATATCGATTTATTCTCAGACGATTTTAAATATTTGTTATAATTCAAAAAGTATAAGTCGCAGATTTTTGAAATTTCTACCAGCTGTTAAGATTGGTATTTCTTTTATGCAATATTTTTTTCAAAATATTATATTGATTTTTAAGCCACTTATAGTCATTTAAAATATTCGATTTTTTTAAATTTTATTTTTATAATCGGTGATAAAAAAAATTTGGCTTCTACAAAATACTTGAAAATTTAATCGAAGATTCCACAGAAGTAGTTCTTAATGTCATTCAAAAATTATTAAAATCCATAGGCACAATTTTTTTATAAGCGTTTGAACATCGAATATTGACATAAAATTACATGTAAAATATAATATAATGTAGAATGTTCTAGACTGACAAATGATATTGGTTTTTTTAAAATGCCCTAACTCAAAAACGAAAAACCGCAACAACTTGAAATTATTATTAAATATTTATATTGACGTTTTCTATACATGGTTAAAATTTCAAAGTATTTTGACATATTTTGACTTATTTATAGACAATTTAAATTTTCGGTTTTTCTAAATTTTTCGTTTAAAAATAAAATATACTTATATAATATTTATAAATAACATTGTATTATATTCTAGACTAACATATCATCTCCGTTCAGAATCGTATTTCGTATACAATGATACCTATCATTGAATTCAAATTTAACAAATCCATTATAATGACCTATCCTATGAAGAGTCGCACTCCACCCCCAAGTGTACAGCAGAGCGAGGCCCATCCGGTTCTTTTTTATTTTTTAATTTTATATTTATAACCTTTTTAATTATTGTTTATTTTAACTATTATATTAAATTCCTATAGTTTAAATATACACATATTAATTTTACTTCTAATTGCATAAGAACGATAAAAATCAATATTTCTAATATACCAACAGTTATAATTTGCTATCGACAGTCTTAAGTACGAAATGGGAAGGAAAATAATGTTTTTAAGTTGGGACACAATTCGTGTAGTCGTTAAATATGGTCGGGACGCAATTCGTGTACTCGTTAAATATCTTTGGATTGCAATGTGCAGCGAATTTCTGAATGCATTTTATTATATTTTAAGAAGACGCTACACCCGCATGTGTTGTCTTCGTCTTACAAACGCGTAATATAACAAATTGTATTCTTATCAGATCACGTTTATCTCTGTTAAGAGGACGCCACACTAAAAAATTAGAATTAATTGATCCCTTATACAATTCAAAGGTAAGATTATTATCTAGAGCTTCTCATTGGCATTTTATTATATTTTAAATTTAAAGCGAATTATGAGTATTTTAAAATTGTAAATTGTTTGTACAACCTTAAATATTCATAACTAGCTTAAAAATTAAAATATAATAAAATGTCAATGAGAAGCCCTAGATAATAATCATACCTCTGCATTTTATAAGTGATCAATTTACTCTAATTTTTAAACTAACAGAGATAAATTGAATCTGCTGAGAGTACAGTTTGCTATGTTTCGCGTTTGTAAGACGAAAACAACACATGCGGGTCCTGTAGCGTCCTCTTAATGCCGACGCACTTAGTTCGCAAAAAAATTAGAATAATTGTTGTTAGTTATTGTATTGCAAGTAGTAGTATCATACTAATCTGATGTCACAATATTACAAATCGCTATTAATTTTTTTTGGGTTATTACATCATATTAACGCCAAGAGTGTATTGGTATACGCCTTATGCCCGTCAGCAGATTTTTGATTTTCGCCGTATACCTAATGTAAAATATTATTTTACAAGTATACGCTTCTAAAATAACTCAAAAACCAAAAAACATAATAATTTGATATTTCATTGGAAAAAGTTGTTATGAACTATGAACTTTGAATAACATATTTATCTGTTGAAGATTACAGTGTACGTTGTGTTTAATGTATTTCAAGTTCAATTTAATAAACATTTTCAAACATAGATGTTATTAAAGATGAATCAGTAATAATTTCTATTAATTTTTGTACTTAATCGTAGAGATTTCTTCTGGTTTATTTTGTATTAAAAAAATGGACATTTAACCCAATTATTTTAAGATTCTGAACGGAGTGAAGAATGTATTGATTTTACAATGAAAAAATTAAGGGAAAAACGGGAGTTATTATGCAAAACCAGTTTTTGACAAAATCAAATTTTTTATTTTGCTATAACTCAAAAACTAATCGATGTAAATACTTGAAATTTTGACCAAATGTTTAGATTAGCGTTCTCTATACACCGTTAAATTTTCAAAGTACTTTTATTGAGCTATTTATAGACAATTGAAATTTTCAATTTTTTTAAGTATTTTTTTTTTAAATAACGATAAAATTTAAAATTTAAAATTTAATACAAGGTTTCTTATAAGTTGTTCCTTAACTGATAAAAAAAAATCTAAAATCGTAAGTCACAATTTTTTTTTATAAGTGCTCAAAGTTCCAATTTATACGAAATATGTAAAAATCACGATAATTTGCAAGTTATTTTGTAGATAAAAATTCATAAAATTTTTTCTGTTCATACTTAAGGTTCAAAATTTTAACACTAGGTTATCTATAAGCTACTCTTCAAAAATCTTTAAAAAAATGTATACCGTACTTAGAGGAAAAAATTTTATGTTTATTTAAAATATTTACTGTTTGAAATTTAAATATTTACGAAATTGCATAAAATAGCGATTTATTCTCAAACGATTTTTAATATTTGTTATAATTCAAAAAGTATAAGTCACAGATTTTTGAAATTTCTACCAGCTGTTAAGATTGGTATTTCCTTTATGTCATATTTTTTTCAAAATATAATATTGATTTTTAAGCCACTTATAGGCATTTAGAATATTCGATTTTTTTACATTTTTTTTTTATAATCGGTGATAAAAAAAATTTGGCTCGTACAAAATACTTGAAAATTTAATAGAAGATTCCACAGAAGTAGTTCTTAATGTCATTCAAAAATTATTAAAATCCATAGGCACAATTTTTTTTTATAAGCGTTTGAACAGCGAATATTGACATAAAATTACATGTAAATATAATATAATGTATAATATTCTAGACTGACAAAGATATCGGTTTTTTTTAAAATGTTCTAACTCAAAAACGAAAAATCGCAACAACTTGAAATTTCCACCTAATCTTTATATTTTGACATATATTGACTTATTTATAGACAATTTAAATTCTCGATTTTTCTAAATTTTTCGTTTCAAAATAAAATATACTTATTACAATATTTATAAATAACATTGTATTATATTCTAGACAAACATATCATCTCCGTTCAGAATCGTTTTTCGTATACAATGATACCTATCATGGAATTCAAATTTAACAAATCCATTATAATTACCTATCCTATGAAGAGTGGCACTTCACCCCCAAGTGTACAGCAGAGCGAGGCCCATCCGGTTCTTTTTTTGTATTTACTTTATATCTCCACTTGCTGAAAGATATTTTTTTAATGAAGACAGTATTTTATTTAAATGTTGCACTATTTCGTCGTATATTTCATTACAATTGTTAATATTGCAATAACTTTTTTCAGATGGTATTGTCCAAATAAAATTATTTAATATACAAACTATATAAAATATAAATGTAACTTGTAACAATTTAACGAATAATAATATCTGTACTTAATTCAGATGTGTCCACGGAGCCAAGGGCTTCACAATACACAGTTTGAGAACCACTGATTTATATATTAATTCGTTTTAATTGAATTTTTTATTGGTAATTTTTAGGGTCACTAATATAATATTGTACCTCGTGTAATATAAATCGCAGATCCGACACTAATTATTGTAGCGGAAGTGGAAAAATATTTAAACTTAGATCTTTGATATCACAACCATCACTATTACACGTATCATCAACAAGCACGTGCACCAAACATACGAGTAAAATATTATGTACATGGTACTGAATCGTATGAATGTTCGAACGAGAGAAACAAAATCATATTATAGATATTAGCATTTTCTACAACCAGGGTTATGCGAGGTATGGTGGGTGTCTTACTGCTGTTGTCCATCCACCATCCCTCCTGTTGCTTTCACAATAACGATAACAACGTCTTGATAACACTCGATGTCGCTATTACCGGGAAACAAATTTTTCACCTACTTTTTCTTTTCGTTCAACATACGTTTTCAGTAGTGGAACACAACTTCTGCATGTTACATCCCATCACTGAACTGTATGAGTGTTGTCGTTTACTCTCATCCGATGGCGGCCAACTTTCCAATGATAAGACGCTCACGCGTTCCGTCGACGTTATGTACAACGTTTCTTACGCCGTGGTCAATTGGTGCTCGTGACAATTGAACACATTCCGATCTTTCAATACATTTTGAGGAATCGATCTGAGGACCGGCCGGTGTGCTGCCAGGACCGTACTACGGCAGGTCTGCTCCCGGTTAGTCCGGTTTCCACTGCCGTCTGGAAAGACGATGTTGACATTGTGCATTCTGTCACGTTTCTTCCTCGTGTTGCCGTTGGCGGTGACTATTGATCAATTTACCTATTGACAACGGTATCTAATTTAACGGCGGTCCCGTGAATTCTCGTGACTGCGGTTGATTGATTGACGTTGTTGTAACATTGCCGCGTCGTTGGCAGCATGCTGGTTGAAACTGATGATGATGATGCGATCATTACGGTCGCAACGACCTCTTCGGTGGATGCTGACAGCGAACAGAACCATTGTGAGACCACTTCGGTGGTTAGGTAACACGTCGTTGTTTACTTTTTTTCTGCAACTGTGTTCAGTCGCTGTCTGCATTTGTTCCTCATGACATTGGTTTTAAGACGTACAAGTCCATCGACCTGGTCCATTTGTTTTTCGCACCTTTAAAACTTTCATTTTTTACGTGCTATCGAATTATTTAAAATCTCTGGTGAAAGAATCAAAATGTTTGTATCATACTTCACAAGTTCTTGCACGAAACGTGTATAATATTAAAGACAAATATACATAAATGTAAAAGAAGTTGGAGTTTTTAATTGATTTGTTCCTAAGATATTTTAAATTGTATTCTTAAAAATGGTCTTCATGATGCTTATCCCAACATATATACAGTCTATCAAATATTTCTTACTTTATCCGTGACATTGACATTTTATGAACGCAGTTTTAGTATACTAAAATTAATTAAATTATATTTAAAGAAAATTAAACATAAATATAACAGTTATCGAGACTAATATTCTGAAATTATAATTTATTGATGAAATATGCAATAGAACGACGCATAGTAGATTTTACTATGTAAGATTTTATGGGTATGGTAACATTTTAGTTAATAGGTTGATATTATTTCTTAATTTTTTTTAGGGAGGAGGATTTTCCAATTATTACTAATTATTGCATCAATTTAAAAAGAAATATTCATACTTAGTTTAATTTGCAAATATTGTTAATGGTTATCTAACAATTTTATATTTAATATAGTTTATTTTTGTTCATATGTTTTTTTAGTGTTATAATGATATTTAAAAAAATACTATTACTAATGTAAATTTTAATAATAAATAACCCTTAGAGAGCTTTACTATAAATTATAAATCATGTATTTTATCGGATAATTTTATTTTTTGATACTATTCAACAATATAATTTTTATTTAAAATTTATATTGGGAAAAGTAGAATTGTATTACCTGTGCATCACTATTATGATAACTTGTATTTAGGTATCTTATAGTAAATAATACATTTTTCATTCTTCTTTAATTGATTGTATACCAAATAGATAAATGCTTAATAATTATTATATGTAATTTAAATTAAATTCTCCAAACATTTATATCTACATTTATGTTTTAAATTAATTTGTATCTATATTTTAGTAATTAAAAAATTATTTTTATAGTGTACCAATCAAAATAGAAGAACCTGCTTGTGATTCTGAATCTGAACAAAGTACTAAAGTAAATAAATGTGAAACAAAATCAAGGTTCGGATTTGATCGCGGACTTCAACCTAATAAGATACTAGAAGCATCTCAAGTTGATAGCAAATTAATGTTTTTAGTTGAATGGATAAATGGCGAAACTGATTTGATAGATTCATCTTTAGTATATAAGAAATGCCCTCATATAGCTGTTAAATTTTTTATCGAACGATTAACCAGTCCTGAAAATGGAATTAATATATGAATTGTATTCTAATAGTTGAATCATCTGGATTTCATGGAACAGTCTTGGTTAGGACTAGTTTTAAATTAGTTTTTTATTGGCCTTGTTAAATAAATAGTTTGATACAAATTTCATCGCTAATAGAAATAAATTAATAAATTCAGTTATGATAAAATATATTATGGTATTAGGGTAATATATATATATATAACTAAATTATATTAATCAAAAAGCAATATATTTATTAAGTAAATTTGTCATTGTTAAATTATTATTTTAAATAGGAATAAATTTAAAAAATAAAATATAGTTATTTCTTGGAACAGATCAAATTCGAGTGACATTTGGAGTTGCAAAGTATCCCCCTAGATTTAAATTTATTTGTAAATTTACTTTTACACAAACATTTTTCAAAACCATGATCATTGAAAAGATATTGTTCATTGCCTAGCTACCTTAAATAAAAAATTGTTTGTAGCCGATACTTCTAAAATATCTATTAATGTTTAATGTGATTTATTCATTATTTTTTCGGTTAATTTTACATTTCTTATTTCCGGTAATATGTTATATTTTGATTCCGTTAAATGTACCGAATTCTCACTATTTTCATTAATTTATTTATTAAAACTCTCATAAAATTTCACTTTTTAAAGAAACATTTTTATAAATTAAATAATCAAACTTTAATAAGCCAAACGAATTAACTCAAAAACCGATAGCACCGTACCGAAGTTGAAAATTGTTTTACAATATCAGTGCACACGTTTTATAAAAATGTGAAATTGATATTTCATCGTATTTTATTTTGTCAAAACACTTTATTGGATCAAAAATAAATAATGTACAAAATAAACATTTTACAAATAATATTTTTACTTTGTCCAACAGGCATGGGTAGTGTTCACATTACCCGGGTAATGTGTACATTACTCTATTTTCGTACTTTACCCGTAACATATATATACAGTGGGAATTGAAGGTGAAGAAATCGACAAACAATTTTGAGTTATGTAAGAATTTGTGTAACATACTTATTCAATCCTGGAGGTGAGGGGTTTAGTACATTCTTGTTTTTCTTCTTATGAGACTTGATACAGATGTCAAAATGTCTGAATTGGATAAACTTTTACATGCTTCCAAGTTATTGTCCATGTTAATATAGTCATCTGAAAGAATTTTTACATGTTGCTTCACATTGTCCAATTTATTTATTGTAACTGTATATTTTTTTCATCACTCATATTTTCTATATTTTCATTTAAAAAGCCAGATAATAGTGGTGAGAATTATCGTTATTTCTGTAGAATCGTTTTAATCGGTTATAATAAAGTACCAATTCCAATATATTCCAAGAATTTACATTTTTTAACAAACAAAATATTAGTATTCCGTGTTTCTACTCTTGGTTATCGGTACTCAAAATTCTGTATAGCCTAATGGTGATTGTTTTTGTTTTGTAGTTAGAAATTTTGTACCAATGGAACAAATGTAGATCAATGTACTTGTTACATTACATCAAATATAGCAGTAACGACCCACCACTACCAGTTAATATCTTTTTGTATGATCTTTTTGAAAATAGTTTACTGGGAATTGTGGTGTTATATGGTCTTAAATATTTTTGATCATTTGATTTTCTTTTAATATATGAATTTTATTACTATCAGATAATAGGTTTTATACTAACAAACTACGATAACAGTGCTCAACATTCTTAATAATCCTTTAGTTGATTATCTGAACAATAGATGTCCTAATTTGAATGAATCAACAAACCTTTGAAATTTTTCATTGTAGGAATGTAATTATAAGCAGCGCAACTGTTAATAAACAATCATTTTTCTGTTTTGTGTACAAAATATTTTATAAATTTAAAATTTTTAAAAATTTTGCTTGTCATCAAGCTTTTTTATTCTTTTGACATTCAATTGCTTTTGTTTTACATTTTTAAATTGAATCGGTTTTGCTGTTTATTCTTTTATCAACAATGGTAATTTTCAATGTTAACTCTTATTAAAATTGTTATATGTTCTTTACTTTGTTTACCACTGAACTGTTTATCTTTAAAAATTAGAGTTTAAGGCAATGGTTCTCAAAATTTGTTATGATGTCAATCCCCCCCTTCATCACCGTAATAAGTTAAAATTATGTTCGATATATAAAGTTTGTAATTATAAGGTAGATATAAATTAATGAGAGAGTTGGCATTGTTTAGTTCCAATCAATTGTGACATAACAGTGTCTTTATTAAATATAAAAATGACCAAAAATAAAATTTTCATATTTCTTTGTATTTTCAACATGTTCATGCCTCATAGGTTGAGAACCGTTGAATTGATAACAAATTTTTAGTGAAAACTAAAGATTTGTTGGTTTAATATCAGCAATATCTGGTTCAAAAATATTATATGTTTAGCGTAACTTTCGATGGAAATTTTGTTTATTTCAAAACTTGTTCCTTCATGCAAGCATTGAGTAGAAAACCAAGACAAGTTGTTGTGACTAGTATTAAAATCAATTATTTTAGACAGTATCAGATATTCGTTTTTAATCTTCATTCAGTACTTTTTCTAGTGAATTTAATTTTCGCCTCATTATATTAGATAACCTACTCTCAATTCGTCAAAATAACATTTGAACCCAGATGATTGACAAGATTGGAGCCCTATAACCCCTAACCAATATTTATAATTCATTAAAAGCTTTGTGTAAGTTAGATACTCCATAATATCTTATAAATAAATAAATACTCGTGTGGCAGGTGTGTGTCCGAAATTATGACTAACAATTTCGGACCGCCTGGTTGGCAAAATTTTTGATTGGGACACCCGTAGGTTTCTGCCATGTCCCGGGGAGGGAGGATGGCAATCTCTCTCCAAAGGCAGTTGTTTCCTGTCCAAGTAGAGAGACTACCCGTGGCCGGGTTCGAACCAGCGACAGTACGTATCGTAGCCGACGCCTTAGTCCACTCGGCCACTCCGTCCCATAATATCTTATAAGACTTCACTATTTCCATCATGAGCTTTTCGTATACTTCTTCTCTTGTTGATTTCATGTTTGATAAGTTATTAAAAAATGAGAACAACAAATAACGTTTTTCATTTTTCTTCGTTACTTTATGACAATAAAACTTTTGACATTTTATACTCCTAGCTTTAATGATTTAATCTAGTTAATGTACCAGTTGTGTTTTCTTATTTATATACAAATATAGATTAATTAGGTTTAAGTGCATAAACTTATTTTGTTAAACTTTTTGAGTACATGACTCAAAATTAAAATTAAAATGATTTAGACAGAAGTACATTTAATTCAAACAAGAGTTATTGAAATATATTCTTTTAAATTATTGATATGATTACAATTAGTATTAAAATTAGCTTATCATAAAGGATTTTTCAAAACAATTGTTTTATACTTGAAGGGGTCAATGGATAAGTGTTAACTGACATTTTTGAAATTGTTCACAAACGCAACTTTTGTAACTAAATATTTTTAAGCCATGGAACTTTTTTGATATTCAATATATGAAATAATTTATAAGAATTTACAAGAGTATAAACATGTGTCATCAAATTTTGATATAATGTTTATAACATTATAAAACCTTTATTTATGCAATAAAATGCATTTTTGTAAAAAATGTCAGTTAACACCTTTATCCATTGACCCCTTTATTTATTTTTTGGTCAAAATTAAAAAAAATATATAAATGAATAATTGTATATATCAATTTTATTTTCCTATTTAGATTTCCTTATAATTTTTATGTTTCAATGATTTTAATCATTTTACTGAAAAAGCCTCCTTAGTGTATATTGTCAATATAAGTGACAAATAAAGTATATACTGTGGTCAAATTTTAAATTTTGGTAAAAAAAAAAAAACTTAACAAAAACAAAGCCGAGGTGAATATTACATTTAAAGAACATTTACTTCATTTAGAGAAAAATGAATTAAACATAATGCAATACCATTTTCATTTAAACAGTAACAGAAAAAAAAAAAATACAACAAAAGTTAACAATTAAAATAAGCACTGTACAAATAATAATACAACAATTTTATAACCACTACACACAGCTGAAGAGAGTGCAAGGTGAACCAAAATGTAGATTATTTATTAAATAATTTATATTCAGTTTAGTACTAACAAATTAAGCATACCCTACAAGCTTTTATGTAAAAAACCGAATAGTTTGATTTTAAAATTAATTTACACCTTGCACTTTCTCTGTAAACATAATAGATTAAATAAACTTATATCGGCAACACAGAATAGAGAATATAACAGATAATCAGCATATGAATACATTTACAAGAAATCACCTCTAATAAAAACTTCAACCTTTGTTAAATGAATGTAGACAAATAATAAGTAATTGAATGAATTGTTGCCAATAAAACAAAGTTAATCAGTACTAAGGTTTAAATAAACAAAATATCACATACATTTTAATATGTATTATATAATTATGTTTTTCTCAAAATATTTAAATACTATTTTCAACAGACCACCAGAGAAGCATTCAATAAAGAAAATGTTATTGATATATAAAACAAAATCTAATACATTTCCCATACATTTTCTGTAACATCAACAATAATTTTAAATTTTAAACACTAAAGTCAATATTGTTTACATAACAGACTAACTACAACGATAAATAATAATAATAATCATAATAAAAATAATAATAATAATAGTAATAATCATATATATATATATATATATATATATATTATAAACGACTAGTAAACATAAAACACCATGTCGATATTTATTAATATTTGGTATTTACATAAAAAGTCAAAATTATGTTGTAATTGCTTTCAGAATAGATATCTGATTAAAAAAATAACAATTATCACAACATCAAAAAAATATATATTTATATGCATTAAATAAATTTAATATAGATATTTAAAATAATAACAAATTAAAAATATATAGATTTAAAATATTTTTAGTTTACGTTATGATGCAGGTAACATAATTTTTGGAATAATTTTATTTGTTAAGAATAATTGTTTGGAATGTTTTATTGAAACAAATAACTTATATATAGATATATATGAATTTTGGGAAAATAATAGAATTTAATGCATTTAATGCATCATTAAATAGACAAATTTTCGCGTTAATCTATATTACGCTCTTAAAAATTATTTATCATTATGTTTGTTTACTTATTTCCTTAGTGTAATGCAATGATATTTAATTTTTTAAGTGGCAGGAGGAAACAAATTTTCAAAATTTGGACAAATACAAGTCATAAACTTTTGTAAAAAAAAAAAAAACAATAATATACAACTATCAATTATAACATTTTCCATCAAATAGTAATTCGTTCTATAACATATAATTTAATGAATAAAAATCTATTTATCATCTTCACAGTCTTCTTCCATTGGTTCCTCACTATGTTCTGAACTTCTGAAAAAAAAATTAATAGTAATAAGTTTTTCTTTCTGTAATTTGTGATCAGGCATTATTGAACATTTAAACTCATTCTTTACATAATGTTTTTCCATATTGTACATTTTAATTTTATGAATAAACATAAATAAAAACAATCATATTTTAGATATATACTTCTTTGGTTGGTACTGTTGATACTTACTGTATTCTGTGTCTGGTCATAGACAGCGAAGCCATAGCACTTACTGTCTCATTTTCTTCACAAAGTGTAGCTTCCACAGCACTGCATGATACAGTGTGTGCCAGTTTTTTTAGAACAGGCCAATAGGGAAGCTATCAAATAAATTACATATTAAAATAATGACAGATATAAATTTTATATTTATTTTAAGTCACCTGTATGGCAATGGTTTTTTGCAATGTTTTTATAGCATTTTGACAAGGAGTACGATGTAATTCA
The DNA here is from genome assembly GCA_034509805.1 of Sipha maydis. Lineage (NCBI taxonomy): Eukaryota > Metazoa > Arthropoda > Insecta > Hemiptera > Aphididae > Sipha > Sipha maydis. The sequence goes on along the minus strand of JASXSY010000751.1, from coordinate 110,188 downwards.
GATTCAATAATTGGTGTCACATCATCTTCAAGTAATGCTCGTACACACTCTTCAGCACTATCACATATAGCTGTTAGATCATATCCACCTTCCAATGATAAAATAACCTATACATCAAATTTAATTTATACAAATATTTTCAGTTCAATGATTATTTAATGCAATTGTTTATAAGCAGTCCTTTGGTGTAAAATATCTTAGAATAAATTATTCAAAATAATTAATGGTATTGTTGAGTTCAAAATTAGGGATTAATTATTAACATGACCACATATTATTCAAATATTGATGTTAATGTTTCAACTATAATTTAGTATATGAATTTAACAATTAATATTCTAAGTAAAAATCAAAAAAATCTGGTGTGATAACTTTCTAATACATAAATAAAGATTGTTAAGTTCAATAACATGTTTAAATTTAATTAATTTTTTCTCTTAAAATATGATACAAATTTATAATTAATCCGACGTTAGTTGCGCGAGCATATTTTACACCGTTAGTCGCACTGCGGTCTTTTTGACCGCACTATACTTTTATATAACATCAACGTTATTTTCTACAATCTATTAATTTTATTAATATTAAATAATAATCAATACACAAGAAATTACATACAAATGTTGAAGAATAAATTCTGCAAAAAACATAATATTTAAGTGCGGTCGTTTTGACCATGGCGCGACTAACGGCGGGTTAAGTATTTGTTTTTTTTTTTCATACATATTTAATTACTATAATATATACCATATATTTTTGTCATACATTTATATTTTTATATAGTAAAATAATTATCTCAAATAGTGCCACACTAGAAAGAATTTTAAGTGAAGCAATAAGAATTAAAAACAAAATAATACCTTCCCATCAGCTAACTGCATTAATTGCTGAGTCATATATGCAAAACAGGCTGGTGTAACGTTATATCCACCCAAGGGAGCTGGATGACCTGAAGCTGCATCAAAACCTGCAGATACCAAAATGATTTCTGGAGCATAATCCTGTAATATAAAAAAATAAGTTCACTACTAATAAATAAAAATATACAAATCAATAAATTTTATCTATACCTTGGCAATAGGCATAACAACTGTACGAAAAGCAGCTAAATATTCGGCATCACCTAGTGGAGGATGTAGACCACCACTCCAAGCAATATTTACATTGTAACCTAATCCACTGGCAGCACCACACTAAATCATAAATAACAATTATAAATATATGGAGCTAATCAAATTTTATTTTAAAATACCTCTTCAGGAGCTCCAGTCCCTGGAAAGAAATTTCCTTCATCATGACGATGAATGGATAAATAAAGTACATTTTGATCATCATAGAAAATTTGTTGTGTTCCATTACCATGGTGAACGTCCTGTTATATAAAAAATTACAAATTGAATTAAATTGAATTATTTAAGTAACATAAACATACCCAATCAACAATTAGTATACGTCGTACACCTTGTCTTTGTTGCAACAAACGACAAGCAACAGCAATTGAATTAAAAAAACAAAATCCCATGGCCTGATTGGCCTCAGCATGATGGCCAGGAGGACGAACAATTGCAAATCCATTTTTTATATCACCCAAGGTAGCTAATATCAGTGATGCGTTTATAATTTTATTATACAATTTATAAAATAAATTGTTTATTTAATTAAAATTAACATTACTTTTAAAAGCTAAATCAATGACACATCCAACTGCCATGCGAGCAGCAGGAGCAGTATGTAGTTCATTCCATGTAGTATCAGAGTCAACACCTAATCCACCACAAGGCAATCGTACTAAAGCTTTCACTGGTAATTCGGCTAATTTGGAACTATCTATTTTTTGACGACTCGAAGGATTAGTACCTAATTAGTTATTGAAATTAATAACTAATGCAATTCTTTAAATATACAACAAAGATATAACATTTAAAGGAACAAACCAAATAGAAGAGTATGAGGTTCTGTATGGCAAGTTTGTAATTCTTCTATTGTAGCTTTACGCGGTCTTAACTTATCACATCGTCTTGCTAATCCTGTTTCAATCAATCGAGCCCATACACTCTGAAGCCGTCCACTATGTTCAGGATGTATAGAATTATTACCACATTTACAAGCATGTTTTAACATTAAACTGTCAAATGCCAATCCAGTAGTAGGTCGATGTGGACTTCTACAATTTAAATGAACAGAAGATGAATAAATTAATATTTATTTAGTTTAAAACACTCACCCCGATAGTTTAGCACTAGAAGAATTCATGTTGGTCGATGAAAGATAGGGCGATGATGATGTATATGAGTCAGAATTATTGCTTCCAGCCGCAACGTCTAAAGGACTGGAATAAGTTCTAACTAAAGGTAATGCAGTATGAGTATTTCGATTCGCAAATAGTGAAACTGCGAAAAAAAAATATATTTATAGAAATGTATAATAATAAATTTTTAAGTTAAAATGAACTTACCATCATTTGATTGAGAAGATTGGCGCATTTTGAAGTCTCGTTGTTGTTGCAAGAATAATTGACTTCTATTTATTAAACCATTATCTGTAGATGTTCTTGGTCTTCCAGTTAAATCAATTACCTTAATAATTTATAAAAATAAATTACATTAATAGGAAAATTTAAAATTACATTAAGACAATTATAAACCTTTGAATTATCTTCTTGATCTTCATTTATATAACTATTGTTAGCCAATTGAGCTCGACTTTGAGCTCGTATCAACACAGTTTGTCGAATATGCTATAAGAATTTAATTGAAATGTTTAAAGTAGTAATATTCACGAATTAACAAAAAATTAAACATTATTTTTAAGGAAAATTTGATAATTTACTTGTTTCAAAATATCTGTACTAAGCTGTTGATGTGGTAATTCTTCAGGATGAACACTTAGCTGTTGACCAGGTATAGAGCTATTTAACATCGGATGTCCAAGAGGTAATGGTGCTGATTGTGTACGGCCTATTTGTCTGTGTCCAGCTTTAATTATTTTGCGATTTGCTACTTGAGTGTCTGTTATAGGTGCTGGATGAAAAGACGTAATATCATTTTGTCTGGACTCAAGGCTTTGCATTTGTTTTTGAATTAAACTTTGAGATGTATCCTGGACTACAAATAAAATATAATTTTAAATTAAACAAATCAAAAATAATATGTTTAAATACACAATTAATATATATGAAGCATTCATATATTTATACATTTATATTTATATATATTTACATTTTATAATTTATAAAGTCATATTATGATGTATATCATAAGGCATAAGTTATTCATTGTTATTAAAATTTAATGGGGTTAATTAAATTGTAATTACTTGGAAGAGTAGGATAAAATGGCAAAGTACTTGTCAACATTTGATTAGTAAGAGGTACACCCCATCTTTTAGTAAAGGCTGCACGAACTTCAGCTTCCGAAAGAGACGTCAACTTTGAACCATCCTATAAGAAAATGTTTAATATTACACAAAAATGGAAAAATAATTGAATAATGTGTATTTAATTTTAAGAGGTAACTATTGAACTTGTTGAACTGTAATTAAAATATTTCATTAATTGTATTCTAAAATAGCTAATAATATCTTATAAGAATAATTTATCAAAACTTTAACGAAAATACAAACATTTCATTTTGTAGGTCATAAGAAGTAATAAGATAATACAAAATTTTTTCTAATAAAAACTATATATTTTATATTATATACAATTAAGATATACAGCAACTTAAACTTTCTATCACAATCACCAATTTTACCAATGCTTGTAATTTCATTTATTTATTTGAGAGCTATATTCACATAAGTTGACCATCATTGTTAGAGGCTCTCTCTGGGTTGATTTTTGCTTAGATTATTGAAATAAGTTATACGTTTTTAAATCTTGTGCAACAAAATATATTAATAATTCAGCTTAAGCATTTTAAAATTTTTAAAACTATTAAATAATTTTAACCATGAAAATTTTATTCAGAATCAAGAATAATTTTTGTATGTATTTATAAATTATAACGAAATTTCATACTCAAGAAAATAACAGTTATAGATAAATATTAAATTATGATAAGTTTTTTACCTAAGAGGCTAGTAACTCACATTCTTAAGTAGATAATATTTATGAAGAAGCGAAGGGCAAAACTTCGAGTGTTAACATCCGGTTAAATAATCTTTAATTTAATAAATACAATTTTAAAAATCTTAAAAACGAGAATTAAGAGGTTTTAGGTATTGATAAATCGAAGTAATAAAATATAAATTAAATAAGTATAGTAACAGGTACTAAGTAGTAAATCCATAAAGAATACATATAAAAATGTTTATATAATATTAAATATTCGATCTATTCATTCAATTTTTTTTATATTCGTTTTTATCCAAATATAAAGTTATAATTTTAAATAATGTATTTGAAAAATAGTTTAAATAATGCTGTATAAACAATCAACAATAAATTATTGATTATTTTCAAGTTTATAATCAATTAATGTCTTAAAATATAACGCAAGAAATGTATAATACATATAATAATTTAAGTAAACAATTTTTTTTTTTTTAAATAAATTAAAAATATTAAACAGATTTTATGACACATTAATTTAATCACTCACTAAAAATATAAGTGTATAATTTAATATATCCTTAAGGAGTTGTAGAAATAAAATCAAAGAACTGAATATGAATAAACAACACAGCTTACAAGCACAGCCAACCTTCTTTACAGCTAAAAAAACTAAAAAAAAAAAACTATGATAAAAACAATATCAGTAGTATTCCAGTTATAACTCAAAGTAATAAAAATTAATTTTTTATCGGAAATTTTAGAACATGGTCAAGAGTTAACATTTTAAATTTATAGTGTTTTTTTTTTTTTTTTTTTTTTTTTTTTTTTTTTTTTTTTTTTTTTTAAAGCTAATTAATTATTTATATGTTTCATAAAGAGAACACTAATATTGAGTTACAATCACCAAAGTACGAATATACGTGAACTTTTTTAATTAGTATTTTTATTTATTTCTATACATATCTGATCGAATTTTGATGAAAAGTCAAGGAGTGAGAACTATAAACTATTTAAGGAATACAAAAAAAAACTTAAAAAAGAATAATTATAAAGATTAATTTTATTTATTACGTGTGTAACCATATTCATTTTTTTTCAGTAAAAATGTTAATATCTTAAATGTTTATTATTATTATGAATTTATTTTACATATCATACTACTTTTAAAAATTTGTTATTATTTATATAATTTATTATATCATCAAGGTTATATAATTAAGTTAGTTTCTGAATAACTAACAACTTACTCCACAATTTTTAATTTTTTTTAAAATTAAAAAAAATCATATAATTTCAAGAAGCATTCATTAAAATATCAAAAACCATTTACGGAAAATAATACTAATTCGAGACCTTATATTTTATATAGAAAATATTGATGACAAAAAAAATAAGTAAATTAACTAAATAAAAAATATTGTAAATGATACAATTCAATGAAATATAAATAATTAAAATACAGTTAGTTTACTTATGTTGGTAAATTTATACTTGGATATAATCAAAGGTGTCACCAGAAAAATATATTATTATTATTAATATTTTTTAGGTATGAGGGAGAGGAAGTTTAAATTTTCAATTCTTTCTCCTAGTTAAATGCCAATTTTTTAACGTATAAAATGTTTTATTTTCGAAATTCATTCTTAAAAAAAAAAATATTTTTTATTTCAAATATTAAGTTAGGGTTTTAATTTTTATACATAGTAAAAATATATTCGGTGAAAAAATTATATACATATAAACAGGGTTGGTAATACACACTGCACGTATAATATCCCATGAATAATACGTATAAAACGTTTAAAATTACTAAAACGTAAAACATGTTTTGTTTTTAAAATTCACTCAGAAAATTTAAAATACTTCATATTTCAGATATTAAGATTTTTATTTTTATACTTGATAAAAATATATTAGGTAGTTAAAAATGATATGTGTTAAATAAGTTACAAAAAAAAAAAAAAAAATATTTTTGTTCACATTTTTTTTCTCATTTTTTTTAATCTATCTGAATAGAAAATAATAATAAATTGTTATAGGCACAGAATATAATACATATATTTACATTGATATAAAATAAAATTTAAATGTTGTCAAAAATATTTAAAGTATTATAAGTATCACAAGTATAATGAATTTACTATAAATTCGTCCATGACAAGATAATCATAGTTATTAATAATAAATTAATAGTTCCACATTTGTCTATTTATAATTGATTTTATTTTTAGACGGTATAAAATTTATATAATTTTGGGATATATACTATACGTTTTATAAGTACGTATAATACATATTTTATACTATAAGGTAAATTACGTTTCAATTCTGGTAATATAACAATAATATTCCTATATTTGAACACCAACAATTAAATGAGTTATGATTTTTTTTTTTTTTTTTTTTTTTTTTTTATGAAAAAAATTACAAGTACAAGAATATGTAGGTTTATGCTCTACACATTTTAGCGTCCTTGACCATGTAAACAATCTCTTGCTACGGCCTTGCTTATACCATAAATTTTATTTAACATAGGTAAATTTAATAATTTTTATAGAAAAAATGGCTTTACGTAATATAATTCATTTTTGTAAATTAAAAACTGATTTCAGTGTTAGGTAAAACACGTAAATAAAATACGTATTGATAAAGATAATACAATACACAGACATTTTTTTTTTAAGAAATTAATTACTTGACTTAAGGTTATATCTTAAAAAAAAAAAAAAAAATTCTTAATATTTGTTTCTATACACTAATTAGTATAAATTGAATAAATTATACCAACAATAAGTTAAGTAATAATTATTGATCATAATAAGAGCAAATGTAATACAGAATAAATATTACAAATGGTATAATCAAGCGATAATTAATGTATGGTATTATTTAAGTAATAAGTTTATGATAAAATCCATAAAATTAATTAACAAAAATTTAAATAATTCTAAGTTAACATTGCTACATTTGCTAAGCTACATTGCTTCTGTATATTAAACATATAATACAAAAAAATAACTACGTTTAAACTTCGATTTAAACGTTGAATTTGATGAAACGGTTGTACCTATCTCATATTTTACATTATCTTTATCTAATCTGTAACTATTTCAAGTATTAAATCTTTTTTATTTAAAAATATATATCATTAATTAAAATATCAGTTTAACATACGAAGCGCGAAAAGTTAATGTTCTACATTAAGAAAATATTCTTTTAAAATTTGATAATAGGTCAAACGGCAATTATAATTAATATTATAAGTTCATTAAATTGAGTATGCCCACAATCATAAAACTAATATTCAATATGTATCCATAAACAACCTGTTTGTATATTTAAACATTTAATATTGGTACTTTATACTTCCAAAATATTAAGTTAATAGCATTTGTTTGACAAACTTATTAGTTAAACTTTTTTTAAAGTTTCTAAAGTATAAATACAATAAAACGAAGAAAACATATGTTTTTAAAGTTATATTTATATTGAATTTTTTTTCATATATTTGTTTACATTTTTAACAAACGAATCTAAATTTCTGATTTTAAAAATAATTTTTAGAAATATAAATATTTTTTACGGTTCTTTGAAATTTTTTTTATTTAAAATTTGTTTAAAGTAGGGATCACATGCGAATCAAAAGTTTAAATATATTTCATTCTCCTAAATATACATACGTATATATACATATATAGAGGCATTGTGGTCGAGCAAGATAAAGCGGCTAATAGCCCTCCCTCGTCGGTTCGACCTCGATCACCGGAGGTTTCGTTTTCCGGACGGAAAGAAACCACCACCATTCCTCACTCAATAACGCGTATATCCCTTAAAAATAAAAATAAAAGAACTTAACAACTATCAACTGCACCGCCGCATTAAAAATTATCAGAATCGAGAGGCCAGAGTTGCCACGAATTAATACAAAATAGAATATGAGACTATGTAAGAATGTATTAAACAATATAGGTTTATTCGTTTTATTATAGCATACATACTAAACGATTATATTATCAATTCTCATTCATTAGTACATAATTCGACTTCAATACGATTACGTAATGATAAGAGTAGGCAACATATAACTGAAACAAATATTTAATATCAGAAGAACTAATGAATCGAACTTATAGGTTATAATAATTTAGGAGTAATAAAATACCACCACTACTACTACTATTACATATATTTATCAATATCACCAAATTTCAAAATAATGTTATTATTGCTATTATATAGTAAATAATGGATACACACAGAAAACCAAAAATCCTAAACCACGAATAATTTTAAAATAAGATATAAATAAAAGCTATTTGAACTAATTAACTCTTGTAAAATACAACTAAACTTATAACAACGATGATATTTATAGTGTAAATATATGTAAATTATTTTACATGCACACTAAATACTGAGATAAATTTAAATAATTTCAGATAATTATGGAAATTTTTAATACCTATAGGCTAGTGAATAATATTTGTTAACGTATTGAACAAATATGTCCAAAACTAAACATATCCATGTATTTGTAGAAGAAGATATTTCGATTTATAAAAAACATCACACAGAAGGTACTACATTTAATCATTTATAATTCATTATTATCAATATTAAATATTATAGACATTTTTTTAAATATATTTATTACGTATAATAATTAAAAATTTAAATATGTTTTTAAATTAAAATTTGTATTATGATTGAAAATAATTTTTTACTTTAAATTAAATGTAAAAAATGTATACATTAAAATGTCATTTATTTAATTGAAAAGAATACCATTGGTAATATAATAGAGAAAGTTTCATAAATAAAACACTGAAAACCAAAAGAATAAAATAGAAACAAGATTTAAAAAACGAGTCTAATAAAAAAAAAAAAAGCATCTTAAAACAAGTTTTTGGAACTCTAAATAAATTATATATATATATATGTGTGTGTGTGTGTGTGTCCAATATTAAATACAATATTTTATCTGTGTCCACATTAGTTAGGAAATTTTGTCGAATATCTAAAACTATGTAAATACCTGAACACTTAATAGAGAAAAGTAATATTTCTAGTTTGTATTTACGTAGCTTAAATAAAATACACATTATTTTTAATTAAACCAATGACTTTCCATAAAACATTAAAGAGTTTAGTATATTTCTACTGTTAAATAACTGTAAAACATTCTGTGAGAAAAGCAAGTACATTTCAGTCACTGAAATTATTTAATCGATATGGGTCATAACTTATCTAATAGTTAATAAATAATACAATTTAATTTATACGACGATAAATTTCAAAAAATATATATCGTTAAAACTCACACCTAACTAATTTATTTTTATTTATCAGGCGTGAGCTAACTCATAAGATTTAGTATTAAAATTATTTTGCAAATATTAATTATCAAATAATTATATAATAATTAGTCAGTAATTACCGAACTGGATGGTGGTCTACCCATCGAAATATTTGGCATGGAAGGACTTGTATACAATGCTGAGAGATCGGTGACACTACTGCTTTGATCTGATTTTTTATTAGACATATGCCCAAATGTTATTTCTCCGCCCTTGAAAAAAAAAAGGTAAATTAATTTAATTTGTAATTGAAAAATGATAAACTGTATACTTCTTTGATCGGAGTAGTAGCCCCAGCTGAAGGTGAATTTCTACAATTTGGTATAATAATGGGGGGTGAATTAGGTCCAGAACCGGGAGTACTACTTGAAGGCGACGTCTCAACTGAGAAAAAAATTCACATAAAAAATTATGAATGTGAATATTAAAATGGAATAACTCTTTAAATGTTAGTATGGAAAAGGAAAAAATATTTTAATAGCAAAATGGTACGGTACTTGCAAGCGTAGACACTCGGCTGCCTTTTCCTTTGGGCCGTGCGATTGGATTGTTACGTTGTCTGTCGAACATACGCGGAGGCAATCTGATTTTCAAATCTGGTTCGGACGCTGCATGCAATAACATTTTTAACACACACAAGGAACAAAAAAACACACTTAAGTTAGGAAAGTGGTCAATGGATAGAAAAACAAACGTTAATTTAAAAATTAGAGTAGTTAAATATCACAACGCATTTTTTTTTTTATTGTTTATTACCTATTTATAATATCATTATTAGGGTATTATAACACATTATTTATGCAATTAAAAATTATATACTTTATAGTTAAAGTATGTCAGATTTTTAATTTAAAAGATCTCAACAAAATAATTTTTTTTTAGTATTTACTAAATATCAGATATGAATAATGTGATGTATAATTTTATTAATAACCTTTACTACTTATAATAAAATGATACTTAATTAAAATAAATAGATTATTTTTTAGGATACTTGTCTTTAACATAGTTGCGAAAATAATATCTCGGAGGGAGAGAAAAGGGTGAATAATGAGAAAACTAGAGCACTATTAACCCACATGTTATATTATAAAACTCTATAAAGAAATTTAGTTTTACAATGGAAAAACTTATCAATTAAATTTCAAGAATATTTATTTTATTAGAAATTCAATCAAAAATTAGTTACTGTAACAAATTATTTGAGATTGTAAACTCGGTCAGAGGAAAATAAAATTATTAAAAAGTATGACAATTTGTTGTCATTAAATTATATAAATGCATATTTTAAACTATAAAGCCATGTATTTGTCGTATTCATTTACAAACATTTCTTAATTTATTTTACTTTTTTAAGCGTAATTTATAATTTTTTTTTTTTTGAACTTTGAAATTTAAATGATTTATTTAGACTGTTTATTTTAATTATGGTTTTCAGTTTGTATTTCTATAAATTTAGCCATGATGGCATACATATTTTGATGAGTTGAATTAAAATATGCATTGACTTATAAACAATACGTTACTTAATATTAATATTACTAATATTCTGATGGCTTATACATAAGGCAAAAATATGTCTTCTCCTATGTATACGCCGAGGTTAAATAAGCATAAGCAGTGAGTTAAACAAAATTTAACTATCAAGTCTAGATTTTATTGAGCTGCGTCCAGACTAAGAAAAATACAAGAAACATTGTAATTGACAAAATATTTAACTATAGACAAAAATTAAAAAATTATGCTTCCAAACCAGACCTATAATCATTTAGTCTTTACCAAAATGTGATTTGAGGACGATGTTGTGACCGTTACAGTAGTTTGCTTCATTTTAAATTTAAAAGAAAAAAAATATATTGGGTTTGTTTGGTAAGTTTCTTATAACAAGAAAACAATATAGTGTTAATGATTTAAAGAATGATCTTCAATGTTACTAAAAACAACTATTTATTTTTATTGACATTTTAATTTCAAATTTGGACGAAATTCTATATTTTAATAAAAAAACATAATTTTAGTAATTTTGTTCTAATTTAAAAATAATATATAAGGATACTTGAAACTTTTATAGTATATTATATACGAGTACAATATTATCAAACCCAATGTTTTCGGCAAAAATTAATTCGATCTACTGTAGGTGTTACTTATAGCGAAATTAATTATTTTAATAGTAAACAAATATATCATATAATATGATATGAATATATGCTGATAGACCATTTTTTTTAAATACGATTTCAAAGAGAAAATATTTTTTCTAAACAAAATAATAAAATTATATCTATGGTCTGGATAAACATCCTTTGAAGTTAACGACAAATCAGGCGATAACAACAATTTGTCTCCGAAAATGCCATTAAAAATATTTTAAAAACATACTCATAAGTAAGACAATGTCGAATCATGTTTCCAACAAATTTTTGGTTTAGACGTGGCTTACAAAAAAAAAAAAAAAGTAAAAACATTTAAAAAATTGTATGGTTCTAAAAATATTAATCCATAATGATCATTATAATTAACCATTTTTTTTTATTTCTAATAGTTAAAAATCATTTCAAAATTCCAATACGAATTAAATGATATATCATAAGGTTTAAATATATTTTAATAATGAATTGTTTACGATAAAATATACGTATATTTATTATTTTCAGACTAAATTGTTAATTATGATATGACAATTACCTAGTTTATAACTAAAAAGGTCATTTTTTAATTTAATTTAATTTAATGTCATTAGCTCAACTTTTTTTTTTTTTTTTTTAGATTAATACTACGAAAATACCCACATTTAATGCAAATATTTTCGAAGCATATAATTTATTTTATTTTTATTATATGTAATTCGTCTTTATATAAACTAAAAATTAAGATAAATTTTAATGGAATAAAATATTTATCACGTCCTAAAACAAAAATTGATAAATATAATTTTACGCAAGGAAAATATACATTATATAATTTCATAAAAAGCGACAATTACTGTATACATATAATAATTTATGTATAAATATATTAAATTATATTTTATAGGAAACGTACTATTTCGATGATTCTATTCCAATTAATAAAATTCAAATGTATTAAAATAATTTAGGACCGGATTATAATGTCTATTACATTTTTTGAAATTATTAAATAATTAAAATAATTTAATAAGTTATTCTAATGATTTTCCAATACATGAAAGATAATCCACCTTGACTTTTAACACGAATTCTTTAGTCAAGTTCTGAATGTTTTTGGTTGTTCTCATTAAAAATCAGTCATCAAATGTTTATTTCAGTCTCTCTAGTAATTACAATTGGTAAATAAACATGATTTTAAAATAATAGTCATATATTTATCAACTTTTACAAAATACAAATATATAATAAATATACATTTTTATGACATTAACACCCGGACCGTCTAATAATTATATATAAAACCGTTAAAAATATATTTTATTATTTGATTCATTATTTCAAACATGTTAGACTAATAATAAACAAACATAAAATTGATAATATTATATTTATTTTCATATATATTATATTAGAAATAACTAAGATTGTGAAGAAGATTAATAAAGCTATTTTTAGAAAAAGAAAATTACCTGTTCTTCTAAGTTGAAAATCATCTTCGTAATGCCCAACAAGTCTGAAAGGTGTAATATTAGTTCCACTGGACGATGAACTTAAACTACCAGGCATAACATTAGGTGCCGACTGTTGAGTCTGTAAGACACCCCTATAAAATAGTAGTGAAGGGTAAAAACGTGTTTACATATATATATATATATATGTGTGTGTGTGTGTGTGTGTGTGTGTGTGTGTGTGTGTGTGTGTGTGTGTGTGTGTATGTGACAAGTACTAACCAACTGGGATACGACTGCTGGGATTGAATAGAACTGTTGGATGCGGCTCCTCGATGTTTTTTACTGAGTAAAAAACCCTAAACATATTGACATGTATATGTATCAAAAGATTTATAATAAGAAAATAAGGAACTAATATTTATGAAATTTTCTAAATTTTCAAAACCCTACTAAAACAAACAATATTAAAAATTCGTTAACCATTTAATGACTGTTTTATAATTAAGTTTATTATTAATATAGTCATAAAATATTAATAATTTAAGTAATATAAACCTTAACAATTTTAAGAGCATTTAAGGATATCTAAATCTAGGTTTAATTATTATTATTATTATTATTGACAACACGTATTTTATAATTTTACCTATACTGATATAACATAAACAATATAGCTCTGATTTTCATACGTAATTGCATTCATTTTTAGTTTGGAAATCTCGCAATGCTTATAACCGAATACTACGATTAACAATGTATTATTTCATAATTATATAATAATATATAATAAATTCCAATTATAAAATTTGTAATAATTACATGAGAAAATAAATACTCGTAATAATTTGAATATACTCAAATGTATAAATATTAAAAATATTTCTCTTCAGTTCTAATAAATATGTAAAAATATAATTATAATATAATACATAGTATGATTTAAATTAATAAATAAATAATGTATTAAATATATATTACCTGTAAGATTTGTTTTACTTCAGATGATGCAATAGCACTTGGTTGATGTTTTTCTTTTTTTTTAATAGTTTCCAATTTTTCTTCTTCCTTTTTTTCACGTAGTTCTTTTTCTTCAAGTTCCCGTTTTTTTTCCCAAAGGTCCTGTATAACACATGTCTATACATTATTTATGTAGGATTTTCATCCAATAGAAACATATACCAAATTGTATACATTCCTATTTTTTATACAAATGCGTCGAATAAATGTACGATAGTCAATATAATTTAAAAAAAAGGGAAATTGTTCCATTAAACTTATACTTTATAAATAGTGTTTAATAAATATTAAGTAGTATTTTTTACATATTAAATACAAGTAATTTGTTGTTATAATTTTTAATATTTTCGGTAAATGTTCTAAGCAAATTTATTGTAAAAATTTGACAATAATCAATTTTATTTATGGTCAACTTGAATTTATGTTATCCATAGGCGATGCAGACTTTAATTGCAGATGCAGCATATAAAATTAAACAGCCCATTTTTAACAATTGGCCAAATTATTGTTGAACAGTTAAAATGATTGATCACATTATATATAGGCTGTGTTATTGTTACCAAAGTGGCTATAATAGTGTGGTAATTTTTTTTTTTAACAATTGATAAATGTAAACATACTTCTTTACATTTATTCACTGCTTTTGAAAACACCAAGTTTCAATTACTAGCAGACATTATTAGTAGTATAACATAAAATCATAGAATAATTTGTCAATTTATTTATTTTTTTTTAATTAAATAAAAATTACTTATGATTTATATTAAATTGTTAAATGATGAATTGGCCCGATAGGCCCAAAAAATGTGGTAGATGCAGCACATAAACCTTCTATTGCACCCATGCGCACGCATATGATGTTATCTCAATAATAATATAACTATAGTTTACTTTAAGATGTTGCCGAAGTTGCTGTTCATGTTGCACAGCTAGCTGTTGCTGTTGAGCTTGAAACTGTTCTAGTAAATACTGTTGTTGAAGTTGTTGCTGCTTTTTTAGCTGAAATCATTAATCGAAAATTATTTGCATTATTTATGCAAATAGTTATAACGATCAAATAAAAAATAGCAGTAATTTTGTTTTTCCTTATATTTTTTTTTCGTAAAATAACAAAAAATGAGTATGATAAATTATATTCTCCACTTTCAAACATAGATTAATTTATAAAAATGTATAGGTAGGTACTATATTTTCAACGAAATTATGAAATGGCAATAGCTAGAATAGTTTTGATAGTTTATCACTTAAATTAACACATTTAACCCCTTGATTGTATAAAGATAAGATATTTTAATACTTAACCACTGAGTTCAAAATATTTCACCACACGTTCATATTAATTTATATTTCAATTTTAATATTTTGCAAATCTTAAGCAATATAATATTGTGTCAACTAAATTAAAGTTAACAATTTTCAATTTAATTTAGAAATTTTAAAATAATGTAACTTATAAATGAGTTATTTGAGTTGAAATAGTTAAATCGTTAAAAATTCAAAGATCCAATTATTATACAATTGACACATAATAATTATGAGCGATTAATTACAAATAAAACACATTATAATACTTTTATCTTACATAACTAACATAAAAGTAAGCAAATCAATTAAAAAAAGTATTTAAATGTATAGTACACAATTTGAAATTATATAGGTAAATGTAGTACGACTACTAACAGAACTTTCATTTGAACCTAATTTAATGTTATTTAAAAATATAAAACCTACCTCCAATATTTGATGATGTATTGTATGTTCATGAACGTGATTAGTTGGTCGAACTAATTCTAAAGGTTTGTCTCGCAATGCTTCTTCTGTATTGTAACTACCCACCATTGATTCACGAGTCATTTCTAAAATTTAAAATCAAAAATAACTGAACTTGATTTTTTTCTTTCTCAAGATAATTTTGAATTTTATATTTATTATAACAAATTATATTTATTAAACACTCATTATTATGATGTTAACCTCTTATTTTTAAATAACGAAATTTTTGTTGTGAATGTTTATTCACACGCGTCTTTCGATGTCTACTGTCTACTATTGAATAAGCTATGAATTCATTCTCTAAAGAAATGGATAGACGATTAGCGGTTTGGTTGAGGAAAGGGTAACTGGAACGAGTTTCCCAGTATGCTGATTGGATGTATTTTAAATAACGTCACGATTAATAAAAGTAAATTGTTACTAAATTATTGTTATATTTTTCAATGATCGATAAACGTTTAATTTTCATACAAAACAAGCCTATAATAAATAGTACACCGTACAAAAAAAAAACGCATTCTTTAATTCGAATTGACACATTTTAAGTTACTATAGTCAAATTAAGTAATTTTAAAATTTAACAGTTAGAATATCAAATCGATCCACATAAATTTACACTACATAATAGAGGAATTAAAAAGTAGCAAAATACTGAAGTACTCTAAAAAGTATTAATTTTAGCTTATATCAAGTACATTAATAAATAATATGATAAATATTATAATTCTAAAATGTAAAATTATAAAGAAATCATTAAAAATACATTAAAATTATATTTTTAAATTTGTTCATTGCCTAACTTATGTACTTTAATACCTTATATTACCTTTAATTTGAATACCTTAAAATTAACATGAGTGCAATTAAATTAAACTATTAACGCTATTGTTTTTGGCGCCACGTTAATATGAATGTAATAAACATTTGAGTATTATTTATCAGCTAACACTATTTACTTCTCATTAATCAAACTGCTAAGATTTACACACTTTGCATAAATGTTTAAACGTATTTTAAAATAAATCTAGTCAAGATTCCTTAAGCAAAACTATAATGATATTTTTTTAAAAATAATTAAAATCAAAAAGATAATACACTAGTTATGTATTACAAGTTAGTATATTACGAAAACAATGAAAGAATTACACTCGTAACGTACTCGATAATAATCAAATAGTTAATAAAAATAATCAAACATCAAATAAAATGTTAGTTATTATAAATACATAATAAAAAATTATTGAACATATTTCTAATCCTTTGACCTTTGCTATCTGAATAATTTATAACGAATTACTCATTAGAATAAACCAATTTACAGATTAATAAATTTAAAAATATTGGTAGTATATAATATAATTTTGCAGAAATATTTAAATTAATAAAATGTTGAAGCTTAATTTTATTAGAACTGTGTACATACAGCATAATGAACATTTTTGTAAGAACTAATATTTGAAATATAGGTAAACCTATACATTATTTACTTACGATTAATTAAATCTAATGATGTCTTTAGTTTGTAGTTATTATAGATACTAATTTTATAACAATAGATATTTTTTTTAAATTAATAAATAAAATTAATTAATTTAAAATGTTTACCAGGGCTGTGAATGCATTTACAATTTTGCTCTTTCGTACAAGGAAATGGGTTAAGGCAAAATTTGTCTAGTCGTATTTATGAATTTTGGGGATATAGCATGTAAATGCATATTTTAAAAAAATCATGGATTTGATGCTTCTTCTTTTTTATATATTTTAGTAACTTTTATAATTTTATAGGCTAATCTAACTTGTTATTGACGAATATTTTTGTTAAAATGATATTTGATTTCAATAAAAATATAGTTAATTTATGTGTACTTACATAATTATATGTGAAGCATTAAAATCTGATTTTTCTGCGCATTGCAAATATACTATAGTATATTTACAATAGAATATAAATATAGTAGTATTAATTAGAGTAGTATTAATGAATATAAATTATTATTCAATAATAACCATTGTCTAATATTTTCTAATACCTAAAAATTTGTAATTTATACCTATATAAATTCATTGAAAGTTTTGGTAAAGATGAATTTCAATCAGGAGTGCTCAAATACATTTTAAAAACTTCACAAATTAAAGGTAATTTAACTTTTAAAAAACCAAACATTAAATGTTTTCCTATGTCTATAACTCGCCTTCAACAACAAGACATATTTAGAAGTATTTCAAATCGTTCAAGATATTTCAGTCAAGTTCAATAATTTAAAGATCAATCTGGAACTAATATTAAAGAGAAATTAGAAATATAAATATAAATAATAATATATAGTAATATAATATGTCCAATATTTCCTTTCTTTTAGATGAAAAGGAATTAAAAGATTATTTATTTTTATTTATACTGTACATAGTGTTCAATAATTGAATAATTCAATAATTCAATAATAAAAAATTAGGTATTTAAATTAATAATTATTATTAATTTAAACACCTAATTTTTTAATAACGACATTTTTAAAGAGAAATTAATTGACATTTTTACTGCATATTTTTGCATACCTTGGGATTTTTCAGTGTATATTTTAAAGTTTATTTTCCTGTTTTAGTACATACATATTTAACACTTTTTGAGTGTATTGATTTCATAGTCTTGGTAATAAATAGGGCTCGGAAATTATATCACTAATAAAGTGAATTTTTGCGCTTTAAGAACACTACAATAAGCACTATAAATAGCATTAAAAATCGGAAAATATGCAAATTAAAATTTCATAAACATTTATTTTAATTTTTTTAAATTTTATATAAAATATAATAATAGATATTTGGGAAATAAATACTTTTTTTCGACTCTGGAAAATTTCCAGAAAATATAAATATATACAATAATTTAAATAATATTGTATAATAATTCATTAATTTATTATATAATTTATTCATGTTAAATTAATTTATTTTATTTACATTGAGAATTACACTGAATAATAAGATGTTTTCTTATATTTAATGTGTACATAAAAAAAACCAAATCATTTTAACTTAAATCTTCAAGATCATCTAAATTTACGGATGTTTCTTCGCCAGATAGAACATTTAATATCTTTATTTTATCGCAGAAAGACCACGGATTCTTTTCCAATACCTCATAGAATTTCTTTTAAAAAGCTTTTCCATTTAGATCACATGTTGTTTCAAATGATTTTTGAATACCTTCAACTAATATATTTAATTGAAACCGATAATGGTACATGTTGCTGTTATAATTTTTTAATAGCCGAGGTTAATTTGTCAAAGTTTGACTTAAAACACGTTTTCTTCTAATCCTGGTTTTATGGTGTAATCTTGAACAATGTAAACTACATCGTTTCTATCTAACATTAAAATAAAACGATGTATTTTTTCGAAATTTTAGCAATAATAAAGTGTCACGTTAATCCAACTTCCCCAACGAATGAGAAATAGCTTCGAAGATAAGGTTAGGTTTGATGCTTCCGTTTTAAATATGAGTTAACGACTCGGGGCTTTTCTTAATATTTTTTTATATTCGGAAACAATTTATATTCTGCGGAAAATTGACTTATTACTTTTACTGCGACCTTATGCAGTATATATATATATAAACAAATATTACGTGAAACATATCAAATAACTTAACATTTTTCAATAACTGTTGGTGTTTCCGATTAATTTGATATTAATATCAAGCAGTCTTTAATATGTTAGTCACTTTTCACATGTTATAATACGTTAAACTTTTTTGTTGGAATTCACATGAATTTCATACATTTTACAAAAGAATACGCTTGGGTATCAATTGAGAAAATATTGGAACCAAATTCATTAACATAAGTTAATGGAGCCAATTCGATAAAATCTGTTTAACTTTAGACATTTTTAAATCAATATACAAACGAAAGAATTTAGCAGTATGGGTAGTAATCTAATAGTTAACGATCAATCGGCATACGCAACACATCTAAATGACAGCGAAAAACTAAAATAAAATCATTATGTTACGAAGAACTTTTAATTACAAATTAGATTAAATCTATAAATAATAATAATAATTTATATAGTTATAAATATAATCTCCTCTATGACTGAACGACAATGCTTCCTACGTAAATACAACAGTAAATATGATAGTTGTCTGAACTGATTTTAAAAATAAGCTATCGGAAACAAACGGAATCGTCCAGTGTGATCGGTGATAACAACCGATTAATATGTACCATTTGGAAATTAAAATTAATTTTTGTTGTCTTTGGCATATTCTTATTCGTATGCATTTGTTTCAAAATCTTCATAATTTATATGTTTTTTATATATGTGTGTGTGTGTGTGTGTCAGAGGCGTATTCAGCTCTTCTTCCAGGGGGGGGGGGGGGGCGAAATTTGAACTCAAATCATAGGTTCTTATAAAAAAATTTGTACATAAACGACAGTGTACAGATTATATATAAATTGGCGGATCAAAATTTTTCGATCGTTTCGCTTGCTTAAACTTCTAATTTTTACCCACTTTCATAACCCATAACATTAATTATTGTAAATACATTCAACAATGTCCAGGGGGGGGGGGGCGATCGCCCCTATCGAGCCCCACCTTGTATACGCCCCTGGCGTGTGTGTGTATGTGTGCCTTTAATACTACATACTTTAAATTAACTTTAAATTAGTAAAATATTAAAAAAAAATCGTTAATATGCGAAAATTAGCAACATAAAATTTTGTATAGGTACAACATCGTAGAAGTCTGAAACAAAATTGTTTTACTTAAAAAGTACTTAAACTTTCCAAAAATATTATGTATCTGCTAGAACTTTCAAGCTCTAACAATAACTAATAAAAAAATTAATATTATATTATATATTACATTTATATTATAGATAGTGCTTGTGTAAAAGTATTTCGTGACTTACAACTGTTAGTATACAGTATTAACACTAATAACTTGTAATTAAACTCTGATAAATCCGTATCAATCGTCGTGACGGATCCAAAAGTAGCCAATTTATTAATATCAAAACATTTACTCATCTATGAATAAATATTCTAACCGCGTTATAGAACTGACAGATTCACTGAACCGATAGAACTGTTGATTCATTTACTTCTAATAATATAATATTTTATAATTTAGGTTTTGGTACGTTTGGTTACAATGTCATTATAGTTAAATGTGATTATCTTTATTAAATTTTCATGTAATGTACTAAAATAGTTTTAAAAAATGTGTAATACACTTCTAAATTTCACCACCAGACAAAAAACACAAAACTGCAACTAAAATTACGTTTATAAAAGTGTAACCCATTAATAAGCCTCATCATAGAATAAATAAATATGTATAAAAATAAATAATAGTTGCATTGAACAATTTATTAATAATTAAATAAAAATAATTATATTATATTTTAATGCGTTTTTAATACATTTATTATTATTTAGTAAGTGGATTAAAATCAGTGGACATACATTTTATTTGAAAAACTGAACTCCAAAGGTACCCAACCCCAACTCTAACCTACTACCAATTAATAAAATACTCAAACTTGATAGATTATACATAATAATTACAATTACTACTACGAAATTATTAAATATTTAAAGTGATTACTAAAATCAAAACAAAATGTATAGTGTTTTCGATTTTTATTTGATAAAATATATTCTAAAATATTAAATCTTTTATTTATTATAATATCTTTAAATTTAATAAAATTATAGTATTATCTCGATATTGGATTAGAATCATAATAATTTATATTTCCTTATATAATGTCTAAAATGTATTTTTAAGTAAAATGGTCTGAATCTTAATAAGATTGCTTATTTTTATTGCTGCACTTAAATACGTCAGGGGCCTCTTTATATAATGAAATTTAGTAAAATAAGTTGTAGCGTAGTAGTCTAAAGTATATCATGTAAACACAACAAACGTTCAGTAGTTTATTGACGAATAGGATACTGCGGTCCGAAAATTCGATTAGTAATTATTATTATTATTATAAACGATTTAAGAACAAACCTGTTTTTTGCGATAGTTGTGTGAATGCAGAACTGATTTCTATACTTCGAATGGACTTGATGTTGTCTAAAACAAAAGAGAAATAAATAATAATTAATTTTTCGTTAGTTATTGTATTAGTATAGTAAGGAAAGAGATATAGTGCACAAAAATATAAAATAAATATTAAAATTTCGCTTTTTGAAATAAAATTAACTAAAATAAAATAGTAATTAACTAATTACGAATCAATTCAATAGCTTCAACCAATCACAATATTATTTTGAATATCATGAATGGTCCAAACATTTATTTGTAATGACTTTTTTTAAACAAAATGTAATCATTTCTTTTTACTAGCTAAAATTAATTTAAACAGTTAACAATATATTTTCATAAATAGAATGCTATAGACCAAGAGAAGCCGAAATTATAAAAAAATATTTTTTATAAACACTAATTGTATGATGGCTACCGTACGTATATAATTTGAAAGAACAAAATACATTATAATGTTATAAAATAAAACTGAGTAATGTTTATAATGTTATTAAATAAAACTGAGTATATAGAGTATGATTTTGGACAAAGAGACCAAGAAGTTGAAGGAATGAGGAGACAACTGACAATAGATGGTGATGTGATAGGTGAAGTTGAGAGCTTTAAATATTTAGGATCTTTTGTTCAAAAGAACGGGAGCTTTGACATGGATGTAAAACATAGGATTAAGTGAGGGTGGATGAAATGGAGAGAAGCATCGGGCGTGTTATGCGATAAGAGAATTCCAATGAGGCTGAAAGGTAAATTTTATAAAAGTGTAGCGAGACCAACTATGCTGTATGGTTCAGAGTGTTGGGCGGTTGATGGTTGAGTGGAGTGACAAGAGAAGATAGAATAAGGAATGAATACATGAGAGGTAGTGTTGGTGTAGCGCCAATTGTGGACAAGATGAGAGAAAATAGGCTGAGATGGTTTGGGCAAGTGATGAGGCGAGAGGAAACAAATGCAGTAAGAGTGGTTATGAAGATGGACGTTGAAGGGAAAAGAGGAAGAGGAAGACCAAAAAAGAGATGGTTGGAGACTTTGGAGAATGACATGAGAGCTGTCGGTGTGTGTAGAGGAGATGTGATTGACCGAGTAAAGTGGAGGTGTAGGACAAGGGTGGCCGACCCCAAATAGTTGGGAGGAAGGCGAGGCAAAAGAAGAAGAAGAAGAAGAGAACAAAATACATTATAAAAATACATATAATACACAAAATGAAAGAAATATTGAACGCAAAAAGAAAATTAACTTATTAGAATATTCAAAAAATATAATTATAAATATAAAACCATTAGGTTTAAATGTATATGATAAAACTAATGAAAAATATTGTTTGAATAAATTAAAAATGTTATATTTTATTTAAAATTGACGTTGAGAGCCAAATACTATCAGAAAAGAAAATAACTTATAATAAGAATGTTATCATTTAATAGACATAAAAGAAAAACTAGACTTCAGACTAGATTTGTTGTGTGAACACAATACGCATAAATTATGACATTCTTCACATTTTCTTAAATAACAAATAAAGGCGAAATCAGAGTAAAGATATTTATACATACTCGTATTTATGGTAATTGCATCTGTGTTAACAAATTGACTACTAATTTTAATAATTGTCAAAAGACATTTTACATTTGAACAGCGGTCGGTAATCTCTGATCTTTATCGTAGTATAATTCATACAAACGGTCAGAAAACGTGATAATTACGAAGTTTGCAAATAATTTTAACAAGTATAAAAATCACTTTAAAATTACTATGCAGGATTACAAGTTTTTAAAAAATATATTCTCGATTGAAAAGAAGAAGACATAATATATTCAAATTATGAAAGATTAAAAAAGTTGAAATATATTTATATGTATGGTAATGGTATAACAATAAATATTACGAGGGGCATGACAACCATAAGGAGTAAGGAAAAAAAATATTTTGTTATAATTTTATAACTTTTTATTATGGATCAAATATAATATAACATAATATTATTGATGTACCCTAACCGACAAAAATTTATTATAATGGCATTCTAAGGAATAATATAACAGTTATTTGTGTACCTAAAATCCGCTGTTAAATGTATGTAATGTTTATAAATAACATTTTAGAAAACATGTTACATTATTTCCATAAGACAAGGTGAACATAATATAACTATAATGGACGCTAACTCGTATTATAACATAGAGATATTATTTACTCAAAAGCATAAAAAAAAAATTATGTATAAAAAAATATTGAATGATTAAAAGTAAATGAAATCCAATTTAATATTGAACATTAATTTGCTAACAACTATAATTTAAAATGCACATTTTATATCACACACTTATTTTTAACAGTCTTTATTAATTTTAGTTAAATTACAAAACAATATCTAATTAAGACTTGTCACATCTAAATCTCTTTGAATGAGATAAATTAATTTTAAAATTAAACAATTTTTATGAAACATTGTTAATTTTAATACATTACATAGCATAGATTATTACTCCCTCTGTCAATAAATATTATAGAAAGTAGATCCATTATATTTCTTGTAGCAATCAAACAATGAAGAGGCTAGTGAATTACCTAGGATAGGAAGTACCTAAAATTACTGACCTACATATTGATAGTATAAAATGCAATGTATCAAGTTCTTCATTTATATAAATTAGTTATCCAGAGAAGTTGAACTTCGACTTATTTAAATAACACAATTCATAATATAAAAGATCAACAATTCAATAAACTAAATTGTCATATCTTCTTTCTATTATTTAAAATGTAGTGTTTAAAGTGTTATAGATTTAATTCTTTAGGGGTAGGATGACCAAGTCGTGATACATTTTTAAAAACAAGTTTTAATATTATTCAAATGTGTATAAAATCTACAAAATTACTTAAGGCATAAATTGAAAAAGGTGAAGGGTTAGATGTGTTAGGTTAATGTATTTTAATTGTACTTCTATAGGAAGGTTAATTATATTGGAGAAAAATGTTCGTCAACCATTACTAATTAAATAAAATTAATACTCATATGACACCTAGTAAAAATGTTAATAAAACTTTAAAACACACCAATTCAAAATTTAATTTGAATTAAAAAATTGAATAAATTAAACAATACTTATGTTTGCATGATATGATTATAAGAAACCCTAAAAAATATACTTAGTTTCAAACAACAGAAATACTACTAAATATTAAATAAAAAAATGTAATAAAATGAATAATATACATTTTTTATAATAAAATAAATAAATAGATCTAAAATAATTATTAAGTAATAAATTTGTAACATCAAAAATATAAAAATATTTTCTACCAAAATTAATTACCTTTTATGCTATATCGCAGCAGTCGTCAACCAGGAGGAGCTCCCCCTAAGGAGGAGTGAAAATGTTTAAAAATCAATAAAACATGAAAAAGTTATTTTTGATTATTTTGATATTGTACTGAGACATTATTAAGTTCCAATTGATTAAAACTAAACAGTGCCAACCCTCTAATTAATTTGTATCTATTAAATAATACATTTAAAATTTAATATTTAAGAGAGTGAATATCATATAATTTGATTTAATCATTTTAATTTATAATAATATTTCTTATATAACAAAATAAATTCATTAAATATTAAAAAAAAACTTCATTGATTTTCATATTATCAAATTAATCTTATAACCAACATTAAAGCCAATATGTATATACTAAAATATAGAAATTTAAATATATATATATATATATATGTATTAAACATAATTCAATATTATTATGGTGGGGGTGGGCATAACATCATTAAAGCATGTACCTCAAAATATTAAGAACTCTTGCTTTAACGTATACTGAATGTTATATATTTATTTTTGTTTATTAAATTGTAAGAACATAGTATTTTAGGATGTATTAGTTTTTGAAAATGAATATACCTTATCGATACCATTCATAAGTATGAGAAAACCTTAATTGGTAAATAAACACATATTAAATAATAAAGGAAATGAGCTAACAGTAAAAAGTTAACAAATTTTAATGTCTTACATATAAAATATTTGAATAAATATAAAGCCTTGTCACAAAGAGATTTAATGTTATCAACAACCACAAATATACAACAAATATTTCTCTGAATACTATAAATTTATACTTTTACAAAAGACGCAAGGGCACACACACATAATGATAACCTGAAATTAAACAAAAATATACTTTGCTATCAATAATGAAATACTGTTTGTATTTAGTTGTAAATACTATGTTTCAAAGTTCACCTAATCATGAATCATACAGTTTGAAATTCTGAACTAATTTATTAAGGAACTTATAAATTATAAGTAATTGCAATAATTATTAAGAATTATTAAGAAAAGTACTCGAGATAATATTTGTTGAACAATAACTGCAAGAATATAATTATTTTAATTAAAACAGTAAATATTAATATTACAACAATTTAACTTTAACAATTTTTAATTGTATAAAACTGATTATTTTAATAACTAAATTACTTAAACTACTTACGTATTACTTAAAGTAATTGGTAGGTAGAGGAAGTAATAAAAATATTTTACTAGTTATAAATAAACAATTTCCAATTTCCACTGTAGAAAATACTAAAAGGTTCAAAGATCATTGATAATAATTAACAAAAAAAAAGATATACGAGTACATATTTTATAAAATATATTGAATATTTACAGTTTTAAATAGAAGAAAATACTAAACAAATATATTACGATTTATTAAGGACAATTTTGAAGGAAAAAATAAAGGAACATAATAAAAATATATTATTGACTTCAATCAAAATCTAAATGAGACATATAATAAGTATAAGATATAAAATAAACCAATTTAAAAATAAAATATAATATAAAAACATTTATAATATATTTTTATACATAAGCATTTTATTATTGTTTTAACATATCTACTACATAATGTATATTCAAAATATGAAAATTATAAAATATTTCATATCCATCATTGTAAATGTAATGTGTAATAGTTTACACGAATTAAATATTAATTTTATATAATTTATTAACACATTTATTTGCAGTATAAAATAAAGATAATATAAAAAATTAATGATTAGCCTGAAATATTAATGTATTTGTAATATTGTTATAGTCCTACTATATATGAAAACATTTCTTAAAGAATATTGGTTAAATATCCACTAACAATGATGAAACTTACACACCTTGTTAAGTTTTGAACACTTTAAACAACATAAATTATAAAAATTTTAAAAGTTAATGACAAAACATCACAACTATATAATAGTTACTATTTTTTTTTAAATTAAAATACTTTATAAACTATATAAATTAATTTCTTGTGTGATAATAGAATGTAGAAATGAAATGTAAAGCTTTACATAAAAAAGTAAACTAAATCATAAATAATGCAGAACAAAAAATTCCTAGTTCATAATATTCTTATATATTTCATCACTTTATTTTAAAAAAGGTTATACTAATAATTATTATACAGTATCATAGCAGTTAAAGTTATATAGATTGATTCTTGATAAAATTACGCAATAAGATAAAACTATATAATGCAGCACTATAAATGATAAGCCAAGAATTAAAAAAAAGAAATATAATATACTCATATTAAAAAATTAATTTTACTTTCTATGAATTAATTTATTATTTTTAATTTTATTTTCATACACTTTGAATAATAAATCATTTTAAATAAATAATAGCTCTTAATATTTTAAATAAGAATATTAATGAACAAGGATTAACTATAAACACTCAAATAGACTTAAGTCAGAAAATAATTATATTTAAAATGTATCGGATAAATAGTTATAATTATAGTATAATATTCTATATACTATAGAGTATATGGATAATTAGTTAATTATTTTTATGGAATTAATATGTATTTATTGTAATTGTTAAGAATATTCATTTACACAATAAAAAATAATTCTGTTGAAATAAAGCTGTATTATCTACATTAATAAAAATATTTTAAGTAACTTAAATGCATATTTTATAAATTAAATATACTGCAATTGACGAGCGGTTCCCCAGGACTGTTGTGCGATTCGAGTAGTAATTACTATACCCAACCTAATTACGGAAACACGACCAAATCATGCGTTTAATGAGCCAAAGCACTGCTCTTGGGCCGAACATTTTTAAAACTGCACTTAGCTATAAAAATTTCATTTTTGGGTTAATATGTGGATTTTAATTTTCAGACAGTTGTTTTTAATTTTTTTTATATCAGTAGGATTAGAGTTGTTGAACTTGGGTAGCTTTCTAAGTTCATCATACTTACGCAACTTTGAATACTTTAGTGATATAAATATGAATAAGCGCTAATTACGTAATATATATATACTGACGAAAGAGAGTTTGCATTTTCAAAAAGTCATGACTATCAAATGTACTCATATATGTACTCGACATGGTTTCGTATTCATTAACTTTATTTGCGTGGAAAAAGTTCGTAATAGAAATATGGCGGAGCACCTTCAACTTTAATGTTTGAATTTATATAAACATAATAGCTTTCTACTATATTACAAATGCTTAGTATAGCAAACTGATAAAGAACAAACATTTCCAAAATGCTATGCCTCATAATACATTTTTAGTAATTTGAAATATTATATTATTATTTTTTAAATCGTTGTTACTAAATAAATAACATGAGCATATTATAAACTACAAAATGTAAGTATTCATATATAATATTTTAATTGAAAAAATAGGCACTATATTCAAAGAAAACCAATAAATTTAATAATAGTTACACTGTCTTGAAAGTATTACATAATTAATTATTATTTTAAAATGATAACAGGTTTCAATTTATTTTAAACTATTCTAAAATAAAAATTGATTTTTGAATGGTTTCCCTGCGAATACGAAGAAATACAAGTATTATTTATATACAGTAACTAAATTGACTCTCATTGTTTACATTTATTGGCCAGACATATATATATGGTAAGTGAATCATGCACGTGGCCTTTAATTCTAAATTAAGATAACCTTTATAAACGTGTAATTGTTGAACATTACCTATTTGTGGCCTTATATTGTTAGCACAAACAATTAATACAAAAATAGAACATTTGAAAGTAGCTAATTTATATTTAGAAAAACAAGACTTTTTATTTAAAATAACGTAATCCAAAAAGTTTCGTAATATAAAAAATAAAAATTTGATTTTTTTTTTTTTACAGTAATTCAAGATATTCAAGATGTTATTATTATAATATCATATATACTTATTGTGCTATGTTGTATAGATTGTGTATTTCAAATTGTAAAATAAAAAAAAAACATTATTTAAAAAAAATTAAATTGATATTATCTTAATAATTAAAATAATATATTTTTTTATTGCAGTAAAATTAGTCTGATGAAATTTTTTACTCAAATTACGTAAATTAAATTATTTTTAAGTTGTTATTTAAACCTATAATAAGCAAAATTGAGGAGTATTATTTGATGAAAAAGTAAAAGATTTACACAGTAGAATATTATAATATGGCATAATATGTTAGGTTATTTTTCTTTTTTATATTCTCGTACATGTAATTTGCTTGTAACAATTATACTAATTACGCTGATGCGGAAAAAATAGCCTTTTTACTGACTAAATTCTTTATTTAAAAAAAAAACAAACAAAATAATAAATTATTTTATTTATTTTAATACTGTTATACATCATCATACGTATTTATGTAATATTTAAACTTATTGTTCAAATAAATAAACTGATTAAAATAATTTTTTTCCTCTTTCGATAGTAATTTTGTTCAATATTCATGTGGTTCATACTAATAATTTTTACGAATAAATGACCTCATCTATATTTATTAAAAATGACATAATTTCTACACAGGAAATTCAAATTAATTTTTATCAAAGGAAATTATAAATTATTTTAAGTATTTCTGTACAGAAACTGATTACCAAATGAATATACTTAGTATTTTTTAGACCAAGAATATGAGTATCAACATTAGGCTATATTTTATAAATTATATAGTTTAATTAATAAACTAATAAACATCAGTATTACTAATTTACTGTGATAAAATTACATTACAATTATTTTTATAAGAAAATTAACAACACTAGTATTCATGAAATATGACTACAAATTTAGTACCCATGGTTTTTTAAATCAATCAATAAAAATTACAATGAAATACCATCAATTTTATTTTCAATAATTTTAGCATTCCCAATATTTGGGCCCTAGTTAGACGTTAGACCTTTCATTTTCGAATATTAAACTACAAAAAAAAAAAAAAACCAAATTGATTCAACAATTTCTACATACATCAAATAAGTATAACCAGTAAATTCCAAGTTACTAGAAGTATGTTTATAATAACATTTTTATGAAGTTCGACACAAAAGCAAATATACTTTGAGGAATATAATTAAAGAAAAACTAATTAAAATAGGTAAACATATTTTTTTATTAAAAGCTAAAATAAACGCTACAAATGTCACAAATAAAGAGTATTAGGCATAGACTTCAAGTCCTACCCCTACTTTCAAAATACTATTTACCCACGTTGTTACAGAATATTATTATGATTGTTATTATGTCGGTTTATATTTGATATTCATCACACAATTAAATTATATCTAATATTAATATTTTACTATTTGCTAACTAGATATAAAAGACGGTCAAACAAGATAAAATATCACGCCTTTACAATCTAGTGACCATTGTTTTTAAATTTTTTCTGTTTTGTTAATTAATTGGTTTTAAATGAAAATAAATGAGTATATATTTTAAATACGAAAATTAAATATTTTTTCTTTAATACATATATATTTTTTGCATTACAAATACACATATAAAAGGCAAAACAAACACTTTTAAACAGTTATACAATAATAAAAAATAATCATAGGCGGAAGAAAAACGAACCACAATCCTGAAGTTGTTTATGACATATATTTTTATTTTTCATTCACAACTTTTTAAACGAAACGTTTTAAGAATGGCTTTCAAATCTTTAACATTTATTTTATATACTATCTAATGTTTTAATATAGTGTATGAATGATGCATAAATAAATATACATTAAAAAAACATCTTAAATAATAAAATAAAGCTATTAAATAAAATAATCTAAGTTAAAAAATTATTAAAACCTATTACTAATAAACAAAAATAAAATATTATCAGTATAGTAATAAAATACACATCAAAAACCGTGTACGTACATGCTATAGTTTTAGATTATTTTCACATAACATACAAATGTAAGTAAATATTACTGGGAAAAATACCATGATTTTATTCATACATACATGACTAAATTTTTAACATATTTTTTAAATTTTAAACCAATTTTTGTTTATTCGTTTAGGCATGTGATGAGGCAAGAGGAAGAGGAAAACCAAAAGAGAGATGGTTGGACACGATTGAGAAGGGTCTAGGACATTTCGCCGCGACCACTACGCCGCCGGACTACTTGCTGTCGGACTATTCGATGCAAAGAGAACCTCCCACGAAATATTATTATCAATAATGTACTTAAATTATTAAAGATTAATAAACAACAATACTAAAGTTATGATATTTTTTCAAACCTCACCACCCGACTTTTTATATGCATTCATATATATACGAGTATATACTACCGTAATTACCGATTTAGGATAATACACTTCCATCAAACCAGTTCACGTTGCAGCGTTTACATGCACAGTTAAATCGATTTAATTTTAAAATTCGAATTTATTATTTTTAAGATTTATTAACATAACAAATTATCCCAATCCTGATTTGGTTGTTGTAGTGTGATCCGTTTACATGCATTTTGTACTCCCGTAGTTATTTCCAATGCGCATTTCAAATGTGAATTAACTAAACCGTTTAAGGTAAACCGAATTGGTATTGAACTGAATTAACAATCGTTTACATGCATTTAACTCCAAGAGTTAATTAATTCGAACTGAGTTAAATCGGTTTTAACTGTGCATGTAACCGCAGTAAATTACTTATAGTTATAAAATAAAGTCAGTATGACGGTTTCGCTATTATTTTAATAACCTCCTCGACTTCAACTTCAACATCGACTTCACGATGAATATTCTGTAGTACTAATACACTTACCTTAAATGTACTTAAAAAGTACCATAAATGACCAATAGAATTTAAAAGATTAGTCATAATTATTTTAATGTTGAAGAACTTCTTTCTGGTTCATACGATGTAATATGTAGTATTGCAAAAAGTATGAAGCAATTTGAATAAATTTGAAAAGAAGTTTTTATTAAGAGAATCTAGATTCTAGAAGACCATGTACACTTAATTTTTAAAAATGTATACTTCAAAGCTTTAATTTTACTTCAAAAACGTCTTGATCAATATCATCTGAATAACATTCATTTAAATCTTTAATTACTTGGTTATTATAAGTTTCATTAGGAATTAGATAACAAAAGCCAGATATAGTATTTTTATGGTTAAAAAATCGTTCATTTATCTGGTGAATTAAGTTGTAATAAAAGGAATATAATAATTAAAAAAAAAAAAAATGTTTAAGGTTATCTGTAGAACAATTCGATCTATGTTTTTATTGTTTAACATTTTATGTTAATGTTTGTTAATAATTACATAATATTATAATATTATTAAATTTTAATAATGTTTTACCAAAAAAGTTTCCTTTTCTTTTTAGTATATACAAAAGGAAATTATTTAAATTTTTTAATTTTATTGATCAACTAAATTAAACTCGTTATTGTTGTTCTTGCACAAATGTGTACATGATTCTTAGCAAATAGAATTTAATTTTTAACTAATAGCATTCTCTTATGTATATAATAATTAACCAATATAAACCTATATAATTATGTAACATAGTATAAATGAAAATACAAAATAATTACGATAAAGGTGTGCATAGTAAATAATAATCCTCAAAAAAAAAAAAAAAGTAAGATAGTAAAAATAATCAATAAATAACAATCATTATGTACATAAAATTAAAGGAAAACGATTTACTCACAAATTATTTACAAACACAGCAAAGTGAACAGAGATCATGAAAAATATGACTGAATT
The DNA here is from genome assembly GCA_034509805.1 of Sipha maydis. Taxonomy (NCBI): domain Eukaryota; kingdom Metazoa; phylum Arthropoda; class Insecta; order Hemiptera; family Aphididae; genus Sipha; species Sipha maydis. Next base: position 77,282 of record JASXSY010000751.1, on the reverse strand, counting down.
CAGGATCATTGTTTATCACTAGATATTTAATTTATTAAAATCATCGATAATGATTTCTTTCACAAAAATTCCTGAATCTCATATTTATGGATGTCAATAAAAAATTTTGAAAATAGATTTAAAATATAAGATTATATAAAATAGGTGTCCAACAAAATATCTCGTTAACTGTTAGTGGGTAAGCTATTGACTATTATTTTTTCATATAGGAATAACATGTAATATATTTTACACTACCAGAAAATCCAAATATGAATATAAATATAATAATAATATAATACCATAAAACGTATAACCTTCAAAAATTTACCGCCCCTCAAAATTTGCCAATGTAGTCACATGTCTATAGAGCCTGCATATAAATACGCCACTGGTAGTGCCAGTTGTATTATAGTAGTTCGATGCGATTATTTTAACTTTCGACATTAACTTTTACTTTAACTTCTGTGTGTTTTTAGTTGTTTATTTAATTGTTGAAAAAGTTAAAAATCATTATACAGTGATATGCAGTGATAAAAGTATATCATAAATTATGATTCATAATCATGTATATAATACGACGGTCAATGGATCCCCTCGACACAAAATAAATCATAGATACTTACCTACGACTAACCTATGATGTATGATAGTATTACAATGAGTCTTACATATATTTATCAATTTAATTAATACCTAATTAATTATGTTATAATCAATGGTTTAGCATTGATAATTTGGAATTCCATTAAGGATATTCATTTTTATTACCTAGAAAATTATAGGTTTCTCAAATTTTTTTTTTCTGTTGAAAATTTCATAATGACGTGTTTAATAAAGACGAAAAGCATTTAATAATTTTATAATTCTTGTCCCATTATATCAAGCCATAAACGTATATCGTACATTCAAAAAATGTTGTTAATTTTTCTTTCCCAAAAGTGTTGGTTTTCGAAACTTTGTCCATATTATGCGCTCTGAAAAAATCTGCCCCAGAGCAGTAGGCAAGCGCATGGTTGCTTATGAACAAACGGAAATTAAAACTGCAAATTATATTGTAGGGGTGTTAAAATGTACTTGATTTAAATTGAGGAGCATATCAAAATTAATGTTTCACAACTCAAAGAGTGTCATCACTGATGAACGCATGTAAAAAGTCGGGTGGTGAGGTTTGAAAAAATATCATAACCTTAGTATTGTCGTTTATTAATCTTTAATAATTTAAGTACCTACATTATTGGTAATTATCAAGGCTCGGAAGTTATAGCAAATGCATATTTTTCTTGGTTCGTCCTAGAACATCCAAAGTAAGATACAAGTATGTTTCACACTTCCCTGATGTCATACACGAAATTTTATTTTGCTATTTTTTGCATATTTACGGTTTTTACCGCTATTTTGCTAATTTAAGGTTTTTAGTGCTATTTATGGGAATATTTTCCCATAAATACATACTATGGAAGCTATTTTGCTAATTTGGAGTTTTAAATGCTGTTTATGGGCGTATTTTTAGATAATAAAGAAAATAAACACATATTGTTAAAAAACTAAATTACATACTAAACAGCCGTCTACGAATATGTGAACGAAAATAAATTGTACTCATCCGAAATAAACGGTCTTAGACCGCTATTATCGTCGATTAAATCGGACAATTCCATTCCTTTCCAATAAATTGTTTATTTTTAAAATCGTGTTAGTCACTATCGCACTATCATCGGATTTGTTGTATTATCGTGCTGTCATTTTAACTATGTACTAATGACTGAACACGGTAATTTTATTTAAATGTTCCGTCATCATTTAGATACATCAAGAGTTCGATTGATCGTGAACTGTTGTACTCAAATAGTACCTATAGTTCTTACATATCTACCACTATATTCTTTGAAATACATTAAAAATCTTTAAATTAAATGTATCTTAAATTGTATGTTTAAAAAAATTTGTTGACAATTTTATTTTGCATATTTTCCAATTTTTAGTGCTATTTATAGCGCTTATATTAATATTTTTATGTGCATATTTAAGCGCTAAAAATTAATTTTTTTAGTGCTATAACTTCCGAGCCCTGGTAATTATATTTCGTGAGGAGGTTATTTTTGCATTGAATAGCCCGACAGCGAGTAGCCCGGCGGCGAAACGGTCGCGGCGAATAGTCCGGCGGTGAAACGGTCGCGGCGAATAGTCTCGCGGCGAAATGTCCGGGTCCGCGATTGAGAATGATATGAAGGCTGTTGATGTGTGCATAGGGGATGTAGAAAATCAAAACGAGTGAAGGTTTAGGACAAAGGTGGTCAACGACAAATAGAAGAAAGGCGAAGGGAAGACATTTTAAACTTGTTGAGTTCGATAAAATAAGAATAAGCAAAATCTCAGTTGTATTCATATAAAAATCTAGATATTTAACTTATAACTGAAATCAAAATGAATACTATGTATTGAACAAATTTAAAAATTTGCTAAACAATTTTTGTGTTTAAAAACAAATAAAAATTAATAAGATTTCTCACACATCTTTTATAATTACAAATCACCACATATAAGGGAAATTATTTTAATAATTGTATACAATTATTAGCTTTTCGGAAAAATGGGCTTTATAATATTCTTAACACTTAATACGAAATATTGGGTTTATATATAAAGTTTGGTCATTAAAGAAGACTTGTCAAAAGTAACTTGATAATTTTAACAAGAAACAGTCACCAACACTATACAGTTTATATATAAATAACTATTAATGTAAAAACAAAAAAATAAAAATAAACAACTTTATACATTCTATGAAGAAATTGTTAGATTACATTTATTTATAGAAACACTTGAAAGATGAAATTGTATATTTTCTTATATATTTAATTTTTTTTTTTTTTTTTTAATACACATTAAAAGTATAAATGAAACGATAAAGAATAACCAGTATTATTATTACATATATGTTATTGTTTAATTAAAATGTATCATAATATTATATTATAATATTTGTTTAACTTTAATTTATAGGTAAAACAAAAATTCAAATCCGTCAATTACAGTACATGTATTTATCGATTTTAAGTCCAAAATTAAGTTAAAAAAGATAGAATAATATTTTTAATATTGGAAATATTTTATTTAGAGTTTTTTATAATGTATGTAAGTACATTTATAACAAATTCTAAATACGAAAAACTAGAATTACATGTACCAAAAGCAACTAAAATTAAATATTTGGTCACGATGGTTCGATTTTCAATAATTTTCAATAATTTAAATAATTGTATTAATAATTTATCAGAACTAGTACTTTCAAAAAAATCATACTTCAATTTTTTTCTCGCCTTTTAGACTAGTAACTACACATTTATGTACCTATATTCAATCTATCATATATTGATACTTAACGAGCTTAACTTCGCAAATGATCTTTTTCAAATTGAAGCACCTCCAAATAATTAGCATATTTAACATCATAATTAAGAGTATACATCAAAAATATAACAACAAAGTACACATTTTATAAATATATTATAATTTGGATATTATAGCTTAATAGATTATCTAAATATAAAATATACTCAATGTAAACAAAATGTATATACAAAATGAACACAAGCGTCATAGTTAAATTTTGAATTAAAAATAAGTATTATGTGTTTGGTATTTAATTATAATATAAATAAATAAAATATAATTATGAATTCCGTGTATTCACAAAAAAAAAAAAAGCTTCCAATTTAGATAATAATTTATAGTTTTTAGAAATCAAAAACCTATAAATATATTCTAACTTATATAAAGAAATACTAATTATTAACGATGGAAATGTATAAATGTGTACACGAAAAAATGAAATATAATATTAATCATAAGACAATAATTATCTAGAAATGATAACTAATTTTGTGATATTTCTTTAACCATACCTATTACTTAAAAGTATTGACAAAAGATGACGAGTTATGATGAAATATTTGTTTACTTCGTGTATTTACTTTACTAATACTACCTCTCCAAACTTTAAATGATTAAAACTAGTAATATATTAGCCCCAAACTATATATAACATAAATATTTTCAGATAAATAATTTTAACTTGGACAGAAAGTATAAAAACCTGATTTAGTTATAATGAGTCGAACCGAACTCAAAATGAAAGAAAATCAAACCTAACTGTTTACCATTTAGGTATGTACGAAATTTGAACTTGAAAATATTTGTAATTAATCAATCTAAAATTAATCTTCCATACTTTATAATAGTAATTAAAATTTAAGTATCATAATAGTATTAACTATTTTCTTTTATATTATTACATTTTGCACAGTGAAGTTTTCATCATTTCAATCTAAAGGAAAAATAATTAATTCGAATTTTAAAAATAAAAATGTGTAAATTTATTTTAAATATAAACAATTTTAATAGTTTGGTTCGGTTTAGGTTCGTAATACGACAATATTTGGTTCGAGTAAGGTTCGACACCGAAAATTCTGGTTCAATCCATCTACTACACAATTTATTAATGAGCAGGGAATAAAAGAATTAAAAAATTTTAATTTGCGATTAATTAGGTACATTTTGGATTGCTTTCCACATACATTGTTCTTCATTAACTTTAGTATTCTTCCTAAAATAACCTTTGTAAGGTATCTCGAAAGGTATTAAGAAATATGTTTTTTTTTTTTTCTTTTGTTAAGAAAGATAATATTTACACATCCTCCTTGAAAAGCTTAGCAAACATTAAACGGAAAAGAAAAGAAAGAAAATTAACTTAAAACATTTGTTTCTCAGCTATCCAGAAATATACTAGTGTAATGACAAAAAATACACATTTTATTTTAATACACAATTTTCATTTTTTAAATCTATAATTTTATTCAGATTTATTCCGTTTTGTCAAATTTTTTTATACATATAATTACACTAAACTTGATAAAGTTCTTAAATAGTTCCTTTGTTTAATAAACTCTGGAAACAATTTAAAGCACAAATATTTTCTTTCTTAATATATTTTAAATTGTCAAGTATAAATTTAAATTAAGCTACAAAAATGTTTGATTACCCAAATTAAAAATTCCATTGTTCCATTAATGAGTATTGTTATGGATCATAATTTAAAATAAAATTAATTTTATGAAATTTTTGAAATTACTTATAACAAAAAGAAAGTATAATGTAAAATATATTGAATTTTAATTTTGTTTAAGTTCTAATTAATAATAGAAGTGTTTAAAAATATTAGATGTTCACAATTAATACATTTATATAAACTACATAATATCAATTTAGTAATATATTATAAACTGTAATAAATACAATAATCTGTTTTTGTAATAAATAAAAGTACTAGAACGTATTTCGAACACAATTTTTCTAGCATTTAATACTTATATAAACTCTTATATAGATCACTAATAAATTTTGTAGAAACAATGTAATTTAGAATAAAGAAATAAAAATATAGTACAAAAAAATATCTTTTGATAATGATAAGTTAATAACAATAATAATAACACTAACAAATACCCTTAGGTTATGATTCTATAGCAGTGGCGTGGAGCCAATCAACGAGCGGCAGCCCAATGTTCACAATTATAAATAGCGGACCAGCCACAAGGTCACGTGGCTTGTCTGACAAAGAAAACAGCATCAAGCCAAATATAAACCCACCTATTTATAACCATATGTCTCTCTGATAATAATCCATAGTCTTTCTCTCTCGCTCAACTTCCTACCATGGCATACACAATCCCTTGTCTTCTTTTCGTTGTAAAAATTATTCATTTATAAAAAGAATCATACTTTTTTTCATCAACTCGGAATGGGACATCAGAAAAAAAAGAGTAAATGAAAGATAAATAAATTTATACTTATACTCATTTTGTATGAATTTTAAACCAGAATAATATATTTGATAAACATTTTCTAAACAATACAATATTATATAAAACGTTACTTTAATATTTGAAGTTTAAAATGTCAAAGTGAGAGCCATATCACATAAGACACAACATATTTATATGGATGATACACCTTAAAGGGGCTCCAGTCGATCGTGTTGTAAGGAAATTTATATAAGCAATTTAACATTATGATATTAAAAATGATATGTATGTACAAATTAATCGTAAGCAATTAGTAAACTATGTGAGTCATAAATATTGTTTTCAAAATGGGTAATTTTCCCAGTTTATTGTAGTTTATAGTATAAACTATATAAATTAACTAAATGCCTAATATAACCTATATATTTATAATTCTTTTATAATTAGATTGTTCAGAACAGAACCAGTAACATTTGTTTATATTGTTCATAATGACACTAACAATTATTGGAATATTGAAAATCGCTTCTGTTCAAATCTAAAATACTTGTTAATCAATTATAATCCGTTTTAAAAATTACAATCAGTCAAACCAAATTCCTCTAGTTTTGTCTGGTTCATTGAAATTCAATAACAAAATTAAATTTTAGAATATAATATTTTTCTTTTTATTTGTTATACACGATATAAAATACACAATTAATAAATATGATAAAGGTAGGAACATATACGTATTCGATTTTATGTATTGAGTTAAAAAAAAAATCTGCATAAAATAGTAATTAAATAAAAATTCATAGTTTTAGATATAAGCTTGATATAAACAGTATCATATATAATTATGAGAATACAATATATATTATTAGGTACGTTAATTCATCCTTTAAACATTTTCAATTTACAACTTTTGACGTAAATACAGAAAAACCAACAACTAATAAGGAATTATAAAAAATGTAAATTTATCGAAAAAAAAATTATATTGTAAGCTATTATGCTATCAAAACAAGAACTTCAAAAATAACTTTAGAAAATATCTCTAAATAAGAAATTCACAAATTGGCACCAATTATCAATTGGTTATTTTCACGGCTACAGTTCTGGTGGCAAAAATGTCATTATCATTATTATTCATTATGGTATCTTCCATATAATGAATTATACTTCAAACATACTAATCAAATTTTTCAAGTCATCTAAAAATGTACCTATAAACTTGCGATTAAATTATATCTAGTCTATAATTATGGTGAGTATCGATATTTTTCTACACGCGGTCATATCTGATTAAATAATTTTTAAAATGAAATTCCATCCACAATGTTTATTTATGAACATACAATAAATTTATTCTTAGCATTTCTATAACAAAATGTATTTTAACTTTATACTAACTATTAAATTAAATGACATTTTATTAAACCTTATATTATAATATTACAAAATTAAATTAAATAAATTAAATTTTATAAAATAGTAAATTATATATATTAAAATAAGTAGCTTGTTAACGATAATTTGTTGCAATGCAAATCACAGACTTAAAATAAATTCCAACTTTATCCAATCTAATAATAAACGAATATGAAAAATTAAATATAATTTTAGATGACAATAACTAAATTTCATTCAACTTTATCCAGTCTAATAATAAACGGATATGAGAAATTATATATAATTTTAGATCACAATAACTCAATTCTATCATAAGTAAAAAAATATCATATATGAATATATCTTAAGCTAATAAATATATTTAAAATTCAACTAAACAGTTATATATTGAGCATTAAAGTTATTAGTTCATCATAATTAGAATATTTGAAACAAAAAATTATATCATAAACATAAATTTTAAATGAAATTTAAATGTGCATACAGAAGAATTTTCGTAAATTCAAAATATTAATAATAATAAAATAACAAAAATAAGAATTTGATATAAATATATATATATATATAAAATAAGATTTTACAGAATTAAAAAAAACATATTATATATATCTTAAATAAGTTCAGATTTTCTAAGAGTATACATTAGTTAAAATTTCTGGAGGATGTAATAATTTTAATAAATAATTTTTCATTATTGATACAAAAATTGATTACATTTTTATCATACATTTTATACTGTGTATTTTAACTTAAGGGTTATTTCAGCTGGACTTGTGTTAATACATTTTGGATACATGGAAATTCGTCTTGAGCGGAACTTATAAGAACACTAATATGTTACCTATATATGTTACTGGAAAATAATAATACTAATGTATTAACATTTTTGAATAGTCAAATTTTGAAAGAGAAAATTAAGGAAAATAAAAACTTTCTAAATATCAATAAAATGTAATAGTTGAGATATATAGTGTGGGTAATAATTATAATAACTATATTTACGTACGAAGTCTACAACGACGATTATGAAGAGAAGAGCTTCATAAAAACTAAAAAGACACATAACATTATTATATTATAAGATTACATACATATTAAACAGATTTTTAATGCAATACTGAGTCTCATCCATAATTAGAGAATTCTTTTGTAATTACTCATACCCAATGTCTTATATCATGATTAAAGTATTAAATACTGTGCTTATTTTAATATTATTTGTTTGAAAATTATTATAGGTAAACCATCATATTTAAAGACCACTTCCTCACTCCGTTTAGGATTTAAAATTAGTTACAAAAATTTGAAAACGGGAAGTTCTGGCATATGAACAACACTAAATCATTGGCTATTGTGATACATGGTGCATTCATATTTAAATACGATATAGTTCTCGAAATAAAATCGTGCAATTTTTTTCATAATTTTAAAATTCTATGGCAAATATATAAAATTTAGAATGATAGATTATTATTTATTAGTTTAATTTCAATAAAATTATATGAAGTACATTATATTATGAAATCTTAAATTATTTTTAAGTTTTATTATAATTCAATTGTAGTGTTATTTTATTGTTGATAATATATTATAATCAAATTTAATCAAATGCCACGTATTATTAGGATTTTCGAGAAGTTCAAATATAAAAAGTTAACCGACAAAATATCACCATATTATTACAAAACATTAGTTATGATATACCTACTTTATGATTCTACACTTTATTACTTATATATATATAATTAAATCATATTTAAGTTAAATAAAATTGTATACAAATAATACCTTTTAGAAAATATTTAAAATATTAATATTATAGCTACATTTATTACAATATATTTTAAGAAATGTAAAAAAGAGTATTTAACAGTGTAGTTTCTTTTTTTAGACATATAAAAATTGCAAATTGCTTAGAAAGTGAAAACAACATATAAACCTATATATAACCTTATATCGCATTTCAAATTTTTAAAAGAAAAACTTTAAGAGTATATAAATTTGACTGTTAATTAGAATTCACAATACATAAATTTGAGTATTTATATGTTAAATAATTATCTAAGAATTATGATACTATAATATTAAACACATTTTTATATATATTTCACAGATATGTTAACCACTAAAAATTAATTCTATAAATAATTAATTAAATAAAATGTAAAATAATTACTACAAAAATGTAAGTCTATATATGTCTTTTATTAAAATATTAATTGGTTTACCTCATAAAAGAAGTACTTGTAATCCAATGTATTCATCACGTTCTAGCACTGTTTTATTTTACACATTTAAATTACAACCAAATCTTAATTATATCATTAACCACAATGAAAACAAATTAATTATATTAAAAAAACGAATCTTAGTGACGTTGAGTTTTTAAAACTCATGGTGACGACGATGTCCGGGAGAAGGCATAACGCATGGCGCGCAACACAGAAATAGAATCTGGTGGACGAGAACAACGCGATAAATTTATTATAGTAAAATTTGGGGTCAACACTTAGCTTTATAGATTGCTGAGATTATATACACCGTGATAATAATGATAAAAATATTATTTGAAGTACCTATTAAATTACTTAACATGTAATATCTAAGCTAACGGTTTTCGTACATTTCATTACATAATTATATAATGCATAAATACAAATATAATTTGAAACAATGCTAATTTAATATAAAATTAAATATTCATAAAAATATGTACAAAAATATATAAAAATACATAAGAATTTATTTTAATCGTCACATTTGTAATTATTGCCACTTTCAATAATAACTACATAATTCATTTAAATTCAATAATCAATGTAATTTTCCAATATTGTTTGAATGTCTCATTCCCATTTTACCTAAATCTTGGTTAAAATTATGTGATAGGTATTATCAGCAAAATGAATTGCTTAGTTATTGTAAAGAAAAAAAAAATTTCAATAAATATGAGTCAAGTTAGGTATTTAAGTGAATTTTATAAATATAAATTAAAGTCGACTGTAATTTATATATCATCAATTTGAGAAATAAATATGATTTTGCAGTTTACTCTAAATAAAATTAATCAATATTTTATAATTAAAAACGTATAAGATGTACGATGGAACATGATAGCATTCACATTAACAGACTGATATACACACACAAACTACACACGCGCGCATACACACACACTTATATAAATACATGTATATGTTACTTGTATATATTTGGAAAAATAAAAATACCAAGAAAACCTCCGACTATCATAATAATAGTGGTTTCTAAATTTGTAATGTATAGATTATAGACTCGTTAATCCACACTTCACCGCCTATTAAATGTTTATCTACATCACAATCGTTTAAGGAAAACTTATGACACATTCCAATCGTGACGTATCTGATTTATTTTCTAAATAAAAGTATTACATACGTTATACATACGTTATAAGTTATGTAAAAAAAACTGAATAATTAAGAGATTGTTGTTTTTTTTTTTTTTTTGGTTTAACATCATGATAATGTTTTTATTCATTGTTTTTTATTACATTAATAACCATATTAATTAAATTTGAAACTACTAATAAGTACATTTTTATTCATTAATTATTAGCTAACACTAGAAAACATTTAACACTTACTATTATTGCTTTGTACAATATAATTAATTATAATATTAAAAAACAATAATATCCACCATTATGTTTTATGCAATAACAATAGTCCATGAAAAATGATGTTATTGTTTATTCACAGCTCGATGATCTCTACATATTAAGTTTAAATTGTACTATTTTACTAAAACAAAATAAAATATCGAACGAGGTTTTGGATCTAAAATAAAATTTATTATATTTTGAAAATTGTATAAGAATGAAAAATTTAATACCTATACATTTCGTTTATAATACGACTACGTTTCAATTAAAAAAAAAATTATTAATAGATTTAAAAAATGATAAATAAATATTATCACTAACCTGTTATCTTACTGTTTGATTCAGAAGGATCAGCAGACATATTTCAACAAAAACTTGACTTTATAAAATAAACGTCACATTGGTGGTGTCTAGTCAGTGCATTTTATTGAGCCACCCATGTTCCTGAAAGAAATAATATCATACAATGGTTAATAATAATTACTTTTACTTATAAATGCCTAGTTAACCCGGCAAACGTTGTTTTGTTCATGTTACAAACTCATCTTATCAAGATTTCAGAAAAAAAAATACGAGATGGATTTTATTAAGTTAAAAAAAAAAATACTAAACTTCATTGAAATAGTCAACTCATGTGGTCTCCTCGGTAGGTCGTTAAACTAAAAGGATTTGGTCAGCAAATTCCTACCCCAACCAACCGTATAAATTACGTGCAGTAACACAACAAACTACGTCTTAATACTTAATAAGTCTAAATATTATATTATTCAATGGTTCTTAACAATCCGTAATGATTTTTTATAAATTATAGTCACAGCGTTTACATGAAATTAAATGCTAATTACATTCCCTAATCCCAAATTTCAAGTTTTTCTGATAAACAAAATATTATTTATTAAATGAAAAAAATATATTGCCCATGCCAATATAAAAATTGATGCTAATATCCAATTTATATTTTTTATATTCAGTCTATTATTTTAGCTGGAAGACATGGCACAATTTTACAAAGAAATAATAATTATAATTATACACATATAACCAGAGAAAATTAATCGAATATTATCTATAATTCAATGCTCATAATATCCGTTAAGGTAAAAATAATTTTACTTAAAGAAAATACGATGGCCCGTTTATCTTCTTATCACAGACACGTTATGTAATTAATTTTATATATGTAATGTAATCATTAATTATGGAAATACAAATGCCACCACTTGATAACGCTATGTATAAAAGTATAATTATGAATTACTTTCATTGGTTTAAATTTAAAAATATAATTAAAATTTTTCTTATTTAGTTCTCTTAGCTAATGGAAAAAATAGGTATAAAAAAATAGTTCCTCATTCACATAAACAAACTACTAATAATTCGAAATATAAAATTTTTTTTCGTAGTTTTAAATTTTTTAAGGCATAATTAAGCATTCATTGTAGAATTTTCATGTGCAATAAATTCACATAATTCATATGCTATAAATGATATTTTTAATAATATTTTTTTATGATAACAAATACAGCATCTCTGATAATATAAAACTTATTTAACTTTTTTATTTATAAACTCTATTTTGGTCAATTATACTAGTTTGCTAGTAACCAATAGTAACTAGTTAATTAGTGATACTTGAAAATACATCCTAATATGTTCATATGAAGTCTCATAAAAATTATAAAATTGGAAGTTAAATTAGGTCTGAACTTAAAGTAAGTCATTTTCAGTATCTAAATTAGTTTTATTATACTTATCTCAGATAACTACAGTAGGAAATTGATGAAATATTAGTTAAACACACCTTAATCAAACATTAAGTGCTCACAAAATAATATTGATAGTTAGAATTTATTTAGTTCTGTATAAATAAAACTAGGCAACAATTTTAATAAAAGAAAATCATAAATGTTAATAAGTTTCATATAAATTTTAATTTATAAAAATGTTTTTCAGAGTTTACATAGAAACACTAAATTGATAGTTAATTTATACAATTTTTATTTTAGTAATCAATTATCAAGCCATTAAAGTTAATTAACAAAATGTAAATATTATTGTTTTTTTTTTATATAGAGATAATTGATTTAATTTATTTTTTATACTTAATATTTGTCAGGATATTTGAACAAGTTAAAATCTTACCAATGACAATTTCGAATATGTTCTACAACACAATATTTTCTAAGAGCTAAGTTGGCAATTTATCATTTGGAAAAATATATTTTAAATTATAGCTTTTATATAAAAAAAAGAAAAATGTATGAAGTATGTGATTCAAATAAACTAGAAGTTTGTTCGATAATAAATTAAAAATGCAAAATTTTATCAATTAAATAATTTTAATATTTTTATTTATAATGTTGTTTGTAAAAGATATTTTTATTTTATTTATTGAGAATTATTCTTTTAGATGCTTGAAGTTCTTCTTTTCCCTTTTTTCAGTTTACATTAAAGAAACACTTTTAAAATGTAAACAACTAAAGAAAAATATAATTTTTAAATTGTAGCTATAGGCATACAAGTATATACATATTATTAACAATAGTATATAACATTTGTAATATGCTATATATCATACATAATATAATATAGCAGCATATTCATAATAAGTTTATAAGCATATAAATTATACAAAAATATTTTCTAATTTCTAAAATTATATATGAAGTTAAAAAATATTTTATCTATAAAAGTAAATGTAAGTAATCGACTTAATAATTTATAAATAATAATATCTACAACTTTGTAGAATTAATTTTAATATGTTGCAGGTGTACAAGTGACAAGTGTACACATAGATTAATAGTTAATATTAAAGAGACACAGATGTACAAGTGTGATAACTTGAACACAAGTAGGTAACACATGTAAGACCTAAAACAGATTTTATTCTTTAACTCACAATAAATAAATTGTGAACAAAATAAACTATTACCTTATTTAAGTGTTAAAATATTTATAACATTTAATTTTTCTAGATAATTTACATAGGAGTTAAATAGTTATGTAGACATTGGAAACAATATAAATATAAATAATAAATTCAACATCAAATTAATAGGCAGAGTTACACAAACCAAACCAAATTATAATACGAGATAACAGTAATTAAGATCTATTAAATTATATAATTGTTGTTGTTGCTTTTAAATTTCTTTTTTAATAACTACTCCAAATTGATGTATTTTTCAAAGGATATACAAATACACTTTACATTACCATATAAATTATACATGATAATAAAAAATAAAAATTTTAAAAGCCCTACTAAGATTAATGAAAATTATAATTTAAAAACAAGTTACTTTAATAAATAAAATTAGATTATATATTTTATTTTATTATATTCTGAAATCTAATTACCAAAAAAATTAATTAAAGAACCAAATGTTACAGATTGCGACAAAAACAAAATAAAAAATGTATAGTGAATATTTTACTTATAGTTTTTATACTTCAAGTAAATTTGTTTATTATTAAATGATAATTAAATTATCAAATAGTCTATATATTATACAAAATACATTAAATATTTAGAATTTTTAAATATCTTAATATGAATAAATACTAACTATAACTTTAACTTTAGTTTTTAATTTTCATATTAAATGTTTGTATGATTTGATTAATACATTTCTAAATAGAACAAGTAAATACTAAAATACTTCAGCCTATACTACTTTATGAAATACCCATTATAATCCTTAAATTTCAATATCATAACAAGGTAAATTATGCAATACTAAATATAAATAAAGTACATGTTTTAACACCAAAAAACCCTTAAATTAAATAGTACATACATACATTTATAGTTCTAATATAACAAATAATTAATAGTTCATTTACATTGATGGTAAAAAAATAAAAAAAATACTAGTTAATATAATTACTGTACATGAACTTTGCAACAAACAATGTCCACAACAGCAGTATAATTATTTAAATTAAAACAAACTTTTATATAACCACAAAATATCATAAAGTTTCTTTGTAATAAAAAATAAAATAGTACCTAAATCAACAATGAATAGAAATAAAAGTTTATCTTTATTTAAAAAAAGATACCAACACCTTATTATTATGGTTTATTCATACAAATTATGACATTTGAACTACCCAAGGGTTTTAAAAGTTTCTGAAATATAGATTAAGTATCAAATAAAATAAATTATCTACAAACATTTTTAAATAAATTTATAAAAAATTAGAATTTTACTATTCATGATTTTCTCGTAGCTACAGTTTAAATTAGAAGAGAATGATAACATATATTTATAAACTTGATAACACAATAATTAATAATTGTGGTAGGTCACTATCCCAATTTAATTTATGTCAAACTTAAATAAAATAAAATTATTATATGATTTTTTAATTCTTTGAAAAATAATTTAAATATATTGTACACAATATTTTTATATAAATTTAGTATACATAAATTACATAAATACAATTAACATTGATTATGATAGTTAAAAAATTAGAAATAATTTGTTGTTATACTAATCAGAAGAGCATAATAATAGTAAAATTTTATTTACAATTTACAGTACATTATATACAATGATATATTGTTTTAACAAATATCTTATTAATATAAGTACATCCAATTACTCAGCAACTAAAAACTTCCATATAACTTACTTAATTTAATTTTTTAAATAAATACCTACAAATATCATTAAGTTTTTTTAATTAATAAGTAATAAATAATATATTTTATTGAATCATTTGTAATCAGGATAAATATTTGGCATTTATATAACATTTTATTAAAAATATAAGGTATTTTAAGTAATTCAATAAAATATTTTTCAAAACCAATTTTTATGTATTTTATTTAGACTTAATATTTTTTTTATGAAATTTAATTAAAATAAAACACAAAGCTTAGTTTTTTTTAGTATGAAACAACTTTTCATCACTAATAGTTCAAGAATTGGCAAATAGAATATTTTAATTTTATACTTGTAGCTTTCTATAAAAAAAAAAAAAGGATTAAGGTGCAAATGTTATTTTATTATCTAATAATTTATTATTTTTAAAAATATCAATATTTAACATGATTAAATTTTTTAACTTTTTATAAACTAATTTTATGAAGCTATAAATATTTATAGGTTTATAATTTCAAATACAACCACCGATTATTTATAAGTTACAACTTAACTAATAGCATTAATTTTATTTAAAAATTATGAATTTATTAAACCAAAGTCTATTATAATGCTGTTTTATTTTATGGCTTATGAATACAATTATTATTTATAAGTATTATAAGGCTACAAAAATAATTTTATATTAAAATATACTTACATCAATTTAAATAATTGTATTTAGATTCAATGTAACAAATAACTTATAATAGAAATATATTATTCATTGATTATTATAAAAATTATTTGACATTTAAAATCAAAAATAAATGTCAAATTTTCAACTATAAAAAAGAATTTGAAAAGAATCTTATTTAATTTCAATTGTAAAATTCCATCTCTATAAGTTTCAGAATATTTTAATGAACAAATTTTTAAGATGGTTACATTTTAATATTTTGAAAAAATCAGATTCTGACTAATCTTAAATTTCTAACATACCATACTAAATGCATAAAACAATGTATAATTAAATATAATATATAATAATACTTATAATAATTAAGTGTTCTAAAGTATTTACATATAGTTCAATTGAATCAGTTGATTTAATTTATAGGTCTGTATAAAATTATCTAAGCTTAATTTTTTCATTCTCATATAAATTAATTTAATAGTAAGATAATAGTATTTAAGATCTAAGAATCAAGAATAATAATAAACAATAAATTAATTAGAAAAAATTATATGCACAATATATAAATCAATTATAAACAACAAAGCAATTTATTATATCTATCATAAATACATAAAATACTATTACAAGTAACCTTACCTACCATTAATGTCTAAACCAAGTAAATGTTGTAGATAGAGTTTTTATTTATAACATTATCAGTAAAATAATAAAATATAACATAATCATCAAATAATTGTAACAAAATTGTTAATAAGTAGTACATACTTCATGTTAAGTGAAAACATACTGCAACTATTCATATTGACCGATGTATGACGTCGCACATCTCAATGAATTTTACAAAGGTAAGCAAAATCAAGGAATAGAATATAAAAATATAAATAAGTTATATTATAATAATCGAACAGATATTGAACACAAAATCAAAGCATTTAATCAATGTTTTGTTATTTTTATTATAAGTTACTTTTTTTGTTATTGTTATTTTATGATATATCTAATTTCATAATGTCAAGCCAAGTATATTTCATTAATAACCTAAATCTGATTACTCAAACTTTGCTATTTACTATTCCATAATAAAGGATTGCATTTATAATTACAAGTGAAACGTAAATTAATAAATTTAATATATTTTTTTTTTAAAATAATAAATAAATAAATAAATAAAAACGTCGATGAAAAAATATAAAATAATGATAATTTATTTAAAATATGCATCTAAAAGTATAAAATGGTAGAAATATTCTCTAAAAACCAAAAAAACACAAAATATGCATTTATATGCATAATCAAATTTCAAAACTAGCTTTGTGGAAGCATGAAACATACTTATTTTGCACTCTGCTATTTTAGTGACTGTGCAAAAAAAAATATGCAAATGCTATAAGTCCACTGCCTTAATAATGACTAATTGATAACATTTTATAAAAATCTTCAAGCGGGTTAAAATTAAAATTTATTTCTAACAAATCAGCGTTACTACTGTAATCGATTTTGAAATATTTATTCTAAGAAATAAGAAATTTTTTATTTCTTGGAAAAAAACAATTCAAAAGTACAGTAGTAACACGGATTAACTAGAAATAAATTTGAATTTTTATACACTTTGAAATTTTTTTAAAAAATTAATGATGAAACCATATGAAAAATTTAAAATGCCTAAATTGTTTTTAAATACTTATTTATAAAATAGCTATACTGGATTATTAGTAAAAAATTAAAATTATTTAATTTTAGTTGTAATTAATTAATTATAATTATAACATATACAAATTATAGCGCAGAGCTCTAGAAATCATTACAAAAAAAAAAAAAAACTTAAAAATATTGAATAGAAATATGTATTGCATTAGTGAAATAGACCTGTTAACCCTGTATAAGGGAAATTCAGGTCATAGTCTTAAGGATCTGTTGACTGAAAAAATTTTGAATAAATTATTCAACAATGTAGTCCTTAGGACATTTTATTGTAGTAGGAAATTGACAGCTAATTATTCATTAATTAGATAAGATTTTTTATAATAACTATTTGACTATTGTTTCTTAGAGTAAAAAATAAATAAATTATGTGATAACGCATTAACTAGGTACAGTTGATGATTTGTACCGAATGCTAACACAAAGAACATTAAGAGAAAAATCTTAATAGCGTATACAAGCAAATACTTAATAATTTAGTAATTTGCAAAAAAGAGCTAATAATTTCAATAGGGTAATAATATAACCCACATCCATAATTATAATTTATTAATTCGTATGATAAAAATAATTTAAATTTATGAAAAAAATCAAACAACTGGTTGACATATCATCTAGTTGAGTCAATCACTAATAGATGGGCACTAGCCATTTAAAACATAAGATCTCAATCATATCAGTTTGCACAAAAATATTGCAAATAAAAATAAGTTTAAGGTTCTAGATGTGGTAAAATAGTTGTTAACAAAATACATACCTTAATATAAACGTGGTAGGTATCAACTTATATCAAAAGCTTAATAAAAACACTCTCACACACCCAAATGCTTAAGACGATTAATGACACACAGGCAGATACAAGGGAAATGAAAAGGTTATCATTTACAAGTTATCTGTCATTAACAAGAAGTTCTAACCATTCAACAATAGGTGAGTAATATTTTAATGAAAGTATAAGCTTATATAACAATTACCTGATGCTGCAGCTGCCACTGCTGTTGACTGTGTTGTCGCGTCGTTCACACGGCTAAGTTCACGCGCGCGCACTTATCAACATCGACGAGGATACCATTATCCCTGCGCCGTTCCGTTATCATTTACGCAATACATTTTCGACCGGAGAATGTTTAAATAAATACAACACAAAGTATGTTAATTAGGAGCAATATTCACAAGTCGTCTAAAAGAAATAAAAACTAATATCACGAATAAGATTACCGCGTATCAATGAATCTGTAATCACTAATCACTACACAAATGTAAATACAGAATAGTTTTATTTATTTATTCTTTTTGTTAACATTAATACTATTACTATTAATATATTATGTGTACGTACATAGTTTAATATTAATATAAATATGTGTAATACATAATATTAAAATGAACGGACGTGCGACGTGCGTGCGTAAATCATGTATTTATATAATGTTATTATTTTTTCTGTATTGATACACAGTCGGTGCCGCGACGACGAATAACCAGTTGCTTGAAACTTGGAACGCGGAGTGGGGGACGACAAACGACGTGTACAGCTTATTATTTATTTATTTAATGTTTTACATTAACTTTTTTTTTTTTCGAACACTTATCGATAAAAAGTGATTCGCACTAACTGTGATAAAAAAAATAACAATAAAAAAATTAAGCGACGACCACGTGTACATACGAGTCGATGGGCGATTATAATAATACAAATAATTATTACAATAATGGAATATTGTTTTTATTGTTCTTTTTTCTTTTTTTTTTGTCCGTGTACAGGTAGATAGAGGTGCTCGCATACACGTTTACCGACGACACACGCCACTACTGATATCCGAACGTTAGCCCACTGGGCGCGCGCGTGTGCGAGCTCACCACCGTCACAATGTGCGTGCGCGTACCATTTGTTGTGAGTTTATGCGCGTGCGTGCGTGTCGCGGTGGTCCGACTGCCAATGGCGCACATGATGATTCTTGGAACGACCCAGACGCAATCGTTTCAACGCGCTCGGACATAAATACGTAATATCATATCAGTGTGGTGGTCAGCTGTTGCTGGCACTGTCCTTCCATTGCATTGTTGTAATAAAATAATATTTTAAAGTCGTAGTAGAACGTCAATAGCAGTTGCGATAGGTAGTAACATTTGTTCCAATACCGGTATGCAGTAGACATTACTTAACATTTTTTCATTTTTTATTTATATAAATATTTATTTTTTTTATAGTACTTGGTACCGTATTCACCAATGTTCAATTGGTTCCGTTATACGCCTTACTAGTTACCATGTAACGATGCTGAATCGCATTTATCACCCAAGTGTATATTGTGTTGATGACAGCGCCCGACATTGTTATTCAATGCAGAATTCTCAGATTTTTTACGTTAAAAATTGCTTGTGCGCAAATATGTACAATTTAAACCTAAATTGCATGTAAATCAATAAAATGCCCTATGATTACATTTAATACAATTTTCGAAATGCCTATTGAACATAAGTTAATTTTTTAAAAATTAAAAATCGAGTCTTATTATTGCCTACACTCTGCATGTAAATACATTTCAGTGACTTAACATTCATAGAAGTGATTGTATTTCAGATTGAAATTATTATAACTGTTGACCATTAATCAAATTAGTATATCTTATTTAAGTTGACATATACAGTTCATTAAAAGTTCTATATTACAACAATTTAGGCGGTAAGTTTAAACCAATAAATAACAAATTATATTAAATTTTAAATCGCTAACGTCACAATACATGAATTTATTTTTTATTATTCGAATATTTTTCTACAAGCTCTACAATAATATTTTTCAATGATACAAAATATGTTGCTTGATAGTTGGTATTGTGTCGTGGTCGAAAATTCCAACAAAATATATATATATATATATCGATAAAAACTGATAAGTTTCGTACCGCGTAATGGTTAACGTGTTGCGCAATAATGTAGATTCGTTGAAAATTAATGGATATGTTGATATGTTGATACCTCATATCTACTTAAATGTTGTATTCGTATTTGGAGTAGCATAGATTACTGAATTCAATATTCACTTTATTCTTCCAATTCTGAATTAAAATAATTATTAATTAACTATTATGATTTTCACTCATTTGAAACTTAAAATTAAGTAAGCATTTTTTAATTAAAAAACCATGTCTATTTCATATCATTACAATAATTAGTAAACGATAATAACAAACGATTATAGAAACAAAACTACAATCAACTTGGAAGTTAATAAAACTGGAAAGTGTTTTTTATTTTTTGAAATATTTATAAAAATTATCTTAGAATTACAATAAAATTATAAATTTCAAGGCAATGCCTAAAAATGGTCTTATTTGTTAAACTAAGAAGTGTATACTCTTAATATCAAACATTTTGACTTTCAGAAAAGGTTAATATTTAAGAAATAATAACTATTATAAGTACACAAAATGTAATATTACACACGCTATTTTTGCAAGTGTTGCTAGAAATTCCTTTCAATAAATATTTCTGAGTATGTTGTAGAGAAAATGGCTGGAACCCGACAGAACACGATTAACCTTTTTCACAACCCGATTGAGCATGGTTGGAAACAAACAATAGGAATCCAAAAAAAACCCCAAAAACAACACGATTGAGCACGAAAGTAGGCGCGACGTTTCCATTTTGTATTGTAGAATATTATTATTAAAAAATAAGATACATTTGAATGTAAATATTAATAAATAAAAATCTTTTATTGGATTTTAATCACGTATTATTACATATGTACGTCAGTTAGTTTATTATACTATATTACAATTACAATTTATCTTGCTAAATACTGAATATATAGTAAAAATATATAATAAAAAAAAATTAAATATTAAATTTTAAAGTTGTGGCATATTGGCTGTGTCTTCACTTTTGAATGCGATGAATTCGCATTCAAATCCCAGAATCATTTTTTGCACATTTTTTATTTTATTTATTATTTTTTTATTTATATTTGTTTTATTTATATTTTCTATTAATCTATTTCCTTTTTTTACCATGATTAAAAAATAAATAAATATGCTTCGTGTATTTCGGATGTACTAAAATTCCAAGCTAGGTCACACGCTCGCTACGCTCGCTCTTAAACGAAAATATCCCCCGATTTGCTATTCAAAACCACCCCAAGTAGGTCACAGAATTAAAAAAAAAAGATTTTGAGTGCAACTCGAGACCAGGCGGGGTCACTCGCTCGCTGCACTCGCTCGGACAGTTAAAAACGAAAATATCCCCCGATTTGCTATGCAACACCACCTCAAGTGGATCACACGTTTAAAAAAATTGCATTTCGGGTATACCAGAATTCTAAGCTGGATCACTCTACGTAAATACTAGTGAAAATCTGACAACGTTGTACACAATTTTTTTTTTTTTATCGTGCTCAATCGGGTCGTCTAAAAGGTCGGCCGATAACGACTGTGCTCAATCGGGTATCACTGGAGAAAATATATAGCACCCTATCGTTTTATGTATTTTGTGAGTACTGTTAAGTTTAATCATTTAAAAAATTAACAATTTAATCATTTATAAGTAACATTATTTTGAAAAGAGAACCAATAATTAATTATATTATGCATAATAACATGTTTGTAAATTTAACTTATAAATTGGTATCAATAAATATTATTATTATTATTATTATTATTATTATTATTATTATTATTATATTATGATATTAAAGTTAGGTAACTTATCAAGATAATATTAATAACAATGTTTGTGTCTTATGTTATATCACACATTTCCCTCTCTATATATATACGTAAAATATAAGCAAGTTAAATTTACGCAGATTTTAATTAAATTAAACTATTAATATAGAATCATTTAAGAAAAATAATTCTCGCCTAGAAAACATAAAAAATATAGGCTCAACGTTGTTTAAAATTATATCATATTTGATTTTACAATAATAGGCAGCGCTGATGGGAGGTTTTGTGGGGCCCGTGGCAGATTTCTTCACAGGGCCCTATATTTTTTTTTCCTTGAAGCCAAAAAAATGTTTCTCGGATGATCCAGTACTCGTATTACGTGTTTTTTTATTTTACATAATTTAAGTAAAAATTATTTTTTCCTCCGTATTAATATTATATTTGATTTTCATCGCGTTAAAACCACATTACTGTTTGTTAACTTATTATTAAATGTTGACAGATTATTCAATCCCATGAAAGGCGCGAGGCCCTGGGTAACTGCCCCTTCTGCCTTGCCCTTCCGCCGGCGCTGATAATAAGTACTATATTGAAGAGAAAGACGTAGTTTTAAACAAAATTATAACATTTTACACTACCTATATTAATGTTCGCATTGAGATGTTTGAGTGTCTTGAAATTTGCAAATACAAATATACGGTAAACATTATTAATAAATACGAAAAACAGTTATTAAATTTTTTTTAAATATTTTAATAAAATCCACAACGCACCGGAGTCGTAGGTGAATAATGAGAATTTCAAGAATATGTAATATTATAACAGAGATATAATATCTGTTTTTTATCAATTAGTAACACATTTTTTTATAGTGACTGGTTTACACTTTCACAGATATATACCTATTTATATAGAATGGTTTCTGTAAAATGTATAAAAACTAAGTTCAATACATAAATATCACAAATATATATAGTTTTAATTGTCAATAAATATACGATCAAATTACCTACGGAATAAATGATGTTCACTTACATTTATTTATTAATTTTACTATAAAAATGACTATTTTCATCCTTTGATTATAAATAGCCATTTAATTAGATATTTTTTATTTATACTGAAATTAAAATTTATTTAATACATAAAAAATAAGTGTACTAGAATTGTCAATTAAAATTTTTAAATTTCACTAATCATCAAACCAAGATTTGATCAGTTATTATACTTGCTGCTTGAAGTTGTACACTTAAATACTTAATGATTGGATATTTGATCAAACAAAGAGCCTTTAACTTGCACTAATCCTGTAATCACACTTACTCAGACTTGGGTAAAATACTTTTTAAAAGTATTTAGAATAAATACTCGAATACTTACAAAAAATAGTATTCCGAATATGTATTCAAATACTTTATACAAATTGTATTCCGAATATGTATTCAAATACTTTATACAAATTGTATTCCGAATACATTATTTAGAATTTTTCAAAAGTATTCTGAATACTTTTAAAATACTTCTACTTTTTCGTACTATAAAAATAATAGATATCATGAGAAATATTTGAAATTGTAGACTAAATATATGTTACTGTATTGCATTTTTATGTTATATAATTGTTATAGATTATGATTTACAACAATAATAAAAATCTGATAAGAGCTTATATCTACAAGATATGACGAAGAAGTAATAAAATCGTTTAAAAAAAGAGATGGTTTAATGTTTAAATGGTATTCGAAATAATGTATTCAGAATACTCGTTATTAGTATTCAAAATACTTTATTGAATACTTTCAAAAAAAGTATTTAAAAAGTATTTGAAATAATTAAAAAGTATTTGAAATACTTAAAAAGTATTTTGAGTACAGTATTCCGAATATTGTATTCGGAATACTAGCCAAGTCTGCACTTACTACCCCTTATTTATATACCACTTCCCATAGAAAATTATTTGTAAATAAATTAAATTAATATTTATTTTTTAAAATATGTTTGATAAAAAGTGTGTTTTATACTTGCATATATTATTCTCAAAAAAATACTTCAGAGAAGTAAAAAAGGCTTTCTGTGCGTAAGTTGAAGCGATTTGGAGAAAATATGGAATTTTAATGTTAATAAATAAGTGAAATCAATTCCAAAATTCTGTGCCTTAACTTAAAAAAATATCAATTCACAAAAATTGCAAGTTGTTTAACTGTACAAACATTGAAAATAAAATTAGCACAGAACGGCGTATATTAATGATAATAAATCGGAGACGTTGGCAAAGCCTTTATTTTGTAATTACAGAATATATAATCCCTGGGGTTGCTATTATCGGAGATTTCCAACTGTAATTGAACTATCAAAACTTAGTTTGTAATTTTTGGATCGACCTGAACATATATGCAGATATCTGTACTTTCGTCCAACTGCATACTGAATGGAAAAGGGGTTGAATCTAATTCCTGAATTACTTGTTCCAAAATGTTAGTGGACATATCAGAAATCCTAGAGTTAATAGTATCATTTGATAAAGGTATAGCTTCAATTTTTTTTCGTTGTTCCAAACCACATACTAATTCTACCATTTCTAATGCACATGGTTTTATTAGTGACTCGCCAATTGTATGTGGTTTTTTACTTCTAGCAATGCGGTAAGCTACTTTGTAAGATGCTTCGAGACACGGTTTTTGCGGAGGTACAAATCCAAGTTTGGGTAATGTACCGGCTTTTTCAAAACGTGCTTTTTTATTTGAAATACTTCCAGACTATCTGGCGCATGTTGAGGATGTACCAAAGCAAGATGTTCTTTAAGCTTTGTTGGTTTCATGCTGCAATTTGCAAGTATTTTTCCGCAGATAAAACATTGTGGTTTTTGTGTACCATCGCGTTCGGTAATATATGTAAAACCAAACGACGTATAAGAGTCATCGTACTTTCTTTTTTTCGACATTGTAATAATTATTAAAATGTCAAAAATATAAAAATAAAATTGTGTGAAAACTAGAGTGAATATTATAACGACGGTTGAGACGGACAATGCACAACGCGACGGCGACAGGTCAACTGAAGTGATTGGGTTTCCATGTTCAATTGAAATGCTCGTTAGATTGTATTGTTATATGCCCGTATGGCGTATATTATTTTACGATTCCGACAACTTTATCGTTTATATGACATAATATAAGATTATCGTTATCTAAATTATTTTTCTTATGGCAGAATGCGGGCAAGACATTTTTATTGTTATCTTAAAAACACTATCGAAACAAATTTAGTTTTGGCTTTTTAAAAAAAAAATTCACAGCCACTCCGTGGACCCCCGAGTAATCATCTACGGACCCCCAAGGGGTCCATGGACCCCCGGTTAAGAACCTATGGTCTACACCTTTTGAACACGTTCATGGTTTATCTGGTCCATCATCAGGTGTTAGAGTGATAACATTCCTAATAATTAATTTTTTTATTATAATTATTATAATGAATAAACCATAGTAGTCTGTCAGAGTAGACGAAAATTAGTCTTCAATTTGAAAAAAAAATCTCATCGATTTGAATTTTGGTACATAATTTTATAACGTCGTCGTAAATAATGAGTAAATATTCGAACACGAAATTATATGCGAGTCATATAAATTACCTTTTTTTTTTAATATCTCACTTTTTATTGGTCATATGAAAATAAATTCAATCAACAATTATAAAGGAGATAATAAACTACAAATAAAGGTTTTTATAAATATAAATTTAGGCTATCATACTAGGCAATATACAAATGTTAATATTCACAATACAAAATTACGGTTACTTGTATATAATAAGAATACATTCGTTTCAACATCATCAGGGAGAATTGGGACGCGTTTTTCTTCACATACTTTCGTCAGTAGGCCTCACTCATTTAATCGTTAATTTTTAACGTCAAAACAAAGTAATTAAATATAATATTTGAACTCTTCTCATTTTCATACTCATTATCGTATTGAATTATTTCTTTGTTTTCTTGATCTTTGCCAACACAGTTTTTTTAGCTTTCATTATCATAAAGTTTGTCTGTATTTTCATCCAAAGGAAGTGACCCGTGTAATTTTTTTATTTAGCTTGTGCTATATTTTAAATTTATTTCATAAAATGTTAGCGTTTATCGGTATTTCATTTTAATACATTAATCGTAAAATATAGATATTATAATTTTAAATGTATGTAAAATGTATTTCGTTTTACTTATGTGCATTACACTAAACAATTATTATTTTTGAAATATTTTGGAAGTTGAAGATCGAGAGAGCATCAACACCCACTTCTTGTTGCCTAAAAACATGTATTCAGAAAATAGCTCTCATTTGAGCCATAGTCATCCCACAAAAATCAAATTTCGACCACTTATAGATAAAAATATTATTTGTGTTCTTATGTTGTAAAATATGTAGGTTTTAATAGACTAATGTCTATTTTATCTTTACCGATAACATTTATCGATAAATATATAATTTCATAAATATCAATTGAATATATATATATATATATATATATATATAAATAACCCCCAGGGGGATACTGTGTGTTACTTAACACCCAGTGCTACGGGCTTAGCGAACCCGGTGCCCCGAGCTGAGGCGTAGGAAATTGGCGATCCCACCACCCAGTGCTATTTGCACTGCAATAGCCCGCACCTTACCTTAACTGGCTGGGTGGGCATGGTACTCCAAGTTGTGGGTTAAGCGATGGGCTAACAACCCATCCTCGGAAAAAAACATTGTTAAGAAACAACCAACGCAAAAGCCTCGGAAAAATGTGGAGATACAGGACTTAAAGATAGGAACATGGAACGTGCGCTCGTTATACAAGGCTGGAACACTGACAACAGTAGTATTTGAACTTGTCAGATACAGTCCGGCTATATTAGCAATAAACTAGATGGAACTAGCAGAAACTAGATGGCCCGGATCTGGCAACCACAAAACAGAGAAAGCAACATTATTCTCCAGCGGAAGGTCACGAAAGGGGAGTTGGTTTCGTAGTCAGTGACAGGATACTTAAAAACATTAAGCGATTTGAGTCAATTTATAATAGACTACGTCTCTTGGAAATTCAAGTTAAATGGTTCAATATAATATTGATTAATTGCTATGTTCCAACAGAGGACAAAGATGAAGAGACAAAAAATTATTTCTATAAACTAGAAGCGCTATACACAATACCTCAAAATATGACCAAAATTGTACTAGGGGACTTAAATGCAAAAATTGGGAAAGAAATATGTTACAAACCGACGACAGGACAACAAAGCCTCCATAATAACTCGAACGACAGCGGAGTTAGAGTAATATCTTTTGCTACGTCCAAGGGGATAGCCATAAGCAGTACGTTCTTTCCGCATAAACAAATCCATAAACATACATGGATGTCCCCCGGTGGAACAACTAAGAATCAAATTGACCATGTCATGGTTGACTCTAGAAGAAAACACTGCATAACAGATGTAAAAAGCTGTAGAGGCGTCTGCGGGATATCAGATCACTTCCTAGTACGAATCCCAGTACACCTCAGATTGTCGGTAAAGTGGAGAGAAAAGAAAAGAGTTATCCAAAAGTTCAACGTTGAGAAATTAAAAAAAAACACAAACCTGCAGAATTACATAGAAACAAAAGATAAAAACCTAAAAAACGACAACAACACTGAGATTGATCAAATATGGGGGAAACTAGAAAAAACAATCAAACAAGTAGCGAAAGACGCGCTAGGTTTTGAGGAGAGAAGCAAACCTTATAAGTGGTTCAATGACAGATACAGAAGAGCTCTTGAAGAACGAGATTCTGTCAGAATGGCACTAATAAAAGCCCCAACGAGTCTAACTGAAGAACCTTAGCAATCAAACAACGAGAAACTAAGAACATAATAAGAACCGAAAAGAAGCAATGAAAAAAGAGCTACATCAACGACATAGAGACAAATTTTAAAAGTAACATCAAAGTATCATATAAAAAAACGAATATCTTAAAAAACGGATACAAAACAAGAACGACCATCCTAAAAGAACCAGACGGCACATTGGTTACAGATAAAAGCGAAATAGCTGAAAAATGCAGAGAAATTTTTGAGACGTTACTACTTAAAACAAGTCAATCAGAACCTGTAGATTAATATACGACAACAGTAGAACAAATGATATATGAACCAACAACAGAAGAAATAGAAATGGCAATTGAAATGCTAAAAAATGGCAAAGCACCCGGAGAAGATGATATAACAAAGGAGTTACTAAGAAATAGCGAGAAAACTGTGATGAAAATACTAGAACAGACTATTATAAAAGCATGGAGGGAAGAAAAAATACCAGAAGCCTATTATTTATCGATGCCCTATCTACAAAAAAGGGGATATTATGAATTGCAACAATTATAGAGGCATCTCCTTACTAGACACATCATATAAAGTTCTGTCAAATTTTCTCCTTAATAAACTCAAGCCATATGGAGACGAAATAGTAGGGGAGTATCAGAGAGGCTTCAGAAGGGGAAAATCAACGGTGGATAAAATACATATAGTCAAACAAATAATGGTAAAAATGTTACGCATATAACCTGGAACTATTCATGTTATTTATATATTATAAACAGGCATATGACTCTATTAATCGGGAAAGTCTATGGAAAGCCATGGAAAAGCTTGGCATACCAGCAAAAATCACAAAAATGATAAGAGCATGTGTTCAATACTCTAAATGTATGGTCAAATTTAACGGTCAACTATCGAAGGCATTCATGATCAACACAGGACTGAAACAAGGAGATGCACTTTCACCAATGCTCTTCAACATTGCGTTGGAAGAAGTGGTTAGAAATATACTAAACTTCGGTATAGGAGTCAAACTACAAGAATCTAAGGCTATCAAAATAATAGCATACACTGATGACATAGTACTACTGTCCGAATCTGAAAGTGACCTTCGAGGTCTGGCAGAAGCTTTCATGGATAAACGTAAACAAATGGGCTTAACTGTAAATGAAGGAAAAACAAAGTATATGATACTGTCACGGAAAAATAATAGACACAATAATTTGATAGTAGAATATATGGAATTCGAGTTGATCAAAAACTTCAAATATTTAGGGGTGGAATTGAGCGTGTTGGGAAATAACCACAAAGAAATACAAAACAGAATAAACTCAGCTAACAAGTGCTTCTTTGGATTAATGACAATATTAAAATCTAAATTAGTCTCAATCAGATCTAAACTAACTCTATACAAAGTAATGATACGCCCGATAGCGATATATACGTGTGAAACCAGGGCCACTACCAAAACAGACGAACAAAACGTAGCAAGATTTGAGAGAAAAGAATTACTACAGATATTTGGCCCCAGAAGACACCAAAACACGGGAGAATATGAGCGATGAAAGAATAAAGAGGTAATAAGCATGTTAGAAGACTCAGATATAATAACTACTATGAAAAGAAAAAGATAAGCTGGACAGGGCATGTATGGCGAAGTTGAGAACAGAATCGGTGAGCTCACCTGCTGGAAGCCGGAGAGCAAAATATCACTCGGCCGTCCAAGACAAAGATGGTTAGACAGGATCAATATGGACTTGGAGATGCTGGGAATCCTGAATGGTGAAGAACTAGCCACGGATAGAGACAGATGGTGGGAAGTGGTGGTTGCGGCGAAAGACCTGAATGGTCTATATTAAGCCAAAAAAAAAAATATATATATAAATATATAACCACAAAATATACATAATAAGGAATACAATTTATATATAATTCATCTATGTATTCATAGATTATGGAGGATAAGGGTAGATTGTAAAAATATGTATACATTATACCATTGATTATACCTAATTTAAAAAAAAAATATAAAATTTAGAAATTTATTAGAATATCAATACTTGGTTAATATATTAGTATATTATTATCAGTATACCAATCAGGCTTTTAGGGAAAAGTATTTTTGGGTACCATAGGTGGTGATTAAGGGGTGCTTGAGGGGGTTTAACCTCCAAGATTATTTGAACATTTTTCAAAGTATTTAATAGGTTATTAAAATAATTTTGCAAAGAAAGATTTGAGCCCTCCTAAAATGCCATCAAATCTCTGTCTATGTTGGGTACTCTATCACCATTTGATCCATTGTTTGGTTGGTCTTCTCACAATTGCACGAAGGATCATTTATGCAATTCCATTTGTGTAAAAGACTTCCACATATATCTTACCCTATTCTGATGCTATTCTCTCTTAACGATATACACCTTGAAAGGTACATTTCCTCCAACGTCTTACAAGGGTTATCTAACAGCTTCTAATTTCTGGCTTTAGACTCTGCCCATTCTTTTTCCATGTAGCAAAGGCACCGTAGAAACCGACGCAAGTCATGAAGGATTAGGTGCTTGTCTCTCCCAAATACATGATGGGTCTACATGCATAATAGAATATGCAAGCATATCCCTTAAAGATCCAGACAAACATTACCATAGCAATGAGTTAGAGGTTACAGCAGTACATTGGACAATAACTGAAAAATTTTTGCTATATTTGATCGGTCAAACCTTTAAACTCATAAATGATAATTATTCCACAGCATACATAGTAAACAAAGCAAATCTTAACAGGAAGTTTGCCAGATATGTTGTTGACTTAGCAGCATTCGATTTTGAACCCTTCTACAGAGCTGGAAAATTAAATATTATTGCAGACCATCTCTCAAGATATCCTTAACATGTAAACGATAAAAATCAGTGTTGTTTGGCAATCATCAATTCTAAAAATGATAAATTAGTACAAGCCCAACAAGTTGACTCCTTCTGCCAACAAATCAACAAATAACTTAAGAGTGCAAATAACACCGTTCATATTCTACAAATAAAACGTATGTATAAATATGAAAATAACATCTTAGTTCATGTCAATATAGAAAATGGTTGTGAAGTAAGTAAAATTGTCATTCCATTTTATTATTGCAACACAGTTTTACAACATTGTCATGACAACACAGGTCATTTCAATACTAAGAAAACTTTATTTAGGATTAAAGCACGCTATTGGTGGAGTTCCATGAGACAAGACTGTTCCCTCTTTGTTCATGGATGTAAGACTTGCCAACAAGTCAACAGAAGAACTACATCAGCATATGGAATGTTAGGTGAGAGACCCATACCTGAAGTTCCTTTTGAAGTCATCTCAGCGGATCACCTTTCACTCCCAACTACTAAAGCAGGCAATTGTTATATATTAGCACATATCTGTCACGCAACCAGATTTATTTTAGCTAGACCTACATGTAACCTACATGTACTACTGCTACAGATAACATCACCCAGTGTGCAATGTGAGCAACAATACTTCGCAGAGATGCACATTTTACAGTCGCAAATCAAACCTTACAAATAAATATCTATTTTACGTTATTGCGATGTGCATTATTATAACATATAAACCATACAAATTGTTACTACTATATGATATCCCTTACATGTTAATACATTATTGGGAAATTCTAAATGAAGTTATAATTCACAATGTATGTGATGTTTTAATTTTATAACATCTTTGTTACCTCCCATTGTTTTGATTTTGTGGAATTATAAAATCATTAGTGTGACATAAAATAGCTATCGTACGAATGTTTATTTTTATATTAAAGCATGCGGCGATGCACGTTCATTTTTTAAGGTTATGTGTTATACCATTATATTTTTTGTAAATATAATTTCAATAATAAATTTAAATAATTGGGTTTAAACTGCATAATACAATTTTTCATCTCCTACGACCATACGACTCAAATACATCATATAAATTTACAATATGGATTCATCGACATCACAACAGGTAATTATAAATATTAAATATGCAATGATTCACTTCTGTAGGTATTATAAAATATGTTTAAATTGCTCCTTCAGAGTTCAGTGCTTAGGTATATATGTTACGGGCAAAGTGGAAAATTCGGACAATGTATACAATGTCCGAGGTATATTGGGCAATGTAAATTGTGAAGTATTTATACAAAATAATTTGCATAATATATTATGTTTAATCATCAAATGCTAAATTAGATTAAATTATACATTTAAAATATTGTGAAGTAGGTACATTTATTCTAACAATTACATAATAAATTATCTTTAAATGCTACGTCTATTCTCTGATTAACCTGTCGCGATGCGTCGTTAGTGACGTATTGGTGTTTTGCTCACATATTAAATAAGATCATCTTGAGAAAAATAAAAACTGTTTTGTCGCTTTATTTATAAATATTTATGCTTCTAACAAATAATATAATACAAAATAATTAAATTTAGACATTTTGTAGGTTCTAAAAAAGTGTAAACGATAATAAATATAAATGCTTCGTTGTTAGTTTATCTGAGGATAATGCTATTACCATGACATTTAAGTCATAATACACTTTTTTAGTAATTGAGTGTTATTTTCATTTTCAGGTTATTCAATATTTACACATACAGTATTCAGTTTTTTTATTGTATTAAATTATTATTATATTGAGTAAATACAATTATTAAAATTATTTTATTGTTACTTTTTTTACATATAAATTATGATATTTTTAAAATTATTTTATATTTTATAGACATACTCGTAAAAGGGATTATGTCTCATGGTTTTGTTGAAAAACATTTTATTTGAAGGTTTTTCAATATTTACCTATAAAGTTCATGAAGTTATTTTAATATACATAATATATAAATATTATTACCTCAATTTTTACTAAATGTGTTTAGTTTATAAATTATTGTATCTATATAAACAAATGTATCATCATATTATAATCCTATATAATCATCCTACATATAAATAAATAATATATTTTAAGCACTTATTTACGTTTAATATAATTTATTCTAGTGTCCATAAAATTCCATGTAAGATCTGTAAAAAATTATTTAATAGAAAATTGTATGACAAAATATATAAAATTAAATTAAAATAAATTATCACTATTATATATATATATGTTCTAATAGGAGTATGACTAATCTACCCTAAACACTATTTGCATAAACATTACTTAAATACAATTTAATTTCCTATCACTCCAAGCCTCATCATAAACTCCCAACCCTTTCTTTCCTCATAATTCTAATTAATTCTTTATAAACATCTCAACAATATCCATCAACCAGACTTCTTATTATGCCTATATTGTAACGTGGTCGGTCGGGATGACCAGTTAGATATGAGATATTCAGGGAAGGTTTATTTCTGGACCTTTTTATTAAATTTAACTAGGTTGAGTTTTACAATTAACATAATTGTAATTATTTATTAAATAATTATTTTTAAACTTATTATATTTTTGCAAAGTTTCTGTATTAAAGAAAAAAATAATGGATGACATCTCATAGTTTTTTTAAAATTAACATTATGAGATTGTTCTACAAATATAGAAGTTAAGCAATTGTGCATCTTAAGGAAGTTATCAATGTTGTACAGTGGTTTTAAATAATTGTCCGATAAATGTCAAATATGTAATAACTTTGAGATTTAAAAGACT
Source organism: Sipha maydis (assembly GCA_034509805.1). Taxonomy (NCBI): domain Eukaryota; kingdom Metazoa; phylum Arthropoda; class Insecta; order Hemiptera; family Aphididae; genus Sipha; species Sipha maydis. The sequence continues at coordinate 43,277 of JASXSY010000751.1, read as the reverse complement.
AATATTGCCAAACCAGGCGTTAGCATACTTATAGATGTCTTATAAACATCATTGAGATTAAAAAATGAACATCGCAAGTTATGAAGAAACCTCTATGTGAAGTCCCTACGATTGAATTTTGCACACTGGGCATCCATACACTTGAAAATTATATCATAAATCACTATGGACTACCAGTTACTTATATTTCGGATAATGGTTCTTAATTTACAAGTTCTAAGCTTAAACTCTATTTAAAAAAAATATGAAATACAACATTCACTATGTTGACCCTGTGGAAAAGGGTGTCAGAATACTTCCACGGTTTCCCCAGCCAGTCGTAAGAGGCGACTAATGTGGTTGCGTCAGGTTGACAGCCGGTGTAAAATTATGTCAAATAGAATGAGGAGTCCTTATCGGTACTTAGGCGGTTTGTCCCATATCGGATGTGCACGGGGACAACAAGTGAGAGGAAATATTATATCTAGAGGAGGAGGAGACCTGGATGTTGAAGTGTGTGATACCACCCGGACAGCCAGTGTGATTGCTGTTCCACCAGTTATGTGTACAGGACTACCCAACACGGGTAATATCAACGGTGTTGGGACATCACCATTGCGCCCCGGGTTAAATCTGAGTCTAGGTATGAGGGATAGATTTAAAGTGAGAATAGGCACGTGGAATGTTAGAACGTTGACAGGCAGAAGTAGAGAATTTGCAGAAGTATTGAAGAGAAGGAAAGTTAATATTTGTTGTGTACAGGAAACTAAAAGGAAAGGAGAGAAAGCAAAAGAAATAGGAGAGGGCTATAAGGTAATATATTTAGGTAGGACTAGTACTAGGAATGGCGTTGGAGTTATATTGGATAATGAGATGAAAATTAAGGTAGTCGACGTAGGAAGGAAAAGTGATAGAATTATTACGGTAAAATTGGTATTTGAGGAGAAAGTATTAAACGTAGTAAGTGCGTATGCACCACAAGTAGGATGCAAAGAAAGTGAAAAGGAAAAGTTTTGGCGAGAGATGGATGAGGTAATGCAAGGAATATCAGGAAATGAGGATGCTGTGATTGGTGGTGATATGAATGGTCACGTAGGGAGTGAGAGGGTAGGGTATGAAAGAGTGCATGGAGGGCTTGGTTTTGGCGAGAGGAATGAGGCTGGAGAAAAAGTTTTGGATTTTGCAGAATCGTATGAGCTTGCAGTAATCAATATATATTTTAGGAAAAGAGAAGAGCATTATATAACATACAAGAGTGGAAGAAATAGGTCGCAGATTGATTATTTTATGTGACAATATAAAAATAGTAAAGGATTGTAAAGTAATTCCTGGAGAGAGTGTAATAACACAACATAGGTTGATGATAATGGAAGTATGGTCTAGTGGAAAAAGATGAACAAAAGAAGGAATACAGAGAAGGAGATCAGAATTAGGTGGTGGAAATTAATAGGAAACAAAAAGAAGGAGTTTATAAAGAAATTAAAAGAAAAAGCTGTGTGGAATGTTGAGGGAGATATAAATGAAGTTTGGAGAAGGATGGTCACTTGTGTTAAGAACATAGCAAAAGAGGTTGTTGGTGAAACCAAAAGTAGTTTACCAGAAGACAAGAAAACGTGGTGGAGGGATGAGGAGATTCAGAGAGTAGTAGCGAGTAAGAAAAAGCAATTTAAGGTATGGCAGAAAAGCAGGAAGAGAGAAGATTGGATAGAGTATAAAAATTTATGTTAAATAGTGAAAAGTGCGGTAAGCAAAGCGAAGCTTAAGAGGTATGATGAGTTATATGAGCGGCTAGGAACACAGGAAGGAGAAAAATAAATGTATAGACTGGCGAAGGTAAGAGAAAAGCGATCCAAGGATTTCCAAGATGTCTGGTGTATAAAAAATGAGAATAAGAGAGTTTTAAAAAAAGATGAGGATGCGAAAAAAATATGAAAAGAATATTTTGAGAAAATACTGAACGAGGAGTATCTCCAAAAGAAGCTTTAGAGAGTATTTCATGGAATGAAGGATTGATTGGTCTAGTGGGTGAGGAGGAAGTGAGAGATGCGGTGAAGGCTATGAAAAAGAAAAAAGCGGTAGGGCCAGATGGAGTACCTGTAGAGGTTAAATCGTTAAAAGATTATATAGTATGTTAATGTTATTATGTATTATTTTTTTTTTTTTTTGGGCCGATAGGTATTATACAAAAATTATTATAAAACATTAAATACTTTTATGGTCACCTTTTTTGTTATTATCAGTTACTATTTTGTACCACTATTAATTATTTAGTTGGGGTGCGTATTATTATATTTGTTCCTATTAGGCTGTTTACTAAAGTTATTAATTTATTATTTTACTATTTTAATTATTATAAGTATGTTGTTTTGTATTCCGGTTCCCTTATACCTTTATTATTCTTATTAAGTTTACTTTATTTTATTGTTATTTTTTTGGGCCGAATGTAAGGTTCTAAATTATTAATTTCAATGTTGTCATTATCATTATACGGTTGCGATGGAATACGAGGGGCAAACTTACTTTGGGCAACACTGGACACAGCCACTTAGTTAGTTCCCGACATCGACGTAATGAACATCTTACAGTAAATAAATATTTTATACACACAAATAGTTCTTTATTTATTTACAATAGGTAAAAATTCAGTTTCCAAAAACAAATTAAAAACTTGACAGAACTGAGTGTATTCCTTTCTTAAAGTAGCAAGGTCCACAAATTTCCCATTAATTGCATAAAATTCAAAAAATGAATCTTCAGAGAATGATTTTGGATTTTCTTTTATTTCTAGTATTCATATTTTTGTTAACAAAGCCAAATCTTTATAAATATGAATTACATTACTGTTAAAATATTCTTTTATACAACTCATTGTAGTATCCAAACTTCCTATGCATGTGTCAACATGAAACTTTTCAATAGGATCTATAATCGGCTCAACTCTAGATTTTTCATCACCCATTTGTTTGATTTTGCGAATACGTTTTGTTTCTAATTTCGAGAAGACAAAAGCTTTATTTTCATTTATAAATGTATCAACTTCAGACAGTAAACTGTTAAATAATGTGGCATTCAGTCTAAGATTATTTAAACTTTTTTTAATTTCTTGAATTCTATTTGTAGCTGCAAGAAGATCTAAATCGATTAAAGACATTATAACATTGTATTAAAAAGTTTTTGAAACCATATAGCTGACATAACAAAACGTTTAGATAACAAGTATTGTTATAAACTCCCAGCCATGTGGTCCACTGAGTGATCATCTCTTCCATTCGTTTCTCTTGTATGTTCCAATGTATCTATGACAGCCCCAAATATGTTTAAGATAGCTCTAAGTGAGTGGTCATGAGACATCCACCTAATTGTGGAAACACGTTTAAGGCGAATTCCTTTATTTTTTGAACTGTACTTAACTTGAGCTTTTTCGTAATTTTCAACCATTTTTTTGCTTCCACAAATAAAATTATAAAGAGTTTCTAAGTTCCCAAACAAATCTACAGCATCTACCTATACTATGTCCAACAGCTTTAGCTACTATTAAGTTTAATCTATGGGCACAGCACCAAATATATATAGCGGTAGAACATTTTTCTTTGACTAAAGTTTGTAATCCATTGTACTTGTCTCTCATATTCTGTGCTACGTCGTAGGATTGACCAACCAAATAGTTTTTCTAATCAAAATTAAGTTCTTCACAGACTGATTCAAAAATATCTAATAAATGAATTCCTGTTGTATTAGACGAATCACGAAGGGCTAAGAGACATTCACATATAGTTCCATTTTCTGCGACATACCTGAAAATGAATGATATTTGCTCCTTTCTGGACAAATCAAATGTAGAATCTTTACATATATACATATATATATATATACACTAAAAAACTTTGTTAAATTTAACTCTTTTTTGATAGTTGAGTTTATAGTTAAAAATATAGAACTGACCATTTGATTTTGTCTCAGTTTAGACAAGAAATTAACTTCTAGTTTTTTTGTAGATGATTTTAGTTGAGTAACATATGAAGCAAGCACAGGTGAATAATTAGATATAACTCTTACAAGATTTAAAAAATTACCTTGATTTATTTCATTTTTCCAATTTTCACGATGTCCACGAAAAGAAATGCAATTTTCTGCCAAATACTGTACAATATTAATCAAACATCTGACAATTTTTCTATTTAAAGCTTTTTCTTGATGACGTTGTTCCTCCATTAAGGGAATAATAGGCATTGATCTTAATCTTAACTTAAGTTTTAGTGTAGCTTCAATGTGTGCTTCAGATATTTCGTGGAGTTCCATGATATATATGGCTTTGTGCCAATGATTAAATCCTTCTTTAGTCCAAGTCTTTTTACGATTTTTCCCAAATAAAATACAGCTGTGGCAATATAACTTATTGTTGATAATTGAATAACTTAACCAATCTCTCGATACTTGTAAATTCCCAGGTAATTTCTTCCAGTACCAAGATGGCTGGAAACTACGACCATTATTGTTCGTAGGAAATATTTTATAAGGCATGTCTTCATTTAGTGGTTGCATAGGACATCTTTTTAGTAAAAAATTTACCATTGTCTTCGATAAAGATGATATCATACAGAATAAGCTAGGGTCGTTTGATAGTTTTGATGAATCCGAAAAAAATTTTTTTTTTCAGAACCTACTAATTTTTGGAAATTTTGATTTTCTATGCATAAAAATAAAAAAAAATTAACTTAACGTATTAGTGGATTATTAGGGATTTTAAATGCAATTTTTTAAATTTTATAGTGAACTAATATCATTAATAATTTAATTCACATCCCTAATTAAAATATTAATTAAAATAATAAAATACCTTCAATTTTTATAAATTTCATCATTTTATCTTCGCCATTTTCAACTGGGCTTAATGTTTTACCTTCTATAAAAATAATTTAATAATGAATAATAATAAATGTTTAAAGAAAAACAATAATATCATTGATTATAGAATAGATAGATGGGCCATAGTATAGGGAAAATCGGAGACTAAAATTATGATGTTAAATTTTAATATTTTAATAGCCGACTCTTTCGCATTGTTGAAAGTAAAAATGAATAAATATTTTATTTGGTTGGTTTAAAATTTGTTGAAGAGGAAAATCTCTGTTCAAATAAAAATGATCGAACATTGCAGTTGAATTTGAAAGAAATCACTCTCAATAAATTCTGGATATATGTTTCTGAAGAATATCCAGAGATATCTATAAAAGCACTGACTATTCTTTTGCCGTTCTCAACCTTATATCTTTGTGAACAAGGGTTTTCAGCGCTTGCAAATGTAAAAAATAAAAAACGAGAAAAACTAAATTCAGTGGAGGAAGAAATGTGGGTATGTCTGTCAACTATTCGTCCGAGAATTAAAAATATTTGTAACGCCCATCAGGCACACATTTCTCATTAAATGTACCTATGTATAAACTACACTTTTTTTTTGTAAATAAATTTAATAACTAATTAATTACTAATACAATATAATTATAATAATTAAATATTTGTTAGCCCATTAATCACACATTTCTAATTAAATGTATTTACAATTAAAATTAATTCTAAACAATTTTTTCATTTAAAAAAAAAAAAGGTCAGTGTGCCGTGAACATTTTTTGAAGTGTACGGTATACCGTTTATAATAAAAGTTTGAAAACCGCTGGTCTAGTGCTTAGTGCTGTCTACTAACAGTACAATACCTACTTCTAAAATCAGTCAAATAATAAAATATTTCTTGTAAATAAGATGTTTGTGTTTTGTGTATATAAGTTATTTTTAATAAATTTCAATATACATTTTTTAATTTCGTTTTTGACACAATTTCAAAAGCCATAATAAATAAAATTAATGGTGGCAACGGAATTGTCAATTGAGACAATACAACTTGAAATACCTATAATTATTTAAAATAACGTAATATTACTTGCATTTTTAAGTTATATTATTTATAGTTATTTGTATCTATTATGATTATTATTTTCTGATTGAATATTGTTATCGTTCAAAATAAGCAGTTGGAATATAGGGCTGTAATACGATTGAGAACGTTCGACCTTTTTTAGCGTACGATTGAGATCACTTGAAATGGAACAATGAAATAACCGCTGACCCAAAAAAACAGTACTATTGAGAACGAAATTAAGTGCAACGTTGCCGAACTATATTCAAGTCAAGATAAAAATGAAATAAAACATTGAATAAAATAATTAAAAATTATAAATTTTAAAAATGTCATGTCAATATACATATATAGTTCACATTTTACAATTTAATTCCCCTATATAGATTTCCTAGATGCGTTAAATATTTTATTAATCCTTCAGAAGATTTATTATGACAGTAGTTACTATATGACTGCATTGTTTTTGAAATTTTTTCTTCTTCTGCTTTGGATGCCTTTTGAACAGTACCCTGTTGAATAGTATTGAGTTTTAAAGACGTTTCTTCCTGAGTTTCGAGTAAAGTCTGTATGACAGCGTATATAGGTGGACGTGTGCAATAAAACTGTCTGTTAAAAGTCCGATGAAAACTTTCTGCGGAATTAGTAGTCCTAAAAATTAAAATTATGCATAATATATTTTATGAAATGTTCAAAATTTGTTGTACAAATTTACCTAGGATGTTGAGATGGTTCTTTTGCCCATAAAACTGGAGGAAATAAACAATCTGGTTCAACATATGTTTTTAAAATATAATCTGCAAATCTATGACCATATAATTCATTCGGACATAACGCCATAAGCTGTATAAAACCATCTTCTACTTCTGTATGTTGCAGAAATGGGAGTCCAAAAAACATTTTCAGCCAATTACCAAATTCACTATTCTCGTCTTTGTAAGAATTCTTTAAAATTTTGTCTTCATTAATCTAGAAAGAGTTAATTTGTGGAACATGCTAAAATTAATATTTGGTAAAAATTTCAAGAGTCTACGGTTAATGGTTTTTGAATTACGCCAAAATAATATAATTTTTTATATTTTTTTTCAAAAATTGTTAAAATCTAAAATAGTAAATAAATCTTACTTTACGCCACCAAGCTTGAGCTAAATGAAAACGACAACCAAATGTCGTAACACCGGGAAATGTTTCACGTACAGCTTCATGTGCACCAATTTCAAAATCTAAATGTAGATATTTAATTTCTAAAACTTTAGACGTAGTTATTAGGCACAAATCCTTTAAATAATTCCACATGTCAATGTAAGTTGTTTTTGATTTATTTTCTAAGAAAAAGAAAACTAGTGGAACATAATATCTATTTTGATAACAGTGTATAGTATACATTTGTAAAAAATGTTTTGGTGCAAAATCAAAAGTTCCGTCAGCCAAAAAAGTTGTGCAATTCACCATAAAATTTAGATTATCTTTAGTCGTAATGCAAACTAAATTCTTTTCGTCATGTACATAAATAAATTGTTGATCTCTATATTTAAAAACATCATTAGTCTTCATATTTCGAAGTTCAGTAACAGCCTCAATAAGATTTTTGGGTAAAGCAGGATATATTTTTCTTTTTTCGCAGTAAATTGCTTTTCGAACAGATTTTAAATCTTTATGTTGAAGGACAGAAGTGTCAATGCCTTTCATGAGTTCTGTACGAATAATTTTAACTGGTCTAGTCGAAACTGATTCCACTGCTTTCCTTTTACAATTTTCCCTTAACACTTGACGTTCAATTTTTGAAGTGGCTATCGTAGAATGAAAGTGCTCACCTAAAACTTCTTTAACAGATAATTGATTTTCACCGTTTTTTTCAACTTTTTCAACTAACAAACTTGCTGTACATTTGTTATTGGTGCATATCCACTTCTCAATGTTGTCTTTTCTCCGTCTAATGAAACGGTGTTTGTGTTTGTTAAAAACAATTAAATTTCCACCACGCTCAGAGGTAATAAGTCTTATTTCTTGGTTATTTTCCATTTTATTTAAGTAGAATATTAATTTTATAACGTAATATTTAACGTAAAATATTTGACACAACGCACAACACGGGAAATCACGTACTGAGTAATACGAAAGTATATATTTTGATATACAATTCGCTATCGTTGTATTTATATAGATGAGGTATCATTATTAATGGATAAATGTATTATCTGATTAAGATAGCGAATTTCACAAAGAGAGTGTGTGAGCAGTGCTAAGAGTCATATATATTTATATAGGCTATAGCCATAGCCGATTTTTATATGGCAAAGTTTGGCAACGTTGCGCGGAAAAATTAAAACTGAGCGTTCTCAATCGTAATAGTCAAAAGGGTCTAAAAAAGGTATCGCCAATAATGACCGTTCTCAATCGTATTCCTCCCGAATATAGTAGGTTGAATGAACCAATAGTATAGATCAGGGGGTTCCATGTCATATAATGTCGAAATAATATCTTGGTTCAAAATATCTTAGTCAAAATATCTTTTGTGAAAATATCTTATGACAAAAATGTCTTTGGTTAAATATATTTTTAACTGATTTATTTAAAAATGTTTATTCATATAGGTAATTTATTTATTTCATTTTTATAAATATGTTGTGTACAAAATGTATAATAATTATTTAATAATACGGTGTTAGTAATTAGTATGATACTTATAAAAATATTATTGTAAAAAAATCATAGTTAAAAATGTATGATTTAAATTAGTCGTCCTCGCAGAGGTAGCAGGTATCTCCTTGCCTTTTTTTACTCTCAGTATGTTTGCCCAATTAGCGGAATTCAACGCATTTCTTACATGGATGATTAATATGCCTATTTCTCGCCGGTTGTTTTGGGCTATGTTTCGCAAGTAGTTAATAACATCTATGGTAGATTTATTTTTGCGGAAACCAAACAGATTTGGTGCAAGCGCTTTCCGATGCTCCAAGTGTTGTCTAATCCGGTTATCGATCACTTTCTCTAGTAGTTTGCCGGTCGTATTTATCGTGCATAATGGTCTGTATGAGGAAGGGTTTCCAATGGTTTATTTCCTTTTCTCAATATTACTAGCCTGGCTTTTTTCTATACTGCAGGTAATATTCGTTGGTTGATGTATTTATTTAACATGTCGAGGATTATGCTGGGGTTAGTACGTAGTCAATACCTACAGTCTAAAATAGTGTTGCTTTGACGGTGATCACCGGCCAGTTATAAAGATATAATATATTGATCGGAGATAATATAATAATTTGATTTCAATATTTCATTAATTTTATGTCAATATTCGCTGTTCAAACGCTTATAAAAAAGAATTGTGCCTATGGATTTTAATAATTTTTGAGTGACATTAAGAAATACTTCTGTGGAATTTTCTATTAAGTTTTCAAACATTTTGTACGAGCCAAATTTTTTTTTATCACCGATTATAAAAATAAAATGTAAAAAAAATCGAATATTTTAAATGCCTATAAGTGGCTTAAAAATCAATATAATATTTTGAAAAAAATATGTCGTAAGGAATTCCAATCTTAACAGCTGGTAAAAATTTCAAAAATCTGCGACTTATACTTTTTGAATAATAACAAATATTTAAAATCGTTCAAGAATAAATAGTTATTTTATGCAATTTCGTAAATATTTAAATTTCAAACAGTCATAATATTTTTTCTCTAAGTCCAGTAGAAATTTTTTTAATGATTTTTGAAGAGTAGCTTATAGATAATCTAGTGTTAAAATTTTGAACCTTAAGTATGAACAGAAAAAATTTTATGAATTTTTATCTGCAAAATAACTAGCAAATTATCGTGATTTTTACACATTTTATACAAATTTGACCATTAAGGGCTTGTTAAAAAAATTTGAGTTACCCGTTCACCGATATTTTTTAGTTACGATAAGTTTAACTTATTTTAAACCTTGTATTAAATTTTCAAGAGTTTTCGGTCAACCAATTAAATTTTATAGATGTTTAAAAACAAAAATTTTACAAAAATCGAAAATTTAAATTGTATATAAATAAGTCAAAATATGTCAAAATATTTTGAAAACTTAACCATGTATAGAGAACATCAATATAAAGGTTTGGTGAAAATTTTAAGTTGTTGCGATTTTTGGTTTTTGAGTTAGTGCATTTTAAAAAACCGGATGGGCCTCGCTCTGCTGTACAGTTAGGGGTGGAGTGCACCTCGCTTATAGGATAGGTCATTATTATAATGGATTTGTTAAATTTGAATGCAATGATAGATATCATTGTATACGAATAACGATTCTGAACGGAGTTCATATGTTAGTCTAGAATATAATACAATGTTATTTATAAATATTATATAAGTATATTTTATTTTTAAACGAAAAATGTAGAAAAACCGAAAATTTAAATTGTCTATAAATAAGTCAAAATATGTCAAAATACTTTGAAATTTTAACCATGTATAGAAAACGTCAATATAAAGATTTAATGATAATTTCAAGTTGTTGCAGTTTTTCGTTTTTGAGTTAGGGCATTTTAAAAAAACCGATATCATTTGTCAGTCTAGAACATTCTACATTATATTATATTTTACATGTAATTTTATGTCAATATTCGATGTTCAAATGCTTATAAAAAAAAATTGTGCCTATGGATTTTAATAATTTTTGAATGACATTAAGAACTACTTCTGTGGAATCTTCGATTAAATTTTCAAGTATTTTGTAGAAGCCAAATTTTTTTTATCACCGATTATAAAAATAAAATGTAAAAAAATCGAATATTTTAAATGACTATAAGTGGCTTAAAAATCAATATAATATTTTGAAAAAAATATTGCATAAAAGAAATACCAATCTTAACAGCTGGTAGAAATTTCAAAAATCTGCGACTTATACTTTTTGAATTATAACAAATATTTAAAATCGTCTGAGAATAAATCGCTATTTTATGCAATTTCGTAAATATTTAAATTTCAAACAGTCATACAATTTTTTCCTCTTAGTCCGGTAGAAATTTTTTTAAAGATTTTTGAAGAGTAGCTCATAGATAACCTAGTGTTAAAATTTTGAACCTTAAGTATGAACAGAAAAAATTTTATGAATTTTTATCTACAAAATAACTTGCAAATTATCGTGATTTTTACATATTTCGTATAAATTGTAACTTTGAGCACTTATAAAAAAAAATTGTGACTTACGATTTTAGATTTTTTTTTATCAGTTAAGGAACAACTTATAAGAAACCTTGTATTAAATTTTCAAGATTTTCTAGGCAGCCAAAAAAATTTTATCGTTATTTAAAAAAAAATACTTAAAAATATTGAAAATTTCAATTGATGACCTTTATATTGATGTTCTCTATACATGGTTAAGTTTTCAAAATATTTTGACATATTTTGACTTATTTATAGACAATTTAAATTTTCGATTTTTGTAAAATTTTAGTTTTTAAACATCTATAAAATTTAATTGGTTGACCGAAAACTCTTGAAAATTTAATACAAGGTTTAAAATAAGTTAAACTTATCGTAACTAAAAAATATCGGTGAACGGGTAACTCAAATTTTTTTAACAAGCCCTTAATGGTCAAATTTGTATAAAATGTGTAAAAATCACGATAATTTGCAAGTTATTTTGTAGATAAAAATTTATAGAATTTTTTCTGTTCATACTTAAGGTTTAAAATTTTAACACTAGGTTATCTATAAGCTACTCTTCAAAAATCTTTAAAAAAATTTCTTCCGGACTTAAAAGGAAAAAATTTTATGACTGTTTGAAATTTAAATATTTACGAAATTGCATAAAATAACGATATATTCTCGAACGATTTTTAATATTTGTTATAATTCAAAAAGTATAAGTCGCAGATTTTTGAAATTTCTACCAACTGTTAAGATTGGTATTTCTTTTATGTAATATTTTTTTCAAAATATTATATTGATTTTTAAGCCACATATAGGCATTTGAAATATTCGAATTTTTTACATTTTATTTTTGTTATCGGTGATAAAAAAAATTTGGCTCCTACAAAATACTTGAAAATTTAATAGAAGATTTCATAGAAGTAGTTCTTATTGTCATTCAAAAATTTTTAAAATCCATAGGCACAATTTTTTTTTATATGCGTTTGAACAGCGAATATTGACATAAAATTACATGTAAAATATAATATAATGTAGAATGTTCTAGACTGACAAATGATATCGGTTTTTTTAAAATGCCCTAACTCAAAAACGAAAAACCGCAACAACTTGAAATTATCATTAAATCTTTATATTGACGTTTTCTATACATGGTTAAAATTTCAAAGTATTTTGACATATTTTGACTTATTTATAGACAATTTAAATTTTCGGTTTTTCTAAATTTTTCGTTTAAAAATAAAATATACTTGTATAATATTTATAAATAACATTGTATTATATTCTAGACTAACATATGAACTCCGTTCAGAATCGTTATTCGTATACAATGATATCTATCATTGCATTCAAATTTAACAAATCCATTATAATAATGACCTATCCTATAAGCGAGGTGCACTCCACCCCTAACTGTACAGCAGAGCGAGGCCCATCCGGTTTTTTTTTTTTCTTATTTTTTTTTTTTTTTGTGTCTGACGACACCTTTTTTGGCAGTAAAAATGCTTCGATTTGCTTATGTAGCAACTTTTCTGAAAGGAAAGTGAATCTAGTTGATACTTTGGGGGGTCAAAACCAGTGACAACAAAATAAACCAATGACATCTTATTTTATTTATTTTACTTTTGTTAAAAATGTTACAGCAATGCAATTAAAAATTAAACCTATGATATAATTTATTATTTTTAACATAAGAGATGTTTTTTATTAGACTTTTTCATTACTAGTATTTAAGTTTTAAAAATAAACAGCCTCTAATGACGAATCTGTATATATAAAAACCATTGCTACCATTAACCTATTGATTTGATATATATTTGTTTTGAAATAATTTTTAATTCACTGATAATTTTTCTACACGAGATATTACATTTTGTCTATACAATAAATCAGTAAAAATAATTTAAAAGTTCCAGTTTGGTTCATTCCAAACGAAAGTAATATGAGTAAACGTAAATTGTGTTATATTAACTGATTTTATTTTTTATAAAAATCGAACGCATACTGTACATCTAAAGGTATATACAATAATAATGTTCACACTTAAATGAGATAAAACCCAAATAAATAAAAATTATATATACTGATATTATAAAATAAAGTAATCGTAATATTATAGGTTTATGGTAAAAAAGAGACTTTATGTTAGATTCTATTTTTAGAAATAAAGATAAAGATGAAGCTATTGATCTTGCAATGATGCTTTTAGATTCTGAATGGAGTGATGGAATCTATTGGTTTTATAATGATGTGTGTTTTTTTTTATTTATTTTTTATTCTTTTTTTTTATTTATTTATTTTTTATTTTTTATTTTTATTCTTTATTTTTTATTTTTGTGACTGACGACACTTTTATTGGCAGTAAAAGTGCTTCGATTTGCTTATGTAGCAACTTTTCTGAAAGGAAAGTGAATCTAGTTGGTACTTTGGGGGGTCAAAAGTCAAAAAATTTCAATATTTTTTAAATGCGACGGGAAAACCCATAAAAAAATAAGGGAAAAACGGGAGTTTTTACGCTTAACCAGTTTTCGACAAAATCAATTTTTTTATTTTGCTATAACTCAAAAACTAATCGATGTAAATACTTGAAATTTTCACCAAATGTTAAGATTAGCGTTCTCTATACACCGTTAAATTTGACTTTTATTGAGCTATTTATAGACAATTAAAATTTTCAATTTTTTTAATTTTTTTTTTTTAAATAAAGAAAATCTTGAAAATTCAATATAAGGTTTCTTATAAGTTGTTCCTTAACTGATAAAAAAAAATCTAAAATCGTAAGTCACAATTTTTTTTTATAAGTGCTCAAAGTTCCAATTTATACGAAATATGTGAAAATTGCGAAAATTTGGAAGTTATTTTGTAGATAAAAATTCATAAAATTTTTTTTGTTCATTAGGTTTTTTAGGTTATTTATAAGCTACTCTTCAAAAATCTTTAAAAAAATTTTTACCATACTTAGAGGAAAAAATTTTATGACTGTTTGAAATTTAAATATTTACGAAATTGTATAAAATAGCGATTTATTGTCAAACGATTTTTAATATTTGTTTTAATTCAAAAAGTATAAGTCGCAGATATTTGAAATTTCTACCAGCTGTTAAAATTGGTATTTTCTTTATGTCATATTTTTTTCAAAATATTATATTGATTTTTTAAGCTCAAAAACGAAAAACCGCAACAACTTGAAATTTTCACCAAATCTTTATATTGACGTTTTCTATATATGGATAAGTTTTCCAAGTATTTTGACATATTTTGACTTGTTTATAGACAATTTAAATTTTCGATTTTTCTAATTTTTTTGTTTCAAAATAAAATATACTTATTACAATATTTATAAATAACATTGTATTATATTCTAGACAAACATATCATCTCCGTTCAGAATCGTTTTTCGTATACAATGATACCTATCATTGAATTCAAATTTAACAAATCCATTATAATGACCTATCCTATGAAGAGTCACACTTCACCCCCAAGTGTACAGCAGAGCGAGGCCCATCCGGTTTTTTTTTTATCGTTTTTTTCGATTTTTTTAAAAAGTATTGAAAAAATTGGATTTTTTACTTGCCAAAGTACCATCTACATTCACTTTTCTTTCAGAAAAGTTGCTGTTTAAGCAAATCGAATCATTTTTACTGCCAAAAAAGGTGTCGTCAGACACAAAAAAAAAAATAAATAAAAAAAAAAACCGGATGGGCCGGCCTAAAATATTTTATCGTTATTTTAAAAAAAAAATACTTAAAAAACTTATCTATAAATAGCTAAATAAAAGTCAAAATACTTTGAAACTTTAATGGTTTATAGAGAACGCTAATCTAAACATTTGGTGAAAATTTCAAGTATTTACATCGATTAGTTTTTGAGTTATAGCAAAATAAAAAATTTGATTATGTCGAAAACTGGTTTTGTGTAAAAACTCCCGTTTTTCCCTTAATTTTTTAGGGTTTTTCCCATCGCATTTAAAAAATATTGAAAATTGTTCACAAAATACCAACTAGATTCACTTTCCTTTCAGAAAAGTTGCTACATAAGGAAATCGAATCATTTTTACTGTCCCAAATCGTGTCGACAGACACAAAAAAAAAAAAAAAAAAACACATCATTGTAAAATCAATACATTCTTCACTCCGTTCAGAATCTAATAAATTACGATCAACATTGAACAGAAAGTGTAGATGCTCTAGGAATATTATACATTAAATGTGATTTGTACTTATTTATTTATTATTATTATTATTATTAATATTATTTTTATTATCATAATTATCTTGTTTAGATATTATTTCAAAATTGACATTACCTTGGTTAAATAATAGAAATAATAATTTTTATTACAAAATTATAAATAAAAATTATAAAAAGTGTTTGTACTCATAAATTACATATACTTATCAATTATATATAATAATTTTTCTTTTTCTTCATAACTGATGGCCTTTAAGACCATATTGTATAAAACTCTTAGAATAAACAAAGACATTTTTCCTTGATTTAAGTTTTGCAAATTCTTCAACAGTAATAAATTACGTTCTGCGTTTCTGAGTAGATATTTTGCGTAGATAATTTCTGTGCTAAGTAACGTTTTTTTTACAGAATTATCCGAATTCATTCAAATTGATTTACTATTAGAAACAAGTAAAATGAATAATGAATTTATTTTAACATAATTTACACATATTTATTATAAATTTGATTATATTGTAATAATATTCATTAATAACAAATATTATTAAGCGTTTGGATTTTATAGCATTTATTAATTGTTATAGGATACAGATAAAAATATTAAAGGGATATATCAATTTGTTGTATACTCCAGGAACTCTAAAAATGAAATTTTATTTTGCTATTTTTTGCGTATTTTAAGTATTTTAGATTTTTAGTATAATTTTCGAAGTTTTTGTGCTATTATTTTTTAATATACATATTAATATAATGCTTTATTTAGAATTTGTCATAAGTATTATTTGTATTGACTGAAATATGGTTTTTATTTATGTATTATTTATTTTTTTTATTTTTATTTTATTTAATATCAAATAAGATTACTGAGCCTCACTGAGTAGACTCGTGTGGAGGCCCAGGTAATTATAAGAAAAATGTTCTCATTTTTTTTTTGTCCCAATTTTTTTATATTGTTTACAGAAGTTTATTTTTTTTTTTATACATATATAAATTTATTAATTCATAAGATTATATTGTAGGTATTAATTCAAAAAATAAAATAAACTGTTGGTAAAAAATTAATTCAATTTTGATTAACTTTTATTTAATTTATTTAATTTATTTTTATATTAAGGCAGTTGGTTGTATAATCTTCATACAATATAATATATATTATATAATAAATAGTATTGCATAGTTTAAGGTGTTTTCGGTCATATTATAGTGCGTGTTTCAGTATTTTTCAATAATACGAAATCTGAATTCTGGTAATAATGATTCACAGATGATACTGGTGTAACATGCACCATTATATGGTGCAATTTACACTGGTCATAATATAAAATCAAATTTATGGACTATGGTAATTAATACCTACCTAATACCTACACAATTCCTACAAAGTCATAATTTCTGATCATTATTATTAATATATCATAATTAGTATTATTAATTTATCAATAATATTCTTTCCTACGGTTTTATTAATACATATAGGCATATAATACATTATTTGCATAATTTTATATTTAATATAAAATATATTGTAGAATTTGATAGGTATTCATCTTAGATGTTACAGTATATAAAAATAATTTATAGTCACCAATCTAAAATAAAACACCTACTTTTACTTATTATCAATCATTTTTATGACGCCTTCTAAATTCATAATACTTTGTACGCCCTAGGGCACTTGTTTGTTCCATTTGCCCCTTTCTCTTGAGACGGCTATGCATAAATGACTCATCGTCAAGTGTGTGCTGAATTACACGTAGTGTATACAATATAACACTTGTGAAGGGGCCACAACCGCAAATGTGAGCCTAAGCTAGAGATTCCCAACCTTTTTTGACTTACGGCACCCTTAAATATTTTGTAAAAATCCGAAGGCTATATATATATATATATATATATATATATATATATATACAGTGGCGGCGTGAACTTATTATTTCAATGACGCAGTCGACAATTCTCAACACCCAATCGATTGACACTTTTGCGCTATTGACTATTGTGAATTTAATTGGTATTCAATCGATTACGTTAAAACAAGTTCCTAACTTCTACTCAACTACAAACGTCAACTTTCAACAACCACCACCCACCAAATTTTTTCGTGACGCAGCTGCGTCAAATTCACTCCGTTCAAACCGCCACTGCATATATATTCTATAGTATAGAATACAGACATATAGTGCCTATCGTAATGATATTTAATACCTGAGTGTTGGAATGTTATTAAATGATTATTTATTATTTTATGAGTAAATGTTTAATAAAAATAAAGATAAGATATTCACCATGAATAAGTTTATTAGATAATTCTATAACAACCCACAACGAAGCGATAGCAATCAAACTGGTATGAAAATTAAAATAGATTGATCGCACTTTTAAATACTACAAATTATATGCAATACAATAGATATTATATTAAAATCTGTGTTATTGTTAAAAAAACGTTTTTATTTTTCATAAATGCGTTTTTTCTTTATAGAAACTTAAAAAAATTTAATTTGTTTCAGGGCACCCTCAATTTAAGTTCGCGGCACCCCGGTTGGAAAACACTGCCCTAAGCAATCACCTAAACTGCCTGACCGCTAACGACGGTACTGAATATACTGTATCACCAAATGGTCAAGGTACTTACTTGTTAGCAACAATAATAATATATGATAAGGATATGTTATCACCATTGTTATTGTTAATGTCTTTCTGTATAAAAAAACGGTTTTGTGTCTCAAATACTTCTTAATTTTTCAACGTTCTAATGCATTATTTTTGGTTATTTATTGTTTCACCTGCATATCTGTTTTGCGTATAATTAATTAAATAAAATGGATAATGTGAACAATGAATACCGCCGCTATCCATATTGTGTGGTTTGGACTCCAATACCATTTATTAGGTGAGTTTTATTTCAGATTCCGTTCAATAGAATATCAAAATATACCTGCTCAATGCTTACATAATAAACACTATGATGTAGTAATAAATAATAGTTCTATTAAATACCACTACCTAACTACAAATTTTATTGTAATTCCATATGCATTTTTTTTTTTTCATTTAAATACCTATATAATAGTATTAAATTCTATGTAGTTCTCAAATTATGTTTTTCTAACTAATAGCACTTAATACTATAAATAGTATTCTTAAAGCTGAGAATGTATTAGTTCCGATTGTCTGCTTCATGTAAATAGTTTTAACGTAAAAATGTTATTAAAATATTGCCTTAACTTTAAATAAGCTATAAATACTAAATAAAAATTATTATTTGACGTGTTTAATATTTTAAAATTGGTAAAATACAACTGCATTTCAAATATATTTATATGATGGAAAAACAAGCGTGATTAACTTGTTGATGTACTTTATACTAGTTTCTAAATCAATACTTTTAAAAAATTAGCAGCTTGTTGGTTTATTTTATAAATGAATAGTTACTAAATAACTATAGTTTTTTATGATTTTTAGCTGGTTATTTCCATTAATTGGTCATATGGGTATAACTACATCCAATGGTGTTATAAGAGATTTTTCTGGATCATTTTATGTAGCAGAAGATGATATGGCTTTTGGATATCCTACAAAATACTGGCAATTAGATGTCAATAATATAAATGGTGGTTCTAAAGCATGGGATAAAGCTGTGAATGAAGCATCCATTGAATATTTCAATAGAATGGTAATGTTTTTACAGATCAGTATTATAGTTTAATTAAAGAAGTATGTATGTATATTCATTCTAAATCCGTAGATAACTTTAAATGTCGATGACCTTATTAGTTATCACTAATCTTTATAGTATTTTATATTCTAGCATAATCTACTATGTGATAATTGTCATTCTCATGTTGGTATGGCATTAGCGTTAATGAATTACAATAAAAGTAAGAACTGGAATATGGTTAAATTGGCTTTATACACATTTATTTTTGGGAAATATGTCAGGTAAAAAAAATGTAACTAATCATTTTTATTTATTTACATTAAAACAATAATTCAAATTTTTATTTTTAGTTGCAGCGCATGGTTTAAAACATGGGGTCCATTTATAATTTTTGTATTTGTCTGTTTTGTAGTTTATTCATTTGGTAAATTTATCTAAAAATATTTAATCTCATAGTACAATAACAGCTCGTCTAAATTTGATAATTGTAATACAATGATCTCTACAGCAGCATAATAATATTTTTGATGTATAATTTATATTTTTTTACAACAGTAGTGTAACCAAGATTTAAACTGAAAAATGAAAAACAATTGTATTATTTTCATTCTTTCTTAAAAATAATGAAAGACAATTATTTTGCAAAGATAATTTTGCTACAGTAGCAGTTCTTAATCTTCTGAGGTATATGGACTCCTGTAAAAATAATCTTTGACAACTAAAAATAAAATTTCACCCAACAAGATAGCTTTCATGGTTATGCTATTATGATTATATTAAATTCAAATTCCTTAAAATACCTTTAAAATATTTTTCTACTTTTTTAAATATACAATTATTTTAAAGAAACCATATGTATTATTACATAAAAAATAAATAAATGTATGATTTTTATATTTTTACTTAACACTTACAGTTTTATTATTTAAGCTAATATAACGAATTCTTCAGAATTGTATTTTATATTATATTCTCAATGTATACTAGATCAATAAAATACTATAAGTATTATTATTTTATAACTAAAAATTATTAAAAAGTTTTGTGAATTTTTTTATTAACCATAATTTCTTATACTTGGTAAAATGCGCTTGATGTGGTTTTGATAATATATTTATTTTTACCGTATCATTTGTTTTTTTTTTCCAATTATATTGAGTGGAATTATTTATATTTCAAAATTCTTTAACTCACAATATTTGTAAAATGTTTAAATTGAGTATGTCTTATTATTTTTAATGATGGTTTTTTTTCATATAAAACTGTTAGGTTAGATACCTAAGTAGTTTTGTAAGATTTATTTTAGTATCAAAGTTAATAAATTTAATGAATATTAAATGAAGCGAAAAATACAATTGTATTGATAAAAAATATTAAAATTATGATAATATGATACATGCTTCGATACTAAATTTATTTTATCGTTTAACTCAATTGCAATTTTATCTTGATTATTTATTTTGAAATATGTAAAACATTTAAAAAGTCATAGTAGTTAATTTAATTTTGTTGTAGTAAATGAAAAATAATAATAACATATGAAGTACAGTACAATCTCAGTAATCCGGCCGTTCGATAATCTGATACGTACAATAATCTGGCTATTTTAACCTATATGTACCAATATGCATTTATATATAAAATTACTATCGTTAACAATAAAACGTTAGATAAAACTAAGTAATTACAGGTAAAATACGATTAAACCTATCAGATAATTTTATTTTATTTAATTAGTAGTTAAGTATCATTTAGAAAAAAAAAAAACAAAAAAAAATCAATCATTTTTTTTAAACCTGTCTCATCAAAATATTAATTAAATATAACCATGTACCTACGTATTATTTATATTTTATAATAAATAAATAATATCATATATACATATAATAATTATTAATAAACAATAATAATAATTCATTTTTTTATATCAATAAAATAATAAAATTCAATAAGTAAAAATGCATTTTTATGCGAACCCCCGTTAATTTGCCGTTTTTGTTAATTCAGCAGTAGCATGGTCTGATATGTCGGATTACCGAGACTGTACTATAGTATGAATGTATTATATTAATATTTTTAATTTATTTCTATTTATTTATTACTAACTTATTTGTTTATTAATTTACATATTCTTTAATTGTTTAATTATATTGATTAAGAATATATTTTCAGAGATAATTATCAATTTATATGTAACCTTTATAAAAAGCAAATTCACATTAGTAATTTCTTAGCCCTTTTGAAAAAACTTTAATAAAATGATTATAGTAGATCACCAATAGAACAAAAAGTAAACTCAATATATAGCAACAAATTTTATTTTTTTCTTACAAAGTAATTGATTCCAAGTATATTATATACTGTGATCTTTTAAGGAACATACGTTGTAGGATTGTTAACCAGTCTTCTATCATTGGAAAAATCATAGTTGTAAACATCTGATTCAAGAATTTTTTTTACAGATAACAAACATCTTTTTGTATCTTCTAAATTATTTGTATAATTATTAGTATTCATATTGATTTTGCTGGACAATACAAACGGTATGCTGTCTAGCATACTAGTCGGTTTAACATCTTGATCAGAAGGTTTTGATATGTTTGGTTGCAAACTGTAAGGTGTGTCAGGCATTGTTGGTATGTTTTTAGCAGGTTCAGGTTCTAGATCAGCGGTTGGAACAGACTGAGTATCTTTTGTTTCCTCAATAGGATCAGTTTTTAGTTTAGAAGCTCCAAATAACCAGGATGCCATAATCTAAAAAAAAAATAATATCATGTATTTGAAATAGTTTTTAAAATTAAAATAATTTCATCCATTCATAAATATATATTATATCTTCTTCTTCTGCATCACCTTCCTCTTCTTATTAATATATAATATATTAATTATATTAATAAAAATGTTTCATAGTATGAACATAATATTATAAGAAAGTTGTATACAATTGTTTTCTATCATTAATTTACTAATAAAAAATTTAAATATAGAGTTATTTTCAAAATTCTGTAACTCTTCTAAATAATTATTAACTATTGATTACATTTATCATTTATGAATTTGGTTAAGTTAACTTATATTAATCACAAGATGATATAATTAAGTCTGAATACTATAGATAATTAACTTGATTTGTTTCAATATAATTTATTAATAAATTATTTTTTGTATTAGAATTTTAAATAGAAAATTTTATTTGAAATTAAAATATTAAAATTTTTAATAATCGTGAGTTAAAATATAATACCACAAATCAATAATAAAATAAAAGGTATTACAGGAAAAATTAATGGTACATAGAGGGTAGTTAAACAACTAATATTTAATGATTAGAAATATGTCTACTGATATAAATATGAATACAATAATATAAATATGATACTAATTAGGCCACAATACTTCATGAATTTATACATTATTTATCTGGAGCACAATGCAATAATAAAATCATTTATTTCTAGCTTTGATACTGTTGTGCTCTTGTTTGGTTAAATCTGTTAGACATAATAACGCTTATGAGTTTGATTTGTTAACAATGAATTACAACACATCTATTTTATATAAACTAAGATTTCACTTTATTTGATTAAGAGAATATTAATTAAAATTAATTTATAATAGTTATCATTACACATATTATTTGAATAGAAAGCAAACTAGGGCTGTTTTTAAGAATTTATCATTGAATTGATAAAATCAGTTTATAATTTAATCAATAGGTAAATAATTTATTTATCAATTAGTAAACAGTGTAATTTTATTAAGTTATAAGTCATAACCAAATATTAAGTTCTAAAAGTTTCTGATTTGATTACTCAATTTATAACAAAAAACCCTTTTCCAGTATTAAATATTAATTAAAAGTTAGTAGTTACTACTTAAAAAACTAAATTTTGCAGGAATATGTGGTAAAAACTTTAAATTTTAAGTTTTTTCCACATATATACTTCTGTCGTATGCTTTATAGTGCTTATTAAAAAAATAAACCATGATATTCCACAAGGGACCGAATCCTATATTATAAAGTTAATAAAATATTTAAAAATGTGAATTCATAGTTCAATAATAATCATCTAAAACTATTTAAAAAAGTACAATAATAATGTAATACATGAATACACCCAGACCCGGTTCAGATCAAATAAAATGTATATTTAATGGCTAAATATAGGACTATTTTAATATTTACAAGTGAAATAATATTATGTCGTCTATATCAAATCATTCATAATAGAAGATACGAAAATAACCAATATCAGGAACAGCAGCAAATAGCTATAAAAATATTTTAATGATTCATTCTTAATTATTTCAAATAAATAATTCATTGATACTCAATTAATATCTACCATATTAATTGATTAATAACCGATTAATCAAAACAATCAAACAGCCCTAATGCTAACACACTATTGAGTTGCATTGCAGGGACGGTGATGATGTCACCAGGCATGGTCTACAATGTGCAATGCAGTATTAATACTTTTAACTAAGAATGGGATCGTAACAATACTATAAATCAGTGACAGATTAGTATCTCATGTCTTGGTAATTTAACCAGCCATAACTTTAACTAATCTTTATCTTAAGTTAAGGGGACTTTGAAAAACATATTGGTATGCTAAAAATTCACATTATGTATTAAACTATTAACTAACAATCATTAAATAAAAATAGGTGTCTACACTTAATTATATTTTATTATTATAAAAAAAATTTAAGTCATGACCAACAAAATAATAAGAGGGTCAAACAAGACGATACTCTACAACAATAATTGTTAGAAAGATTAAATTTAGGTGAGAGCATGTCTTTGTAATTGTTAAATATAAATAAAAATAATCAACATTTTATTTATAATATTGTGTTGTGACGTCTTATTATTTCGAATAGAGCTAGAGTAGAGTATAGAAATGAATGGTAAATGTTTATAAATAATTTGAGATTGACAATTTTTAATAAATATGATAAAAAAAAAAAAAGAAAAAAAGTTATATATTGCTTATATTATAACTCGAAAGAAACTTATACATGTACAGAGAATTAAAAAATATAGGTCATACCAATTGAATAACTTCACTCGAATAAGAAATGTCAAATTAACAAACATCAATTCACAATGATACACAAAAAAACTACAGTCAAGGAAAACGTAACGAAGGTTTAGACACTGTGAGAGTAATATAATTCAATAACCTTACTTTAATTGAAAGTAGTATTCCAATTCGTCACGGAGCGGTTTATATATTATCACGATGTGAACGTTGACTATGGCGTGCAGCTACGTCCTAAACAGAAATCAATATTTAATACACACTTTCCATGTGTATACAATTAATTGTTAAAAATTCATTGGCTCTATGAAACAATAATAAACAAAAATAATATAATAAGAGATAGTATTGTCACCGACCCGAGATACAACTTATGAACACTAACAACCATGTGTTCCACATTCGAATAAATTAATGTTATCATCTATAACCTCAGACAACAATCGACAATCGCTGGTGTAGAGAAATGTGTGATCGCGACACAGCTGCAGCGCAGTGATTCTCAAATAGGTATTTCGCGTGTAACGATATCTACGTCGGCGGCACAGCATATTGGTTTTTTGTCCTTTTATTCTCACGAACTGTATTTATGCCGTATTATGTTGGACCGATGATAAACATTAATGTGTTCGTGTGACTATTACACACGCACGTACTAGATATACTTACAAAAAATTAATATTCACTATTACTCTGGGTTGATGATAAATAAATATCTCCTATATATAAGTAAATTTAAACTGAAATGTAACATCCCTTTTACGTTTTTTCGATGGCGTCAGTAGAGTATTGTTCCTTCAAAAGTACTGGAACGAAAAATTATAAGGACATTTGGTATACTTGACACCGTTTTCAACTGAGGTTTTTATTATTTTATTTTTACATATTAATACCTACCAAACATATTTTTAATATTTGTCATATTATAGTTTTTTTTTTCAAAAATTCGTTAAAATTAAAATCAATTTAAATTTACATATTAACATTGATTATATAACATTATATTATATAATCAATGGTTTTAATGAAATAATGATATGTGTACACGATTTTTAACAGTTATATATATGGCGGTACCTACATTTTTTGTTGATTTTTAAATAATATAATTTTGTATATTAATATAATAATATTGCGTGAGCCAAATGTGTATTTATTAATGCTCAAAATTTTTCTAAAAAAAAAAAAAAAATCAAAATGAGTACGCGTAGTGAAAAATCAGAGAATTACGTGAGAAACTAAAACAAATTTGGTATCTAATATTGACCCTTAGATATAAAGATTTGGGTATAACGAAAAGTATTATTTTTATATTTTATTATTGTTATATTATTATGATAGTTAATAATAATAAGACCAATAATTGGCTACAATGCTAAATCATAATTATTATGATTTAGCATTGTAGCTTTATAAAATATTTAGTAAAATAACAGACGATAATGAATAATATTGAAAAGAACTGCGTTTTTTAAAATACCTGGACTTAATTGAAATTTTTAATTTACCTCTAAACATAACTAAAACCATTGATTATAGTCGAAGGAGCATAACGGTTATTTTTATTCGCATAATTAATTATTTATTGACTTTTGTGATTCTCGGAAGTAGATGACACTAGTGTTTTATTTTTGGGGGGCTAATTTTTTTTTTATTTACACTTTAATTTGTATCTGTATATATTATTTGAAGTTGAAAGAAATATTTAGGGGGCAAAACAAATATTTGAGATAGGCTAAACCCCTAAAGCCCCCAATTTGCACTTATGTACATAGATAAACATTTTAATATTTTAATATTTAAATTTCAAATGTTCGTAAATTACCTACTTGCAATGATACTAGATCTTTTTCTAGTATCATAATTAACTAGGGCCGTAAACTAATACAATTTTACGATTAATAATATAATATGTTGTATAAGCAGTCTATCTACAGAAAAATTCACCTTCATTTATATATTATTATAAATTTATAAATATTTTCAATACAAGTAGCCTATTATTTTTCATTGTAAAATGACGTCATTATTCACACACTGTTTTTGTTTATGAAAAAATAAACATTCACAGAAATAGGTCAGTTAGGTTTAGTTTAGTTTAGTTTAGGTATACAATTAATAGTGAGTCAAAATGCTTAATTAAATTGTATTAAACGTATATGGTATACCACAATTACATATAATACACGTTGGTATTTTGTTAATTATCAGTCTGATTTAAGTATAATAATTATTATAAAATTATTTTGGGTTATTCGACGTATAATAAAGTGTAAATATTCAACTATATTTCAATTAATTCCGACGTATCATGCAATGCCGGGTTAACATAACAGTTATTAATATATGTTAATAGATTTTAAAATACCGACTTATATATACCCATTGTACGGTTATACCCATCATAGAAAATATTTGTATAAATAACAATAATACAATCGAACTTGGTTAACTCTAAGTTGAAGGGATCGGGAAAAAAGTTCGAGTTATCAAAATTAAATTTTTTTTCTATTGCTATGTATTTAGGTGCTGCTCGGATATGCGGTCTACTTATTATGTAGAACGTACATCTATAATACGCAGTAAATAGTAATAGTAGTATGTAAATAAATAATCAAATATTTTAATTATTAGTATATTAGTAAAAATCATTAAAAATAATGGTATGTAAATAAATAGTACAATACGCATAGTAACGTTTCGTTGCCGTGTCTAATAAGCCATGCTCCCTTAAAAATGCATGCATTGGCACAGCAGTGGCATTTTCTTCACTACAGGTGACGGTTGAATAGAACTCTTTTAATTGCATAATGATATGCACTAATACATGATTAGGTTACTGATCGACGGCTGTTCGGTTACTAACAAACTTATTATATACACTACTAAAATCAGTGATTTTGTCTTTTAGTATAAATATAGACGCAGGGGCGGATTTAACAATTTTCCGCCCCTATGCCAAATTAAATTTGCCGCCCCTATCTAAAAAAAACTTACTACCTCTTTAATAAAATATCCTCATATAAATTAATTTTTTTAATATCTACCTAATATGCAATTTTTGCTTATTATAGTTTTATGAGACATTTCTTAAACAATAAGATAAGCTATAATACAATACTATCGTCGTTGTCGTAGACGAGTTCCTGGGAAAATATAAATATTATTTTGCTAAAAATAAACAAATACAAAATCCACAATTTCAAGATTTTGAAGTGATAAATACAATTTAAAAATTATGTACCTAATTTTACAAAATCAAAATAAATTTTCAACATAATTTTGCCGCCCTCCAAAACTTGCCGCCCTATGCGGCCGCATAGTTCGCAGTGCCTTAAATCCGCCCCTGTATAGACGGAAAATACATTATATTATAACAAATTATAATTGGATCAATTTTATCTTTTAATGGTTTTTTTTATTGCTGCTCAGATATGCGGTCTACATACAGGTACATGTTTGTAGACCACGACCCGTCGGTAGACCGCATATCCGAGCAGCACCTGTATTTATTACAAATAAAGTAATGTAATAAAAAATATTTAATATGTATTTATTTATGAATTATGTATATGTATTTATGTATATATAAACAAAAACGAAGTTAGATAACCACTTATCGGTAACGATAACACTAACGACTAATGAGTAGGGCAGAGGACTTGAAACATTTGCATATTAGTTTTGCATCGTCACAAAAATAGCAGAGTACGAAACAAATACATTTCATGCTTTCATAAAGCTAGTTTTGAAATTTTATTTTGCATATAAATGCATATTTTGAGTCCTTTTTGTTTTTAGGGTATATTTTACACTTTAATACGCTATTTTATACTTTTTGAGACATATTTAACTTAAATCGATTTTTTCCAAAGTGACATTTTTATTTTAAAAAATACAGTCAAAATGTTTGCATAAAAATGTATTTATTTTTAATTTTTGACGTATAATATGGTTGTTGACTGTCTGCAAGCACACATTTTTCTTAGAAGCGATAATGATCTAACGACGTTTCTTTACAAAATATTAAGAAAATTAAGTAAAATGTATTTTGTTTATTTGGCTATGGTATATAATATATTTAAATTATGTAATTATTTTGACTTGTTTTAAACACTATTTATTTTATAAATTCTTTTAAATAAAAAGGCTGAAACATATTATGGGGTTTTAAGTGTATAAGTGCTTGCATATCTAGAGCTTTTTTAGAACTACAAGTCCTCTGCCCTAGTAATCACTAATAAATGACCTTATTTTAAAGATAAATGAGGGAAATATCACAATTTTATTATATTAATAAAACTAAAAAATTCGAGCTATTCATGAAAATATACGAGTTAGTTAGTTTAACAAGTTTTTTTTACATTGTTTACATAGGAAATTCTAGGGACCGGAATAAAAATTCGAGGTATCGACGATTTCGAGTTAAATAAGTTCGAGATAACCAAGTTCAACTGTATTAAAATTGTTTAATTGATCTATATTTGAAAAATGATTTATATTTAAAAAAAAATGTATCGTAACATACATCGGTAGTTTTAATATAATATAACTATTAGTATTTAGTATAAACATTTAGTACCATTTATGTGCTTTCCATTAATACTAATCAAGGAAAAACCACTGTTAGGAAATATTAAGCCATTTTGTTTTCCAGTCAATATGGCTTGAAAGTTGACGAGACCACATCAACTGTTTACGAGACTCGAAAGACCAAAAGACAATAGAATTATAATAAAAATGGCTTGGTAGTCCACATACAAATAAATCAAATTTAAAATCTGATGGTTATAAATTGGAATACAGCCATTCAGAAATACAGCAAATACGATTATGGGTCAGTGTATTTATTACTGTAAATATATCGTATACAGTTTATATTCGAAAATTTTAAATTTCGAACACTACAATAATAATATGGCCATACTAAAAATATGCTGAACACTCGCCTGGTAATTTTGGAATAGACAATAAAATATTATACTACTATTATTATTTAATATACACATTTTTTAATGGTTAATAATTCTTTCTAAAAATTATAATACATTAGAACATTTTAAAACTTTCGTTTTCACCGTTATGAAATTGCCACCAGAGGCAATTGCCCGTTTGCTCGTCTATTAACTCAGCACTGTAGATTGATTTATTATTACTTTCCTTTATTATATAAATATATACCTGTATACTTCATTCATGAAAAATAATTACATTTTGTTGCATATTATTATCATCACTTTAAAAAAAATTGTATAGGTCATTTCCCTCGTTTCCAACAATTTATAACTGCACTCGGTAAAGTTATAAAGTACTATATTAAAAAAAAAACTATTTTTATAAGAAGATTAAATCATTTGTTGAGCTCATAGAAAATTATTTCAAAATTTCTATTTCTGTAGAACTATTGATATTTGTTTTGTTAAGCCAATTAAGATAAATGTATTTAATACCTCATCAGGTTGACAGAAAACTTGGAAAATGCATTAATTGCATTTAATACGGATTAATAAGTATCTTATTTTTAATTTTTTACTTAATCGGTTCACAAAATATAAACGACTGCCTAATACCTATTGAATGTGAATTTATGAGCTATTAAGTCTTATTTGTGGCCAAGCCACCAACAATCGTATGTAGACACATGCAGCCACACGGTTCCAAGTATATTCCTTTCATCGATAAATTTTACAACTTGCGCATTAAATTACATGCAATGGATCGTAATATAACGTTCATATTACCCTTTAAACATGCAATAATTATGTACATTTGTACACGTATTTAGTCAATCGCAGGTTAAACAGACAATACTGTCTGTTTTATATCCACACGGGGGTGTTACGGACAATAACTCCGGATGTTGTCCCAATAATGCGCGGACGGACGCATTTATTTAAAATATTTTACAGTCTAATGATCGACGTCGCTCTGCGGCGGTTCGTCGACCGTTATTGCATCGGCTTCTGGAATGATCATCAGCGCGGTCGACTGGACGACCGCGTTTTCGAACGGCACGCCACCGTTCTCTTTGACCCATATGGACAGGTTGTCGCGGATGAGCCGCAGAATGAGCATCGACTCGTCGTACATATGGTCCTCGATGGCGTCGATCTCGGCCACGGCGTCCTCGTACGCTTGCTTGGCCAGGTCGTGTCCCTGTCGGTGCTGATCGCACATCTGGTACAGGAACACGGAGTAGTTGAGCATCAGCCCCAGCCGGATCGGGTCGATGGGCCGCAGGCTATCCCGTCCCATCTGCTCGGCCCGTTCGTAGGCGGCCCGCGACTCGGCCACCACAGCGGCCCGGTCGAGCATGTCCGCCGTGGCCTCGGCCGCGTACCGCTTGTAGTCGGCGTACAGTTTCCAGTAGAACACGTTGCTCTCCGGCTCGGACGACTGGGCCCGCGGCGACGCCAGCCAGTTGCCGATCACCGTCAGCATTTCCGTGCACAGAGCGAGCAGCTCGCCTTCCACCCGTTCCCGGTAGTTCCGCGCCATCGAGGCTTCCAACGGCGCCACGGAGTCCATGTGCTCGACCGTTATCAGGTTCCGCCTGGACGTCCGTTTCGAGTCCAGCAAGTGTTTGTACGCCGCCGCCAACATGTTGTCCTCGTCTTTCGTCATGCGTACGCCACTCTCGAACACCTGTCTCATGTACATGGCCATGTCCTCGAACCTGTTCGCTTCTTGCGCCAGTTTGGCCTTCCACAGGTACATTTTTTTCGTTTCCTCTTCAACTTCCATTGTACTCGAAGTCATTATACCGTATGCGCGTGGATATGAGTCTGTGCGTGTCGGGTGTGCACGCGCGCGCGCGTGTGTGCGTGTCTGGTAAAATGTGATAAAATGCACAAATTTTATAAGTTATTTGGAAAATAAATTGAAAACAATTTTTGACGTTCAACAAAACGTTTATTACTCAGCAACTAGATTCGAACAATTATTCAAGCCATCTAATTATTAACTATAATTTATTATGTAATCATATTCAAGATTTGTACGTCTATTAATTACAATCTGTGACACATTTTTACTTAAGGCACTATGAAATTAATACTATTACATAATACGAACGACATTATTTCACGACAGTTATACATTATTAATTATAATATATGAATTATATTACACTTGGAAAATACATTTTCCATAATCCATAAAAATACAAATGCAAAATAAATTTAAAAACTGTATAAATGTCATAAATGTCTTGTAGCTCCAAACAACCGGTTTTTATCATCAGGCCCGTCCGCAGGAATCGACCAAGGAGGGTTCAAAATGATATAAGTTATGTTAGGTTGTGAAGTCAATAAAAAAAATACACGTCAGATTAACTACGATCAAAAATATCATAATTGAAAATCAATAAATGTCAACTAATGTCTGAACATCTTGAAAAGTTGACTATGCAGTGAAAATGCGTTCTATTGATTTACAATGATAATCGACAGTGGGTTATCAAGCCGAGAAAATTGCCAGTTAAGTAAAAAAATAGAATAATTACGTATGAATTTTCAAGTAAGTTTAACTTTTATAGAAAGAAAACAACTTTATTCTTAGTAACAATTTATGTAAAATGTTTTTCAATAGGGAGGTTTAGAACCCCCTAAATCCTCCCTGCACATTGGTCTGTTTACCAAGTACCTATACTGAAATAACTTTAAATATCTGATTTTTATACCCACCTTGTGTTTATAAATAAACAAATAATAATGAAGTTGTTATCATACAGATTATTTAGAACAATGTGTTTAAAATTAACCTTAATATATTAAATACAGTGCAATCATATGCTACAATGTGCTTTTATGATTAAAAAGTCTATTTCAATAACTATATTTTGAATTTCATCAATGATGATACATTCAAAGTATTTTTTTTTAAATGTACATAGCAAATTCATTTTTTAATGGTTTAGTACAGTAATAATTATCATTAGTTTATTGTAATTTTAATTTAAAATAAATATGTAATTTAATGATTCTTAAAATTGTAGAACTAATTAAAATGTATATTAAATTTAATCTTGAATAGACATACAAAATATGAATTAATATTATCGTAAAAAATTTTAGTAATAAAGTTGGAAGTAGATGATTGTAAAGAAATAATTTAAGGTAAATGGATGTTTATAGATATAATGGAATCAAAGATGCTTGGTTGTTATCGCTGAAAAATCAGCAATTTAAGAATTATTAAAAATAGATTCATATGAATCGACTGGATAAATTTTTGTCAAATGTTAAATAGATTGTATAATATTAATTTGTACTTATACCAGTTTTAAATCGATCTTTTAGCTATTCTTAATATTTGCATTTGTAAATGTATGACTTAATATTAGGGATGGGCCGATACTAGAACCAATACTAAATATCGGCCGATATCGGTGGTATCGGTTTTTAAAAAAAAAAAAAAACCATAGGTTATCAATAATCAATATCAAATACTATAGATTATTGACTGGACTATCGTTGTTATCACATTACATTAATATTTTAACAGCAATATTATTTAAAAATTTAAAATTGTAATACAATTGATAACAATTACTCAATGGTAATCACTAGGGCAGAGAACTTGAAGCATTTTCATATTTGTTTTGCATAGTCACAAAAATAGTACGAAACAAATACGTTTCATTTTCTCATAAAGCTAGTTTTGAAATTTTATTTTGCATATAAATGCATATTTTGAGTCCTTTTTGTTTTTAGGGTATATTTTACACTTTAATACGCTATTTTATATTTTTTGAGACATATTTAACTTAAATCGATTTTTTCCAAAGTGACAATTTTATTTCAAACAATACAGTCAAAATGTTTCCATTAAAAATTATTTATTTTTAATTTTTGCCATATAATATGGTTTTTGACTGTCTACAAGCACATATTTTTCCTAGAAGCAATAATGATCTAACGTCGTTTCTTTACAAAATATTAAGAAAATTAAGTAAAAACAAGTCCTCTGCCCTAGTAATCACTAATCAATACATTATTCTAATTAATTACTATTTCTATTTTCTAGTCACACTACTAGTTGGTAGTTGGTTTAAAGAATGTTTTAACTTTTCTAGATAACATTTGAGTTATTGGGTATTGGTTTTATTATATATCGAATTGTGGTATCGGCTCACGTTTTTTTTTGTTGCAAAAAATGCTATTTTAATATTTACATAATATTATCGGGTATCGGCCCATCCCTACTTAATATCAACTAAAATCTATAATAGCATTTCAAATATTTTACAAACCTTTTTTAAAAGTATTAAATATACTATATTAATTATTAAAAATCTATAATTGCATTTCCAATATTTATAATAACCTGTGTTAAATGTATCAAAAGAATCAATGATTGCAGAAACATCATAAGTTACATATTTTATGAAATTGAAATATTAGTAAAAGCGTTTTTAGTAAAATATTTTTTTATTAGATAAATAAGCAATAATAATTAGTGTTTTTACGCTTAATACATAGAAACACATGACTAGTAAACATTTTTACTAACATCTCAATTTTATAAAATATATGCCAAATCAGATTGACGTTTCTACCATCATCGATTCAAGTATACTAAATTAATTAATTAAAATCTATAATCACATTTCAAATATTCATAATAGTCTGTGTTAAATATATTACATTACATATTAATAATTAAACATCTATAATCGCATTTCAAATATTTCATATAACCTGTGTTAAATGTATTACATATACTAGATTAATTATTAAAATCTACAATCGCATTTAAATATTTCATATAACCTGTGTTAAATATATTAAATATACTAGATTAATTATTAAAAATCTATAATCGCATTTCAAATGTTTCACATAACCTGTGTTAAATGTATTTCATATACTAGATTAATTATTAAAAATCTATAACCGCATTTCAAATGTTTCACATAACCTGTGTTAAATGTATAAACCATATTATATTAATTATTAAAAATAACAGTAATAAGGTAGTTAAAATAATGATACATTAAACACACATTAAAAAATATTTATAGTTAATTTAATGTAAGAAAAGCTAAGTACCACAATGGATATAATAGCAAATTAGTATTATAGAATGTTGATCATAAAAAATATTTGTTGTTACTTATTAATAATAATAGGAATATTTAAATTGTTTAAAATTTTAATAAAAAAAACACATACTTTTG
The DNA here is from genome assembly GCA_034509805.1 of Sipha maydis. NCBI lineage: Eukaryota > Metazoa > Arthropoda > Insecta > Hemiptera > Aphididae > Sipha > Sipha maydis. The sequence goes on along the minus strand of JASXSY010000751.1, from coordinate 9,178 downwards.
AAAAATAATTAGTTGTATGACTATATAAAAATTAATAAATACAAATTTAAGCTATACACTATTATTTAATCAAATTAAACTATATATAAGTCTTATTATCTTGTATTGAGAAATAATTTTTTTTCAAATATCGAATAAAATTAAATACTAAAAAATTATTTAAATTTTTAAATTACTTTCAATAATATATTAAATATAAGTTCTATAACTTGAACTTGAAAGAACATTACAATATCACTATTTTGGTTAAGTTAGATATCATTAAATTTGAAAATTGTATAGAAAAACTATAAAATTTAATTTAACTTTATATAAATTATTGCTTAGTGAAAACTTATAATTAATTAAGGTTAAAATTATTTTTTGCATTATAACTTTTTTGTTTATAATAACATATTTTTAATCTTCAACATTTTCTTCAGAGCGCATTCATATTCATTAAATACAGTTTGGTATACTTTAATTTAAAAAAATGTAGTTAATTTTTAAAAAAATGAATATAATTTAAACTGTCTATAATTTATCACATAATTAAATTTGAAACAAATTAAAAATACTTTTACATACATGAACTTAAGTAACTTATGAACATAAATATGTCATAAAGTTGTTTATTTTTTGAAGTTTAAATTTCTAAGTCCGTGAGCAATGCATTCCAATCAATATTGTTTTGAAACACTTCCTGATCCAACCAAATCTGGTAATGTTGCTTAAATTCATTTGATAAATTAACTGGCTTACCCAAAGCATTGTTAATTGAGAAATCACTTGGTGCAAATTCATCATTCTATAATTGGTTATCATGATATAAAAAACATAAAATTCATAAGACACAACATTTTCTATGAAATCGATTTTAATAATGTGTTTTTAAAATAAACATGATTATTAAGTTTGTTATCTCATTCAAAATCGTACTTTGAGTAAGAATTAAACAGTAAAAGTTTTTGATTAAGAAATATATTTATAATAATAAACTGTTAATATGAGATTGTAAGATCGCAGTTCACGAGTTGTGTCCCGACGAAATTTTGGTTCACGAGTTATCACTTAAAGTGGTATATTTCGATATTTTATTATTATTTTAATATCATAATCGATATTTTACACAAAAATATAATTTGTTGTTCAATACATTTGAATAAAAATGTTTTTATAAATTCAAATTCAGAAATTTGTTCATTATATTGTTATATAAATACCCAAGTACATTGTATAAGTCTTTTACTGAATAAAAGTCGATTTTTGCCTATAATAATTGTCGTTAAGAGATAAGTTGGGCGTGGAGCTATAAAGATTGTACATGATAACAAACTATATTATATGTAGTTAGAACTATATACGGATATTCTGATACCATTAATTGTTGATGAAATTCGATAAAATAGTTAAGGTACGTTTTTCCTGCAGCGTCCAGACGCATTGTCACTAGATATCATGCATTTTATATGTGAACGTTTTTCTACTTGCGAACTCCTAGTCCGGACTAGTGCTGCGTTCAGACATCCTGCGTCCGCACATCATAAAATTACCATAATATGCCTTTCAATCAATTGATTAAAAAATCCTTTTGTTTTCTTATTAGACACTGGACTGTTGAATGCATTTCTCTATTTGGGAATCGTTTGTAGTAATTTTTCTTTAAATTATGCTTCTTCTCTGAGCATGTCGCAAATAATAATATTATTATTTAAAATCAGTTGTTGCATCACTTCCATCACGATGAAGATTTTTGGAAAATAAATCGAAAACCTTACGTGTGTACTAGGATGAAGGTTGTAAGCACTATGATATAATTTCAGTAAACGCAATTTAATCGAAAAAATGAAAATGACTGCGTCAAGACGCATACAATAAAAACGAGTAAAGTATGTTGCGTCTAAACGCTAGGTTTAGACGCCTCTTTATCTGCATTTGGACGCTGCAGGGAAAACGTACCTTAATACAATTTTATACGAGCTAATCAGTCAAACATAATACGTTCATTATGGACCAAATGATAAGTGAGAAAAATAAAATGTTTCTGGTAATTGATAGTTACAAATTTTGTTTTCACAAATTATTAAAGTCAAGTTTGCAGAGATGGAAATGTACTCAAACGTCATGTAAATCTTTTATAAAAATTAATAATGTTACTGAAATAATTTAACGCAATCATAATCACGAACAACTTGAAATACCTGTTCTACATAGACAGAAAATTAGTAATATTTTAAAAAGAAAAGCTATAGATATGTGTGCGAGAGGCTAAGCAAATTAATTCATAATAAGCTACGTAAGATAGGGTTACCATCCGTATTATTTTAAGAGTATATGTACTCTTTTGAGGTCTTATCTTAAAAATGTTGTACTCTCACTTTTTTTATATTGATAAGATTGAACTCTTTTTTTTTTTCTTTTCTTCTATTTATATTAAATCTCGAAACTTCTGAAATGACACTCGTAGAAATATACTAATAAAATTATATAAATATAAATACACATTTAATCAGCACAGACGTTAATGATCTTATCGACATTTTTCTTCGAAATTTCTGTGGTAGAGGCGGGTAGAGGTACTTTATACAAGTATACGAATACACGCATGTAGTAAATCGGTGTTTAGAAATTAGAATTAGTATGTGTCAGTACACGCAACTAGTACTAGTTTAGTCCATGTTCTGTAAAACATTTATAAGCATTTTGACGGTACTCAGTTTTATTACTATTGTATTAAGGATATAAGTTTGTTATTAAAAATTCGAAGAAATGATTAATACTAAAACTCATGTCTTAATTCTTAATCTTTGAGTATATACAATGTAATGTTAATTAATTAAATATTAGCTATACAAGTAGATTTTTCTTATTACCTTTATGACATTATATTATATTATGTACCATTTTCTTAAAGGCACAATTTCGTAACCCTACTTAAGGAAGACGTGGAAACATAAACTTCTTACGACGTTTCTCGTATAATATGTACCAAGCTTAAACTCATATTTTACCAAAGCTACTAAAATTCATTTGCAATGTACATGAAATAATTGAAAATATATCATTTATATTATTGCCAAATAAAATACAAGAATCATATTTCGTAGCTTTGGAACATACAAAAAAATATTTTGATGATTTAAATGTAAAAATAAATGTACAACGAATTCTCGTGACTTTTGAAATAGCTATTCATTATGTTATCATTGATGTGTGGTCAACAACCGAAATTAAAGGCTGTCGTTTCCATCTTGGTCAGAGTTGTTAGTGAAAATAAATAGTATAATTTACATTTTTCCCTAATGTCCATAAATAATAATTATTATAAAAATGATTTGTGTACTTTTTTCAACTTTTTATTCATATTAGTTTGATGAAATTCGTGTAACCTGAAAAAACCTAGACAATTTAGTATTTGGGACACAACTCGTTTGCAGCTTGTAAAATAAAGGTAATAATCAAAAAAATATTAAAATTCTAAGAAGTAAAATAATTGAATAGTTTAAATGATATGTTTAATTTTAATTTTTTTAAAAATAAAATAAGTTTCACACATCAAGAAGATGTAATAATAAAAATAAATTTCAGAAAAAAAAGATGATAAATATAACAACATAATGGTACATGAATAGGCATTGTTGGGTCATGCATTTAATAACATTGAATTTAAAAATATAAGAATGTTAGTATTGAATTTCAATAACATATACTGTATCCTTATTGTATAATTATATAATGAACATAGACTTACATATTGTTGAGAATATCGTCGGGCGTTGAACTTATCTACTGCAGATCTCAATAATCGTTCTTCAATTTGAAAGTCTGTTGGGCGCGCCTCAAGATCTAAAATAAGCAGTTATCAAAGAAAACGAAACTTAAATTTTATGAATACGAAATTTTTATGTGAAATATAAAAAATTATCAATATTAATTGATTTTAGGTGTATGAAATATACAAAATAAATAGTGCAACCACAAGATTTGAACATTTACTTTAATAATGTTTTATAATTTACTTGCATTATAGTTATTACATGTGAAGTATAGTTGTGTGATATAGTCAGATACAATAAACATTTATAATTAGTATCTAAATACAATTTACAAGGTACTATGATATTTTTAGTAATACTAGATGCAAGATACAAGATACTTTATTAATTTATGTATTAATTTACATAAGGCGGATTAAAAAAATATGTAGAACCTCGATTATTCGGGTAATGGTGGAAAGGGGTCATATGGATAAATGAAAATCACGGTTAATCGAGATTTTTTATAATAATGAAATGTTGACATTTTTTATTTAATAATAACTAGAAAAAGAATAACGTTGTATATCTATACATATTATACATAATAAGTTATTAGGGCTTAAAATTTGAAGTTACATGGTTTGAAATAATTTATAATGATTTATAAGATAATTCGAAAAATATAATTAATAATAATCTACAATATTAATTATCTTCATATTATTACAGTCAAAAATGCCTTTAATACGTTTGTCAATATCGTATACTATGTTCGATTATAACGATTTATAATATATTTATAATATGTACAGTTCTTACTTATTTTTAAATTTTTGGAAGAGTGAGCACTATCAATTGTGAACATGGATAATCGAAACACGGTTAGTCGAGGTTCTACTGAATATAAATTATAATGTTTATTTATTAACTATAAAATATTTAAATTTAAGTAAATTATAAGTAGTATTAAAGTAAAAATTGTTTATATCCAATATTTTAAAATAAATTCCTCATAACCTTTTAAAAAGACTAATTTTTTGTAAGTATCATCTGACACAATAGATCTATATGGAGAATGAATAAGCCCAGCAAATTATACACAGTCTAAAATGAATGTATCGTGTGACAAAATTAAGAATACATTCTGCCGATAAATTGGGTTTATGTAACTTATTAATTACAAATATAGTTTATTTATACCTATATCTAAATAATGATCGTTAAGGAATGCATTATTGTAAGCAAATATTGAGTATGTTGTTCATTTATTGAGTGAACGCCAGCAAATAATGATGTATTATCACATATTATAGATACCAGTTACTTTAATCTAAGTTATTAATACTTATTATTATATCATTTTTGAATGTATCTATTATCTTTAATTATAAAAAGATATTATATACAAATCAAAAAAGTATTTAAATATAGGATTCAAGAAACATTAAAATAATGTATCTCGATACAAGATACAATTGTATCTCAAATACGTATCTTAAATATTAGTTATATTACATTATCTAAGATAATGCTCAGCCCTGGATATAGTAAAGAATTTTTAGTATGTATATATATATATATATTAGGGCCGTGGTTCTCAACCGGTGTGTCGCGACACACTAGTGTGTCACGTACTATCGTGGTGTTTGTCACCAAAATATAATTAATTGAAATTGTAGCTTTTAATATAGTTACTGTATTATGATGAAATAATAAAAAAAAACACAGATTAGAAAGCAATTATGAAGATATTCTTATTGATTTGTATCTCATTTATTAAAAATATCATCAAATACAACGTTAATTTCAAAATTGTATACGTTTCAAAATGATTCATTTTGGATTTTTCTGCAAAACAAACATGCCAGAACGAACAAGAAAGTATTACAAATTTTATTTCTTTTTTCAACATAATTTAACTTAAATGAAGTTGCATAAATGAATCAGCATTTTCGATATTATAAATAACAAAAAGCAAAAAATAGCCTACATTAAAAGATATTGAAAGTAAATTACGACATAAATTTGTCAACCATTCGCCTACAATTCGAAGACCTATGTTTAGTTTGCCAATAACAAGTATCACAATAATTTCTTTATAAACTAACATTGTTTTTTATGATACTTATCTATAGTATTTTATTTGAACTGTTTAAATTTGAATTAAGTTAATTTAAAGTTAATTATTTTTTTATTTTTTAAAATTCCAACATTCCTATACATGTGTTAATTTACAATAGTTTATAATTTTTAACGTTTCGAAAATCCATCAGTCGTTTCAAGTGTGTCGCCATTTTTATGGCTCTAAATTAGTGTGTTGTCCTACAAAAAAGGTTGAGAACCACTGTATTGTTACACATTGTAATTGTATTGTCACTCTACTGTTAAGGGTGTCCCTTAAATTTTTTTTTGCATTTATGTTAGTCTCACTCATTTAATTTGTATATATGTATAAAAAAACTACAAAAAGTTAATCTATTAAAGTAACCCGTGTCGACTTGAATTTGAAATTTGAGTATATTAATTCATTCGTAATTTAATGATATATTTTACATTTATATATATGGGCATGACCGTTTTCGACCAAAAACGTACCCTTCCCTTTTCGGCCGATTCACTTTTCGACTAAATTTTGAAATAGATCGATTCTCTTTTCGACCTCAAACGTACCCTTCTCTTTTTGGCCAATTTACTTTTCGACCAAAAAAAAAAAAAGTTTAATATAATACACAATATTAATGTTATACAAATCGAAAATTATTAAAACCTATAATAATAACTTATATAATTTAATGTTTTGTCGTAAATAGTGGTCGCCGAGTTTGATTTTGATGTGATGACAATTGGCAACTACCATAATATTATAAAGGTTACTGTTATGTAGAATGTACCCAGACCGATTGTTATAGGTATTGTAGCGAGTCACTATCTTTTATAGCCAAGATAAAATATCAATAATCAGTAGTTTATACAATATAGTATTTTATACAACTTACATTTTTTTTAATATTTTTTTATGATATGTATAACATAAAGACTTATAATATAAGTAAAAATAAATAAATAATGATAATTATTACATATTATGTAATTATTATCATACTTTATTTGTGACCTACAAATATATTTAAAAATGACTAACAAAAATTATTTTTTCTATATAAAGACTTATAATTATTAATTAATAATATTTTTTTGGTCGAAAAGTGAATCGGCCGAAAAGGGAAGGGTACGTTTTTGGTCGAAAAGTGTCTCGCCCATATATATATATATATATTAGTGCTCGTTATTTTTCGTGTACACGCTTTCATGTATTCACGTGAAATAAAGGTTCGATTTATAAAACCCGTTGCTTGAAATTGTCCGTGAATTTATAATATTATTCACATGAACCCGTGAAATATTATTATTCACGTGAATCCGTGAATTATTTTATTCACGTGAATCGTGAAAAGTTTCGGATTCCTACGGATTATACTTTTTAAATAAAAATAAATATCAAAAATCGTTAAAGGCTAAATCGTTGTTATACGTGATTTCGTAAAATTTTAAATTTCAAACACTCATACAAATTTTTGGTTTTAGTGCGATAGTGTTTTTTTTTTTATAGATATTCGAAGAAAAACGTATGAAAAATCTGGGACCAAATTTTTAAATCTTAGGTATAAACTATAAATACTTAAAACTTTATGAATTTTCAAATACAAAATAACTACACATTTTCGCGATTTTAACATATTTTGTAAAAATTTTTAACTTTCTAATTAATAAATAATTAAAAATATAATTCATTAATTACCTCTTTCTTATAGACTCTTCTGGAGGTTTACTATCATGACAATTTTGTAAATACCTTATTAAAGACCCAGTAGTGCCGTCTACACAAGAATATTCATTATTGCTTGTATCGTCACATAAATCGCAAAAGGCGCGATCACCTTCACGTTTAGCATAATTCCATACCCAACTTTTTCTTATCGCCATTTTGTCAAGAAAACTTTTGTTTTTTAATGAATGCGATCACTTAATGGTTGCACGTAAACTAAACGCGTCATATACTTGTATACTACCTTAGTATCTTTTTATCGACGACAATAAAGTCGTAATTATACGACAATAAAGTCGTAATTATTATGTATATAATTTGTAACTTCCAATAAAAATTATGCCATCAGTGTATGTGAGAATTCTATTTTCGCAACCAGACATCGTGCACAAAAAAATTTCCCGAAACACTACTACCTATTCAACAACCAGATAAGATAAGACACACGCAACGGACACAAGATATTGAAGATAATCAATAAAATTATAAATACATTTGTTCGCCTTTTCACGTGAATAAACTAACTCGCGTGTTCACGTGAATATTCTAATGCACGTGTTCACGTTTTTTTTAGCTTTATTTTAGTAAATATGTAAAGAAAATTGCGAACTGATGGCCTCTTTTATATTTAAAAAACAGTATGCAATTTTTTTTTTTTTGGTATTAATACAGACTTTTTTAATGATGATCTGAACACAGGGAACACTCAAATTAATTATTTACACGGGAAAGAAATTGTATGCTCGCTAAATGTAGTAAATGATCATTTAAACAGAAAGAGCAGAAAGCAGAAAGATCATTTAAACTTATGGAAGATTTTCACAGAAGTTTAACCAAAGACGATAAAAAGTCTGAATTGTAATTAAAATGTATCCAAGAACACAGAAGACTATATCCTGATTTTAAAAAGGAAACATTGAAAAAACTTTTTTAATTAATAAAAATTCATAATACCTAAAATTTTAAGGAAATAGTATTTTCATTCATTAAAATCAATATATCTTGTAAACTATAAAAATAAGAAGTATGTAAGAATATAATTTATAGACAATTTTATTTTATTTAAAACATATTATGTAACAAATTTTAATTTTCCTAATTGTAAATGAATGATATATATATATATATATATATATATATATATATATATATATATAAACGTAAAATATATCATTAAGTTACGAATTAATTAATATACTCAAATTTAAAATTCAAGTCGGCACGAGTTAACCTTAATAAATTGACTTGAAACTTTTTGTAGTTCGTTTTTTTATACATATATACAAATTAAGTGAGGAGACTAACATAAATGCAAAAAAAAAATTAAGGGACACCCTAATATATATATACACTATTTTAGTGGCGAAGCTTGGGTTCGGGATTAGGGTAGGCAAATTTAAAATAATGTTTTTTAGAAAGAAATTATTTAAACAAAAATACACAAATAAACGGGAAACAACAACTAAATAGTTTAAAATATGTTTAAAAGATTCATCAATTTAAATATAAAATATGAATTATTATAAATACACTGCTATTAAAATTAAATAGGTACGTATTATATTATTATTATTTCACACTATATAGATACGAATAAGAAAAGAATATTACTATA
>JASXSY010000750.1:0-110521 GCA_034509805.1 Sipha maydis | reverse complement strand
TTCGTGTATTAATTTTAAACGCATAGAACAGATATTTTAATGCGAAATGCATGACAGTTTTTAAGACGAAACTATTGTCATGTCAAAAACAATAAAATATAAATAATGGTTGTATTCGGGAACCACGAAACTTAAATATCTACCTCGATTCTTATGGCATTTTTTTGAATCCGATGATTTTTCCGCTGAAGTGGACATACGGTTTCGCTGAAAAGTCCATTTTAGAAATCGATACGTTTAGATACAAAAAAAATGTCATTAGTTTAGTTTGGTTTCAGTTAGTTAAACAGTATTATTTTGTTCATAATTATATTGTTTTCTAGGTACGATTTAAATACAGACTAGTCAATAAAAGAATACCACACACTGGAATGTAATTATCATGTTCTCATATCAACGACAGTTTGAATTTCAATGCTAATATATTAGCTATTTGGCAAATATGTAAGCCGTTTTAGACACGAAAACGATGGTTGCTGTGCCCTCTTTGCGAACATCCAAAGCAAAGGTATATTAATTTAAAACTGCGACGATTGGTTCACTGTGTGTTTTATAGATCAACCGATCTCCGCCATGCGGAATCACGTTATGTTCGTGTGTACACGCGATGTCAATGAAGCAAATATAAGAAGTGTGTGTTTAAATGAGCCAATGAATTGGTCGTGACAGTATTACTATTCGTACACATAAATATGTATTGCAAACACTTAATAACGAGTCGGTTGTATACGTATGCGTATGCTTATGTGTCAGCGTGTCCGTGCCGGTGTGTGTTTTAGACAGTTCAGTGAATTATGGAGCGCGCAACTCCTTTAAGGAAATCGCGAGAAGTTTGTTGGTTGTCACCTCGGGCATAGCCGGCGAACATATTAAAACGTAACCGTCGCAACTATTATTATTATTATTATTATTATCATTATCATTATGACGGTTTACCGTTCGGGAGCTATGGCGTAGGCACGTACATTATTCTATGCTTAATGCGATTAATTAATAACCGATTATCCGTACGGGATCAATGATTTTCAGCTCTACCAACATTTTGCAAATATTTAAGCACATGACCTATATCGGAACGATGATCCCCACACGGTACCTAGGTTTTCGCACGGTGACGGAACGAAATTGCACGTTCTTTAATAGAATTTCTCACAAGAATAATTTATGTTTATTTTATATTTGGGTTTTCAAAATTATATTGTTGAGAATGACCTTTTGCCGATCAAACGAATGCGGTTTTCCGAGAGAATTTCATTGTCTGTAAATTACATTTTTATAATCATAAATAAGTATACAGATATATGTATATATAATTATATGCATATATTATCTTATTTTAATAGTGGAATAAATATAATTATAATTGTAATTCAAAACTTATCTCCAAACGGATGCATTATTGAATTAATTAATGTAATTAATTCAATTGAAATTCATGGTAAATATACATTTGAACTTTTTTTTCCGTCTATTTAACCGACTACAGAGGGGGCTCTCTTTGTACAATACTACTCCTAAATACATTTGGGCTTAACTAATTGTTAATCTATTTTACATAAAATTTAATATTTCCTCTCTTATTAAAATTTTAAATAATAAAAACTATGTTCTTAATCGATAATTTAGGAAAAAAATATTGTCTTACTCGTATTTTTGACCGTAGCAATTTTCCTCGAAAAAAAAAAAGTTGGTTTCCATTTTCCTCCACATTATTTTTGACTAAAATTATGTCTATTATCCTCCAATATATTGTTATATTTATTTTCTTTTAACAGGTATTCATTTGTTGCTGAAATGTACTATAGTTTTAAAAAAATATAATATTATAAACTGTAGTGATTTCACTATATTTTATATTTTATATCTTATATATTATATATTGTCTGGTTACGTTAACACCAACCACTTATTATTATTTTATTTATTGATTGATGCATCTTTATCGACGTGCGTACTTTCTTATTATATTCATTCTCTTTTTAGCCACCCACTAAGTTCGGTGTATTATTATATTATAGTTATTCTTAAAATAATTAATTTGTTCTTTTATTTCTAATTCATCATTCGACAACGATTGACGATTTTATTATTTTATTTTTTGGTCAGATAAAACTTTTTTTTTTTGTATTTAATTAAAAATAAAAATTATTATGACTTTTTACTGTGCAGTTCATGATATCGAGATATTAATATAATACCGTTGATTTTTAGAAGTTTAATAATTTTCATCCAGTCATGACTAATTTCCAATATACTCATAAATATAGTCTATGCGTAGTTTCTCTTTTTCATAAATTTGTATCTGTGCAAAGTATTGAATTTTAATGTCATACTCACCACGAGTTAATTTAAATTACATAAAATATTTGATTATATTTTAATTATTTTTTGATTTCTTAAATATTTATTTTATTTTATAAACATAATATATACATTCATTCAAAAATAAATAATAATCTAAATTCAACTCAAGTAAACATTTGAGTAGAGATAAATCGTGTTTATGGCTGTATAAATATATAATATGCACATGATCAAAGGAAAGGAATTCCTTTGCTTTTGATTTTGATATTTTTGAAAGTATAATAAGTATTTTGTATTGAAAATACTCTTAATAAATTGCAAAGAAATATTTGTAATTAATATTTCAATTATAACTGAAATATACAGTTAGTATATTCAGTATTTAGATGTTTATTGTTGGTATTTCATTCTAACCTGGCAATAACTTCTTTAATATTGCAATTTATAATCAATATTTCAAGTTATTAGAGATTTTAAAGACATAATATCAAGATTATGTTTTTCAATGGTATATTTTTTATATACTTATTTTCTGTAAACACATTTTTAAATATTAAATATACTACAAAAGTTTTATGTATTGACTGTTTTGATTGAACATTAAATGCACATGGCACATAAAACAAATTATCTTTCTTAGTTTTTTTAACTAAATATAAAAATTCATAACTTAACTACAAAAATAATACTTAATCTTAAAACTATCATTTAATCTAATTATTCATTATTTTATTCGTAAACTATTTACACGTTCTAAACCGTTGAAAATTACTTTTCGCTGATAATATGAAAATATTTTGTTTAATATAATTCTCATCCTATTCAATATTTCCACGAAATAATTTAAAATTACTATAAGTCTTGTATAATCAAAACAAATTATCATTAAATATTGATAAGTGCACAATAATTTTGATTTTAGATCTAGATTTCGTTGTTTTCAAATTCTCAATGATTATTCCATTAAGGTCTATGACAAGCAATCATTTTTATAACTACGATGTTTTTAAAATTTTCTTTATTTCACTAATGCGTTCTACTCTATTGTATGGTCACTTACTATTACCATTCATATTCAAAGCATTGAAGAAATTCAAAATATATTTTTCCGCTTCATTTCATTCAAATGTAGTCCTTTTTGTCAATCTCATTTACAATATGAACTGTTATTAAACCGATTGAATAGGAACAGTCTTGATATAAAGACCAATACTATAAATGTACAATTCTTATATAAAATATTAAAAAGTTAACATATATAAATGTCTTGCATTACTTAGTTGTTTCAATTGAATATACCTCAACGTCAAATTATAGCAACAACATTTTTTGTAACTGCTTTAAAAAAAATATATGTATATCAGGGGCTTGGGTCAAAACTCTCACTTTTTAAAGTCAAAATTAGTTATATGTTAGTTAATCTTTATATGTTATATGTTATGTTATATGTTAGTTAATCGTTAGTGCGAGATATGAGAAAACCAATATCATGAACCAATGTCAATTGCATGAATTTTCAAAAAAAAAAAAGAGGTTTTATTCTTGATTACTATAAAGTGATCAAAAGTAAGATTGGCCCTTTTTCACCCAAGCCCCAGATATATATTTGCTCTTGCTGAGACTATATATAGAAAAATGATATTTGATAATAGTTTGCAGCTTGATTTATATAATTTTGCATTATATTAAAGTTTTTTGTAATAACATTATTACTATTATTTCATTATATATTATTTGTTATTGATGTTATCGTTATTATTATTATTTTTTATTGTTTTTGTCCCTACTTATAATTTCCTACGAATTTTTAAAGATTTAAATACAATCAAATGTATTAACTATTAAAATTTGTTATTGAGTATATCCCGTTTAAATTTACACAAATAAATTTAATTTTGTGGCAGTTTTTATATTTATTTCGGCATAATGAGTATCTCATAAGTTTTGCATAATATTAAACAGCACACTATAGACTCATAAAATATTTTATAAAAAATTGGGAGAACTTGATTTAGTAATTCTTTTTTCGATGTATAAGTTGTATATTTCCATCAAAGCCGATTAATTTAATGAATATTTATGAATTTAGGATTACTCTTTACATATTTTATACCATGTTTTACTTAGTACCAATTTTTGAGTGCTATAATCACTAATAATTACTTTTATCAAATGTATACTTAATAATTACCAAAGGATATTCATATTCAGTATATTATTTGATTGTCTTCGTGGTGTGTAAAAAAGTTAAATATACAGAAAAAATAAATAAATTATATAATTACTTTCAAATAATTTAACTTTTCGTATTAATTATGATGTTAATTATATATACACACGTCTTTGTAATGTGGGGAATATAATATGAACATACATAAACGGAAAAAAATTATATTTTTCAAAGATCTAAAGATAACTTACATAAATTAATGAAATTGAAACTTGTCAAGTTTAAAAATAAAATTTATTTTATTCTGTTTATCATTTAGACTTTCTCCGACGTTTGCAGTACGTAACTATTAAAATATTAAGCTTTTTTTTTCCCTCTTCATCGTCTTCGCTGTCGTCGGACAATACTTTTATTCAATATTTTATAGCTACTGCTATCAGTTTTTCGCGATTTACTCAGGATCCATAAAAAAAAAATAAAAGAATTGTGTCATTTCTGTAGAACGAAAAACATGAAAAATGAATTATGTTCATCGGCCAGTTTAGCGTATCAATAAGATTTTTGATTTGTGATAAACAAAACTTCGCTGTAATAATAATTAATGAATAAAATAATGTAACTCTATAGATGTGCGTCTTGTATCAAAACTATACAATGTGAACTTTAATAATAAATTCATCTCGTTGTCAGGGCTTAACGACATAAATCACGTTTCGATGGATTTTAAAATTAAAAATATATATTGTTTCGACGAGGAAAATGTTTACTAAACAAATTTTAATTACCGCTATATCTCACCTACTATACGATATATTTATTTATTCCGTAATAGACTTTTAAAATGAACTAACAACAAAGGCGACGGAGTGATCGAAAATCTTTTTAAATTATAAATTACATTTTTCGTGTAATTTTCATGAACAAAATCGTGCGTTCGAGAATCATCATGGCTTTCGACTGGACTGGTTCGACTGGTCGGAGGAAGGCGATTATTGCGTGTACATCTAGGAATATTTGGAGAGGAGGAATAGGCTTAAAGTGGGTCAGAGAAAAAAAATTCGATGTGACAACCGATTCCGTTTATGTTTTTATGGACGTAATATGTATTATAATAATTAATAAGGGAAACATATTTTTAACCGTTGGAATAGTTATCACATATCTATGCCGTTATGATATGTTCAAATAGATGGGTCAGACGTTGCAGTGTGTCCTGTATTATTATTATTATATGATTATGAGTGTCGTGTTGTACAGTTCAGAAACTGCAGCAGTACACGTTTCGCAGTTAATAATAATGCTAAATGTGACCGAAATCGTCTGCGAGCACGATTTTCGATGTGTATAAATATTGTAACAACTCATTTCTGATGTGGGTCTGCATTTATTCTACGAAGTGAACCGCTGTACGATAATCATTAGCGCACAGCGACCAGTCATTGTAGACTTAATTAATGTGTTGTAAACATTCGTTCGTTTTGACGTGAATCCATTGAAGTGGTAGTATTTTCGAAATCAATAAACCGTCTCGAGACGGTCGCACGACGAGAAGAGCAGATTTGTCCGCGTATTATCAATATTATCATTATAGCACCGTTGTGACCCCAGCGGTATCGATGATCAACGGTACTCGCGCTCGAAAAACTTTTCTTGCAGGCGTTGCGTGAACAATACATTCAAAAACAATGTTATCGTTATAATTAATATCTTCCAAACATCGGATTAATCCAGTGTTTCTCAACCACTGTGTCGCACGGTTTAAGTCAAATTGTACGGCGAATTATGTTTTGTGGCATAAAACGAACAAACTTCATTGTACATTAATTGTTAATACCATTTGATATGATGGAGTAAAAAAGTTATATTGTTTTTAGAATCTATGGGCTTAAGAATTCTTAGCGTATCGTTTCTAATTTAAATAAAATATAAATAAATGCAACGTAGTACGTTATAACATTATCGTATAAGGTTTTTTTGTGGGTCAGTTAATTTTATTTGGTGTATCGCGTAGTATTAAATACTAAATATTTTATAACTATAGCGCCGTAGAACAAAAAGACACACTGGATTGGTATGGGTACCTAATTATTGTATTCAAATGATACGATAACTTGTAGAAGGTTGCGGTACATATAGAGAGGTCGAACAACGTCAATATGCGCTAGTCGGGTGCAGGTAAGTGTTTTATAAACCAACTCTGACGCCCAGGATCGTAGTTTATATCTATTCATTGACGACCATGCGATAATTTTACCATAATCATGAAATAATTTTTATAATTATTATAACATGATTATAGTTATTATTATTATTTTAAAACGAGGTTAATGCGTCAGGAAATGTACGTGCTGTCTGTTAATGATATTAATATCGCGAGCTAATAAAATGCAAACTAAACTGTGATTCGTCCCGCTGTATATCAGTTTACATATGATAATAACATTATGTTTGGACACGACGGGCATTCGTTACGTCTGTAACAATCACGTAGAGTAATAAACTCCGAACTGCATAGGATTTCCTAAGAAAACATAACCGTTGTGTTAGAATATGAGCGCAGCGTAATACGCGTGTATTGCTTTAACGTTATGTATACATCATAAACATAATTGAATATTTCTCGACTCGGAATTTTATTTCCCACAGCAGTTGCACGAAAACATAATAGTATTAGTTTTTGTCAGCTTTTGTGTTACGCACGAGTATTATTACCATTACCATTGTTACCGCAACATTATTACCGGGCGCGACACCATAAAATATGCATACTCGTATAATGAAGGGAAATAGTCAATATATTTAATACTATGTGAGTTCACCGAGGCGCCGGGGAACGGATTGTAATACTATGTTTAAATAAATAATAATCATTGTTGGTCAACCCTTTTTCTCCAGAATGTATCCCCGTTTCATACGCGTACCGTCCGTATTGTGAGTTTGCACAGGACCGCGCACACCCGTCCGCAACGATTTTAACAATTGGTTCGTCGCGTACAGCTTTATACAGCGCTTGCATCGCGCTCACGACAGGCGGGATAGTAATTATACATTGATAATCATCGATTACGTTGAAAATACCAGCACCGATACAGTATAACTATCTTGGTACCGGGGTGTCTATATGAAAAAAATGTTGGTAACATGAAATATCTATAGTTGGTAGTGCGCACGAGTACATACGCAGAGCTTAAGATTATAAAACACGAGTAAATAACTGACAAAGGTACTATTTATAGACACAGCTCTATGTACTCCCAATGGTTATTTAGAATATAGACGATAAGTAGAAAGTTTTAAGTGCTCATAATGTTCATGTAGTTTCAACATATTGATCGTTGAGTAACATGCTATTCTGAAAAACGGGAAGAATATTGAATGTACTTCCGATTTTTAAGGGTCCACTATCAATTTATGCCCTAGTACTGAACTTCTAACTACTTAAAATCACATATTTAATTGCACAAAACTGATCATTACATATCGCGTGATAATATGTGGCGTACGATAAATGAAAAAAAAAAAAATTGATCGTCACATAACGACTATAGATAGTACATTTTGTCGGTTCTCATCTGATTAAAATACATAGTGTATTTAAAATACATAGGTTTATAAATATCAACCAGTTATATTTGATAATATTTGTAATAATATTTTACGCAAAATAGTATCGTGGAGTGTGTTATACGTTTTTTTTATGTGTAGTTATTTAGAATTCGTTTTAATATAATGTCTGACACATTTGTGTTTGATTACTCGAGTTCATGTACTCGAGATTCATAACATAAAACATTTACATAAAAAGTATTATCAAAATGTAATACTCAAACAAACACTCGTATAGTAAATATGATTTTACTAGACCACGACGTATAAACTGATATAATTTATAGTATAATATGGTAACCATATATTCGTACAAATTCAACTACCCGCGTCCAACTTGATTCAAACGTAATAATTAAAAATATAAAAAATAATTTTAATTCATTTTCAAAATTTATTTTCGACATTATTGTTTTCGAGCCGAAATAACACAACGATATAGTAGACAACGCATGCGTATAATATTACTCGTGAATTAAGAACTCGACGAATTATTCGTTTTTCAGTGTTTCGTTCATCACAGTTGATATGCAATTCTAGACTTTAATAAACTGTAATTCATATTATTATCATATCATTAGTTTTACAAGACATGTGCCTATTTAATTTATTTTTTATTATTTTTATTTTGCTTTTGTCAAAAACATCACACCAATGCACAAATATATACTGAAACATACGCCTCTACTACCTTCGATCACCAATGAAAACCGAATGATGTGTAAGATTCAAAATCAATAATTGTAATTATTACATCACATGTACGAACGGTGTACTTTTTTTACGGTCCATAAAACTGAAATATTTTCTATACATATATGACTAACCGAAAAATAGTAAAAATCCATATATGTTATAAATGTTGGATGAAGGACGAAGATGAAAACAGTTGACGGTAATTTATATTAATGCCATTGTTTTTAATCGGAATCAATTAAAAAAATAAAAATAAAAACCACGTCACACGTGCATTTTCAAAATTAAACTACTCATGGGTACAAAAAACTATGTTAAAAACTCGCACGAAACTCATTAATAAAATAATTTAATTAAGCTATGTTTTAATTGCTGGAGAAAAAATTATATTTATCATTGAATTGCTTGTGAAAAATTAATGTCCAAAAACAATTAATAATACTGCCACGGTATGGGGGTCTTTTTTATTTAATAATAATAATAATAATAAAATGAATGCTATACGCATAGCTTTAGTAAAAATGTACAAGCTATTTATACAAACATTTTATACTTCCCCAAAGCAAACAATAAAACACTATACGGTTTTTTAACCTACAAAAGAAAATTATAATTTTCTTTTGCTTATGTTATTATTATTACTATTATTATTATTATTATTAAAATATTTAATATTTATTTAATATTTTAGTTAACCCTTTCAGTCCCGAATTATGATCTAACAGAAAAAAAAAATATTTCATACGTTCTTTGCATTAAATATATTCAAATTAAGTGAAATTTTGAATTTTGAAATTTTAAGAATACTTAAACTTGAGTTATGGTGACTTGTCATTATAATGGCAGTTGGGCGTTAAATAAAATTCCATACATTGCCATTATAATGGCAATTGGGCTTTAACGTATAACACATTTTATCATTAAATAATCTTTATTAATAAAAACAAAAAAAACACAAATTTAACAATATCTAAAATATCTCCAGAAGGTAGCTGATGCTGTCTTTTTGACATTTTAAACTAAAATTTATAACATGAATTAAATTGAATGAACAGATATCTATGTATTATTAAATTAAAAGAATACTTATTAAAAAGGTAAAGTAGATATTCTTCACAAAACAACAAAATTTCAAAAGGAGTGGAGTTACCGACGAGATTAACGAACAAATAATAACAAATAACGATCATGAAACAGCAAAACACACGCTTATGATATCAGAAGTCCAAAAATAATATTTTATAATATTATCACAATTCACAAGCTGTAAACGCCCAACTGCCATTATAATGGCATATCATTTAACACGATAATACTCACTGAGAATAAACAATAAACAAATTTTAATACTTCCATAATACAATAATATCTGTGTTGACAAAGGGAAAAAAATATGGGATTTTTCCTATTCGATTTGAATGATTAATATTTATTTTTAGAAAAAAAAAAAAAAAAACTCGACTAACTTTTTTTTTTTTCTTATTCATCATATTCTCCGAATATCGGTTACTTAAAAATATAATCTTAATTATTATTATTATCTAGAAATATTCTTTGTCAAAATAAACCATTTTCCCGAAGGTTATGTATAAAATTGTAATATCTACAAATACTTTTATTGTAATGCCATTATAATGGCATTGGGGACTGAAAGGGTTAAATTTTATGAATGATATAAGCATTTCGCTGACGTGTATTCGATTTTATTTTATTTTTTGTTAGGTTACACACATAATGTTATAAAAATATCATCTCAAATTCAAAGTTATTTATTTCTTTTTGTTTATTTTTTTAGTTAAACAAGAAATGATTTAGTTTTACCATAATGTATTTTATATATATATATATATATATATGTGTGTGTAAACAATAGTGCATTATACATCATCAAAAAATAAAAATAAGAAATGGATTCTCATTAGTAATTTTTTTAATTTCTCAAATATTTCTAGAATAATTAAGAGAAATGAATAAAATTATGCAAATAAATTAAAACTTAAACCACGGTTCAAACCCTCACCACTAATGATTGTTTATTATATTGCCATACATAACTTTTTTTTCTGTTTTTCCCCTCAATCGGTAGGACTGTTTCAATCGTCACAATTTTTGAAATTTTCTATTAGAAAATATTGTCCACTTCATACATTGAAATCAATAATTTAAGAATATTTTCTAACTGTTTTCTTAATTAATAAACAATCTGACGAAAAGTTCAATTTTTATTTTCATTGTAACTCAGAAAATATAAATCGTAGAAACATGTTATTTTCTTTAAATGCTTCTACTATCAATTGTTATAGATGATATAATTCAAATTTTTTATCTATTTATAAAAATTTAAATTTTCATGATTGTTGGATTTTTTCGGTCATATTGTTAAAATAATTTTGGTTTGTTAAAAATTCTTGAAAATGTAATAAAAAGAAATAATAAGTAAAAAAATAGTATTTATTCATCATAAATTCATAAAATTTTCAACTTGTATACTTGATGATTAGAACTTGGATACCAAATTGGACACAAAGTTGTTATTTATTTATTTATTTTTTTTTTTCCAAAAAAAGAAAAAAAAATACTGAAAATTCGCGCTACAAAATTAAATACAAACGAAATAAGATACTTCAACGAATTTACATTCAAAGATGTCAGTTATTTAGTTATGTACATTTCGTTATAAATCAATTTTATAATAAAATTTGTGCTGTTTTAGATACTTAAAATTTTTGATTTTCAAAAATTTCAAATGCCATATTTTTTTTGTTGGGAAGTATGAAAAATTCTTACAAACCCTACTTGGTTCTTTTAGTACGTTAGCCTTCTTCAGTTATACCTATAAACTAATCCACCCATTCTCTTTCACTAAGAATCGTTCATTCGAGGGCAATGGTAAATTTATTACATATTTTAATGACTAACGTAGCAATACCATTCATCCTTTTTTTCATTATAACCACCTTGAGTCATCTTTATTCAAGTAACTGTCAATAGTATTTTGAAATACAACGATATAAGTATAAAATTGTAAACTAACTTAATATATATTATTCATGATCGCTATATATGTATATAGTGTTCATGTATAATGTATAAAATATACAATTATTATTTTATGTATAACTATTTTTAAAAAAATTGTGTGTACATATCACCACTGAGATAGCTTTTTGAGGGATTTTTTTTTTTTTTATTAGCTTCTAAAAAAAAAATATATATAAATATTAAAATTTTGCAAAAACTAAATATTATTTTCCTTACCATATCCTTTTTTTGATTGCCTGAACCAGATATTATAGTATAGTATTTTTTGTCCATGAACCTATAACAAAGACCTGAAGTAAAATATTTTATAGTAATTTATTGTACTTTAAAAAAGAAGAATTAATGCAATTCAAACTCAGTTTTGACAATACGCAACCTAGTTTACTCCACAATCCCTTTCATTCGGTCTTTGGATCTTTTTTACAGAATGCCCACTCAATTTGTAAATTATTTTAATTTAACTGTGCAAAATTTTATAATATTTATTTTCCGAATTTTAAATCATTTATCAATAACAAACATTTAACATTAACTTTTATGATAATTCATAAAGATTTATAAAGATTCATAACGAATTCATTATGATTCATACAAAGTAAAGGTACTACGAGTATATGTGTTTATTGTTTATAATTTAGAGTACTTTTTGGAACTCAAAAACGTAACATGATTTAATCGAATTTAAATTTTGGTATAATTGTAAACTTTATACGGAGTATACTTATAATACCAACTACTTATGCTTCATGAACTCGACTTAATTTCTAATGAAGTTCTAGTTACAAAAGAATCAAATACAATATAAATTTCCACATAGCATGTATCAAGAAGAAAGAACAATTAAAATTAATTCTTCGATTTTAGTTGACAACTTTCATGAAATATAAATCAAAGCGTTCGAGTCTGTACGTTCAGTTATTGAGTTAACGCGTGTAACTTTATCCTTAAATTAAAACATAATAAGTCTGTTATGAATGCTGTTTTATTTTTTAATGGAAACTGTTTACGCATCCGTACACATACTACATGATCTACTCCCACGATGGGACGTATCTTTTTTAATACATTTTATTCTAAAGTATTTATTTATTTATCAGTTTTTTTTTTTTGGTTCGATTGACGACATTGTTCAACCTATTGGTGAATTTTCGGTATTAAATGTGTTTTCGGTGTTGTTTTAAACTACACGGTGTGAAACGCGTCAAAAAAAGTGCATACTCGATTGTAGCGTCTTCTCTTGGGACGGTTCTCTCCCAGCTTGGAAAGCGCAATCGCCGACGGCCGTGTTCGGACCGACAAGCGTACGTCTAACTACGGCCACCACCCTAAACACTCGGTCGCGATTTTATCAGCTCGTCCGTATCGAACGAAAAAACCAACAACGACAACAACCAATCGCGATCGATTGATTTCTATCTGGAACAAGGTATGACGTCCGCCAACTTGCAGGCCCCCTCCTCCGAAGCAATTATCACCAGTGGCCGTAATAGAACCTCTAACCTCCGTTCGTGAAGCGACTGTGAAGGGGAGTATGACCATAGAAAATAAAATAATTGATAGGTCTCGAGAGTTTATCACATAAGAATGAATATTGAAAAAATTGTGGTTAAAAGAGGTTTTATCACTTTTCAATTTGAAATATGAAAATAAGCACTTAAAAAATCACTAAAAAACGTCACTAAAAAGCACTCAAATAAAAATTTAAGAAACTCGTATTTATATAAAAAAAATTGATGAAAATAATGAAATTGCCTTAAAATAAGAAAAGTTAGGAAAAATGTCTAAAGGTTATTTTTACACGAACATGATAAAGAACTAGCCATATTTCGTAACTGTGCTGAACATATAGTTTAAGATTATAGCATATATATATATATAAATATGAATATGCTAAATGAATTTATTTAATTTTATTATAATTGTACACGACCTGAAATATATTCATTTTTCGCGCGCATTTGTATTTGTTATCATTAGTGGTAATTGATTAGTGATCCAAATTCCCTTTGGAAGAATGAGAACGACCATCAAAATTAATTGTATACCGTACGGCGGCCACAACGGATTATGGGCGACGGGTGCCTGCGAAGAACGTACCCGCAGTACGCCGTGTCGTTACGTCTCGTCAACGTCGTTCTCGTCCGGATCAGGCTTTACACGCGCGCGCACCTCGCTTGCTAACCCGTCTGTTACAAGCGTGTAAACGTACCCAGTGGCCCAACAACCGGGTTGGACGGCGATGACTAACGTATAAGCCCCCCCCCCCCCCAAACTCAAAGGGGGCCTCATCACGGAAGTGAACTTGGAGGGTGTTTTTATCGCAAAATAACTGAATAGCGTGCTTAACGATAAGTATGTAGTAAGTAATCTTTTTTGAAAAAATTTAACTTACCAATACTTCAACAGTCACAGGGCCCCGAACTTACCATATCATCGAGGCTCTAAGATCCTAGTTGCACCACTGCACGCACCTCGTTCTGGGTGGCCGCGTAGCTAATCCGATCCGATAATGCAATGCAATGCAATCGAATCGTATCGTGGCCACGACGGAGGTTCGGATGATACCGGATCGCATTGACGGCGTGATTTCGAGCGGGTTATCTGGTTCGTCGTCGTACCGAGAAAACTATAGGTTTTCCAATTATTTTCATCTATTGTTTTTTTTTTTTTTTTTTTTATCTTATTTTTTTAAATTTCCATAACCATAATCGATTGTTCAGACTTCCGTTTGCCGCATTCTAAGAAAACCGCATCGAAGAGCTCCAAACAGATGTTATAATTCCTCCTTTTCGTATGCGTGATATGTTTAGAATCGTTTTTCCATGACAGCCCCCCTCCCTCCCCCGGTGAACTTGATCGGTAACCCTGAAGTCTTGCACGTCAAGGGAGGAAACAAAAATGTATACTCTAACTTCTTATCTCGGACCCCGATCAAATGGTCTTAAGAAAACGAACGGGATAAGATAATCCTAGAGAATTTATACCCCTCGTGCGTCGGTCTGTTGGAACAGACAGGACGTTCTTACGTTCTTATATTTGTTGAATACCTAGAAGACGTTAATCCAACTCGGAAAATAAGTGCAGTTCTTCATTGTTACACATTATTATTTATAAGGTACTTTTAACGTTATTAATACTTGTAAAATCTCTTTTTACCGTTGCAATGCGTTCTTGTTCGTCTTGTTTATCATTCTATACATTATACGCGCTGCACTCAACTCTAGTGTGCACTCCCGAACGGTCATTTTGAAGTCCGCCCCCGCATCCGTCGAACGTGTACTCACGCTTACGGTACAATCAATATTTCGAAAGGCTGTCTACGGTTGAACCAGCAAACATATTGTAGGTATCACTCGTTCGCCAGTGGGATTGAATTCGACCGTTTGCACAAGGAACACAAACGATCGCGTCGGTCATGGAAATTATTGTCCGTATACAATATTATTGTCGCGTCAACTTGAATACGTTTCGTTTGCGACAACATAATAAATGTAATACAACGGTAACGCGAGGCACAAAGGTCGCGTAAAACCTTTATATTATCGTCAAACAGTATAACGTTATGTGTTTGCTCGGCGGAAAATAATTGTTATTATTATTTCGTAATAATGGTTTTTGTGTGCGAATAATGTGCCGGGCTATTGGTGGTCTGCGCGCGGAATCGGCAAACACGATAATAACAATTTAATATTTATAATAATAAATATATACTAAACATACATTTACGGGAAATATTTGTTTTTGGCTAGAATAAATGTTTTTTGTCGTTCCGGAAAATAACGACTGCAAACGGTCAACTGCACATAGTTATAGCGTTACACGTAATACGTATTATATATTATTAAACGACGATCGTGCGCTGTACGCAATTTTGCTCACAATAACGTCACGTGACAAATAATTTTTTATCTGATAGAAAAGTTTTGTTCTACCCCCATTCCACGTCCGATCACATTCCATTGTCGACGTTTTATCGTTGTCAGCCTGCTGTAGTCGAGACGGAAATTTTCGCATTTTTCGCCTTCTTGTATCAAGTTGTACATTTTGCTGGCCAATAGAAAAATGCAGGCATTCACGAGCACGCGGAACTTCGCTTTAATGAAAATCTAATCATTTTTATTGTGTCCAGAATTATAATCAAGCCGGGATATGTGAAAATTGTATTTTATTTTATTCTTATTCTAATCAGCTTCGTTTGGCCATAAAGTAACCCAAAATATATGCAGTTTACAGATATGACGTATATTCTTATTATATTTTTTATCCATTATTCGTTGTGGCATGAGATAATTTGTGATTTAATAGATGAAATGCTTAAGTAATACAACATTTAATATGTAATCGTTATATGTGTATTAGTTAAAATGTCTATCAATACTTTTATACACTGTACAATGTACAGTATATATTACATAAATGGTGCGTTAAATTATATTTGGAATTAAAATATTTAAATTTTAATTGAACTACCATAATACAGATAATATCTATGAATCATGTGTATTTCTAAATCGAAACGAAATAAATATTTTCTTCATCAGTATCTTGTTATTTCTACTTTTCAGTTATGTTATGCATAATAAGTATATTCTCGCTAACTTGTCTCGGGCAGTTATTTTTCCAATACAATGAATGATTGAATGTTATTATAAATATGAACATTAGTATACTAAATTTACCTGGTGTCAGAATTATTGATAAAACAATAAAAATAAATAAAAAAGAAAAGCATGTTAAAAAAATATTTATATTTTATAATTAAACTATATTAATTGAGAAAATGTGTTTTAAATAACATATAAATATACAGTTTTTTCATATCAACTCATTAGGTTAACATATTTCCCGTTAAACATGTGATTAGAAAAATTATTAGGACTCGACTAAACGTACGATGACGGCAACAACATATCATATATTAAACATTAACAAATGCGCGCAACTACCATGGAATATGTATTTTATTTTTTTATTTATCATTTAACATAATATCGAACTTTTCTCTTGATTTAGCTTCGACGCATGACTAGAGTACTGAAATAAAAAATTTAAATATTAATTATGTATTGATTAGTAACCGATAAAACTAGGTAGATACCTATGATTGAGACAGTTGACCACACAAGACATAATAATCATCTATATCTAATACATCTTAATTGGAGGTTCGTGGTCTTACCTATGAAAATATTAATATTATAATACGAGTACCTCTACTAATACAACATTATAATTTCGTACCAATAATTACACTTCTTTAGTCACCAGTAAATTTTTTACCTGGGAGAAGGAGGGAGTTTGAAGAATATCATATTTTGAAAATGAATTTGGTGTAGTAGAAACTCCTTAGCAGTAGGAGTGCTCGTATGAAATTCGGTACCAGTCTTGCAATAGAGTACAAATTACATACAAATTGTCTGAAAAATATATTTTCGGAAAAATCAATTTTAGGCTCGAGTAATTTTTCATACCCCCTCGACCATCACAGTACTTTGTTAATTGCTTAAAAACCATAACAGTATGAATTATGTAACAAATCCTACGAATCGAGTACAAAATATTGACATGAAGAAAGTTACGATTTTTGTTTTTGGAAGGCTGAGGAACGTATGCCATACTGATTCCACGAAGGGATTGTTTTTAGTGTTCCTTTGCTCGGTCGTATATACTGATTTACAGTTGTTTGCGTGACAAATGCGCAATATCGTAAAGTGGATCTGTTAAATTTTTTTCCTGCTTGTTCAAACGATAAGATAATACGGTATGATGAGATTTTTTCTCGTAATATTCAGTGTCGTTAATCAAATGACGTGTCAGCGCGTGACAAACGGTTCGAAAATAGTACAACGCATGTGTCCCTCATTAAAAACAAATAAAACGCATATAAAAAAAAAATCGCATTCACGTAGTACGAGTAGAACATTCGACGTTTTTACGAACACAAACCTCGGGATTTTCTTTTCTTCCAGAACATAATTTTCTTTTATTCATGCTCATAAAATAAAAAACAACCACTCTTCGGCGGCCAGTGAACAACCAAGGATAATTAGATTGGAATGTGTCTGGGACGAATTCAAATGAAATGGGATTTTTTTTCCTACCAGGATTATAGTCGTTTCCCCCTCGGATTTACTGACGTACGACGTCATAGCCGACAAGGGATGTTTCGGAGGAAAGAAAGAGAAATAAAAAAAAAAAGGTCTGAAAACTCCCCCTAATGTCGAAAAACGATGGAATCAAAAAGTATGGGAAAGAAAAGAAAAAGAAAAAAGAGAAATGCGAAATCGAGTGAAGTCTAAAAGAAATAATGAAAAGTTCGACGTGACTTTTTCGCAATAAACAACGGCAATATTGTAGTATCCACGCGTCTAAACAACATGAAAACATTTGAGGAAAAAGGAGCAGAGTTTTCTTTCTTTTTTAATCTGACCAATCCCCCCATGCCTTGTATAAATCGGAGAGTCACGGATAATCGATTATATTCGCAAATAAACGACTTAAAAATTCTCAGGCATCCGCAAGCACCAACTGTATCCAGTTGCAACAATAATCCATTTAATATTTTATCCAAAACAAACATTAATAAACAAAAACAATAATAGCAATATTTTAAATGAAGTAAAATATTGGACAAGCATATTTCATTATGTTCTTTCTGAATCGTAATTGTAAGATTATGCTATTTATAATGTTCAAAGGATTTTACGATAAAAGGAAATTATTGTCATATTTTTGGATTCATTAACTTCTAAAAATTCAAACTGTTTTTATTATAATTATACAATTTTTAACGAAATCATCATATTTTTGATTTTTAAATTCTTATTCTACGAGTTTTTTACAAGTATGACACATTTTATTTAACACCATGTTATCCTTGGATATCCAACAATTAATTTTAAATTGTATGCATATTAAAATGTTTATATGAGTTGCTTATATTTGGTTTCAATTTATTTTAATTATTTTTATGCATAATTTTTCTTCGTATATGGTTTTATAAAATTGTTTATCAGTTTTGATAAGTAAACTGTACGTATATAATACAGTTATTATAATTAAAACAAAAATCATTATATTATATATTAAATAATAGTTTCCCTAAAGACCAAACTATTGGTATGTCACTTGAATCAATGTATTGTTAGTTATTTAGAATTAAAATCGATTAAAGTTCATAATAATTTAGCATATTGGAGAGATAATGTAATTGAAAAAAGAAAAAAAACCATTAAAATTATTAAAGCGCCGTCTTTTAATGGTTTTATTTTTTTTCCCAAACAGTATACATCTTTTATCTTTTAAGAGTTTTATTAACTTAAACGAGTAATTTTTAAAAAAGAAAATTATAAAAAGCATTAAAAATCGATTACATTAAACTTCTATCGTTATGTATGTCCATAAATAACAAGTAAGACAGAATGTTTTTGTAAATATATTTTGCGTATTACTGTAATTGTGCATGTTTTTATATATATATATATATATATAAATATGATTGTAAACAAAAATAATAATAAGAACTTTTTATATTTTTATTTTTTCTTACCAACTACAGTTATTTAAATGAAAATATCACATTTAACGAAAAATCAACAACTACAAAAATCTCTACACAAACGAGTATTATAATAATACGAATAATATGAAATAATTTTTATTAAACATACATTTTTAAAATAACATAATTTTACTATGGTATATTATATATGCATTTAAACTCTAATATTTTATATGTTTTCAAATACTATTAATTGTGTTCATAGAAGAATATCTATAATAGCTATCTACGTTTATTTCATAAACATTTTGTAAATAGGAAAGCAGGTTTTCTGTATATATAAAGTATAGGGTGTGAACAATAATTCGGTGTTTAAATTATTTCTGTAGTATTTTGGTTTTCTTAGTATATTATTTTTAATTTTGATTTATTTTTTATGTAAATTAATTGATAAACAAAGACACCGATGAATCATTTTTTGTTAATTAGGAGAAAGTATATTATTATCACTTAGTTTAACTTATAGAAGAACCGAAGAGTATGTAGGCCATTTAAAATTTATCATTAATTCAATAATTCTTCTTCGACATAATATCCAAAATTGTATTATTTTCTTATAACAATACAATACTTAATTTTAATGATTTCCATAGACGTATATGTAAAAGATTTAATAAACTAAAAAAAAAAAAATAAATAATAATCTATCATCCATTAAAATCATTCATCATTCATATTTTTATCGTAATTAAATCTAATAGCTCCATTGTAACAAAATTATGCAATTCTTGATATGCACTAATCATGATTGAAGCTGTGTTCTCATTATGTGTATATATATGTGTGTGTGTGTGTATGAGTGCAGTGAAAAAGTTTATTTTTCAATGTAGTAGTTACGTGTATCGAGAACCCAACCAAAGTCAACGTTATAGATTCAGAGTAAATATTAAAATTAACGGGACCAAACAAAATAATATAAAATAATATTTTATGTGAAATGTGCAAATTATGTACTAAACTTTTCTGTCCCATAACACTAACTATCCAATCCATTTTAGTCACGAAGCATATTTATTTCTAAAAAGTACGACCGTCGTTTTTTATTTTTATTTTTTTTTTTGTTATTCGGTCTTTAGTGCCACTGTACAACTTTATTATGTATTATTTATATAAATTATTATAATTTCGTACAGCACACAATTATTTCAGATTTAAAAATATCAGATATTGTGTGTTACATCAACAGCAACGAGAAACTTTGCAAACTCATTCATACATTACATAATTTTTATGTGGATGTTATCTTATTCTTCTTCTTTTGCCTCGCCTTCCTCTCAACTATTTGGGATCGGCCACCCTTGTCTTACACCTCCACTTTACTCGGTCAGTCACATCTCCTCTGCACACACCGATAGCCCTCATGTCATTCTCCAAAGTCTCCAACCATCTCTTTTTTGGTCTTCCTCTTCCTCTTTTCCCTTCAACGTCCATCTTCATAACCACTCTTACTGCATTCGTTTCCTCTCGCCTCATCACATGCCCAAACCATCTCAGCCTATTTCCTCTCATCTTGTCCACAATTGGCGCTATCTTTATGTGGATGTTATATGATATATATATATGGATATTTATCTCAAACGTAAAAATCCGTATCACTTGATGATATTGTAAGTGCAAATTATGAATACGCTATTATAATTTATTAATATTATTATTTTTATAAATTTTATACACATATATTTATGTATAAAGAAAATATACTAATTATTATAGTAAACATATAAACATGATGTTTATGCATTATAAAATGGTAATAAACATTCAAACACAGTATCATACCTAGGAGCGTTATACTCGTCAAATATTTGGTGTAGAAGTTAAAATTGAATTTCTTAATATTTTTTTAAAGTTATAAGATGTTTATTTGTTGCGAACGAAAATTCCGTCTTGCTTTAGAAGTAGGTATGTTATATTTTAAAGCGCACCATACAATATTCAAATATTGAGATAGTTTCTATAACTTTATTTTATTTTTCTAAATTAAAAACTCGATATAATCAGAAAAAAATCCTTTTTCGTTTTAAGAACTTTATGAGTTCTATCGCATTACTCTTGTACGTTATTATTTTTCTTTTTTAATAAGTTCAAATAAGTCTCAATCAATAAGTTTTCCATACTTTGAGCAATTTATTAAAACTCCAATATAGAACACAAACGTATTATTGTTCTAGATAAATCCTTTGATGATGGTTAGTTTTTAGCTCAAATTATGTTTAGATACCATATAATATTATTATCAAGACAATAATGTTTCAATGCGAATAAATGAATTCAAAAACAATTGTTTGTGTTCAATTTACCCACGAGTGGAAGACTAGCAGTTGTTGTCTTTCAGCCGGTTAAACTATTTAATACGAATAGATGATACGTTTACATATAATATTACTTCCGTTTAATAATATAGTGTCAGTTGTCAGTTCTCAATACCGTTACCACAGCCATCGACAAATTATTACACGGGTAAATACATAATACACATGACACTTGCGTACATTCGTACACACAAATATACATTACACCGTAGTTTACATTTGATCACGCCAATCGCGAGCTATTACACCATCGCCACCTGTAAGTTTGTAATTAATAATAACGTTGCTTACTTAGATGAGTAACCTAACCGTTTTAACCACTGTGTAGAATCCGACTTAGAGAATGGTTTTTGTAGCGCACGTAAATCTCACACGTACAAACACTCGTACCATGTGTTACTTGGTTCGAATATTGATATCGGCTATAAACTCGTAATTATTATTGTTTTATTTTTTTATTTAAATAAGATAAATTTGATTTTAAAACTGTTCATATATTAAAGTTTTGATTCGGATTTAGGAAAAATAAATTAATCATTTGGATATCAAAGTATTTTAATATCAACTCCAAAACGTTTGACCAAAGATCGGAAATAGTTATGTTACAAATATTCACCCATAAGTTATACGAGTAAAGGAATTTAACTGTGGTATAGTGATAGTTTTTCATAATTATTCATTTCAGAAAAAAAGAGTCAGTTCATTAAAAAAAAAAAAAAAAAAAAATGTTTAATAACAATAAAATTAATAAATAAATATTTCGTGATAAACGCGTATTCACACGTGGAGGGATTCGAACGGTGATTGTTGACTGATCTGTAAGGATTTAGTAGCTCGGTTAACAACAGAAACGGCAGATACGTTATGAATGTGTATAAATTAAAATATAACCACTGTAAAATCTTGAAACATAACCACCGAACGCGGGATGAAAAAATATGCCAATTATCTGTCAGATTATGTCGTACGTATCTCTTTCATCGGAAAATGATTCTTTAAAGTCTCCGACGCGAAAGGTGCAATGATGTGTAATAACTAACAGACTCCACTTCCTAAGTGCCAGTGAATAGAGAATGTTTAAATGATAGTGGATTAATTAACATCGAAATGCATTCAAAGAAGCTTAAAATGTTTTTCCGAACCGTCGCGAGAATTCCTATACCTGAATCGTGACCAAACATTATACGTACAACAATATCGTTTAAAAAATTGTATGTTTATATGTGTTTTTGTGCGTTTGTGAGTGTGTGTGTGTGTGTGTGTGTGTGTGTGTGTGTGTGTGTGTGTGTGTGTGTGTGTGCGCGTGTATAAGACGAACGCGTCACGAGTGTTAGTTTTCATCAGATATGAGTGGTCATTGTGCGTGCGTTCAGTTGAGGTGATGTCGCAGCACACTTGGGTTTTTTCCTCCAGGCTAATATTGCTTCTCTGAAATACTTTCTTACTTTTTAATTCCTTCCACCTACACACAACAATATTGATTTATTAGCTCCAGTCGAAAATCTGTATCCAGCTATCGTCATAAGCTTAACAATTGGTGTATAACATTAGTGCACTTGCTAACAAGTACGGATTTAATATATATGTTAATGCCTAAAATACTTCTCATGTATAACGAATCTGATGTAAAACGCGTTTGTTTCACCGAAAAGATTATCACGTTAAACTTGGACGACTGCACCGACGAATATATTCGAGTTGTTGTATTAAACACTTGTGTCCGATCAACATACTATTGTTATTATTTTGACGCAACTCAGTTATAATTTATTCCGACCACGCGAACGGAAATCAGACGTTAACCGTATTTGTCTCACGCGTATCTAGTAATTCTGAATTTCATATATTCCATCATGCAATATCCTAAACACGAAATGAAAATTCAGACCTTCGTACGCATCACATATACATGAACTTGTTTCGGATCGAATTGTCCGGTAAATGCGATCCGATAACGAGTTCAAGTCGGATCCCGCGGTTGTTTTCACGTAAAATACCATCGCGTTATGCGATATTCGTTCGTTGATGTACTTCGAGGTCGTGTATACTCGTATGTATTTGGAGTACGAACTAAATCCAAGTAATAATAATACAGTTTCAGCTACAACGCGTATGTAAAACTCTATTACCTCGTGCCCTCCACGACTGTCCGGTTCCGATAAACCTTGTTAGGAGAGAGACCCAGTCGACTTTTCCTCGAACGGATTACATAGGTTATATAGTATATACGACGCGTAGGTGTATATAATACGGTAACCTGCTTCTTTATTTGTAAGGGCGGGAGTGAACGCTTGGTGTGTGTGCTGTTCGTTATATCGATATGAAATACCATATACACATAAATTATATGTATTAAATGTATAAATATATTTATGAATTTACACATCTAGATGATTTTCGAGTAAAAAAATTTTTTGGTTAGCAAGTAAAGACGCTATTTTTAAGATTCCGAATCGTACCTACATACACATATTTTATAACTATTGCAGAGGTCATACTCACACACTGACACACATAAACACATACGCATGTACACAAGTAAATTAGTTTCGATGAATCAATCGGTACATACGTGTAGAACAATATAATATAATATATTCATTCAATTGCTCGTGTTAATTCCATGGGATTCTTGAAAACACCAATATGATTTTTTTTAATTTTGATGGCACGAGTTAGAGTGGATAGTAATTAGTCGACTATGATGTTGCAGTTGTTTCTGACGTGTACATTTTGATTTCGAAAGCAGATACTGTTTCTAGAGAACTATAAGATTTAGTGAGTTTTTAAATTTTTCATCTTTTACTTTTACAAGAACAGCCGAAAAACAATTATTGAGGTCTGTCGACACTTGATGATGTTGTCAGTGATAGAAGTTGAATAACAGTATAAAAACATGCCAATAATTACGGACGAAATTCGATGCAAATTAAAATTATGCCATTAAAAAGCCAGAAAGTTTTGGAATAATACTTATATATTTTTACAAGATAATTTTCTATCACATTTTATACAATAAAAATAATGTATAACGTTTAACAAAATGTAAAACGTGAGATTTTTAATAGTGATGAAGTATAAATAGAGAATACATCAGTTAGAAAAATATGTGAATTGTAAAAATATATGAATTTTAATTAAACTTACCATTTTATTATAAGTTAATTTTAATATAATTATTAAATAAAATTAAAATACATAAATGTATTAATCTTTAAATAGTTGCAAAGGCGCTTTCAAAGCAGTTGACGAAGACATTGATTCAATATTTTTAATTCATCGTATATTACGTATTTTATATATATAATAATAAACATAAGTACCTGAAGGCTATTTATATTTGAATTTAAGTTTTATTCAAATTTAAAAAAAATAAAGGAACAGACCACAGCATTTATGTTAACCGTATTTATATATACATACCACACATGTGTGTTCATAGAGGTACTTTACATATTGTCGTGTACACGTATTGTATGAAACGATTATAGCAGTGCATGATCTACTTATGTGATGTGCGTAAACGTCCCCTGTCTATGGTTTAGCAATTCATATGTTTTCGATCTCCACGAACCGCGTTTCCATCATAACTATACATTGCAATAACGCCAAAGTCAAAATACATTCGAATTCCCGGTAGTCGTAGTTAAATATTGTACTTTAAAATTTATACTAATAAAACGATCTTAGTGTTATGTTTTGCATGTACAGAAAAATTATTTCGAAATTAATTAAATACATTATTGAAATGATCATAAATGTACATAAAATATAAAACTATGAATATTATTGAAAAACATAATTCAAATTATTATATTATCATAATTGAAAACGTAGAATAAATACTTTTACGGGTATACTATTTATATTATTTATTCGGTACTTGGTCGGATTTTAAATTTTAAAACTTTGGAAATTTCAGGAGGTTCAAAAAAACCTATTTATCTTACAAACATAGAAAAAACAAATGGTTCAAGCATTTTATTCAAAATATTTGGTTCAAATATCTTATATGATTAGACGATAAATGTTTCGATGTTCTAAAATATAAATTTAACGTTCCTCACTGTTGACGACTGTTTTTCAAAGTTTCAAAATATAAACTCAACGATCATTACTTTTAAAGCGTTGTTTTTTATGTAATTTAAAAATAATTACATCACGTATACGCAGTACATTTTTAAAAAGCTAAGACGTGTACAAGTCTTATACGCGCATAAACATAACCTCAAGGTGAAGAATCGTCTAGATTTTAAATTCATTTTTAGTTGCATTCAAGTCAGGTAAGTATAATCAGAATCTAGAGCTGAAGTATTCTTTGCTATATATTTCCAACTAGATTATTTGTGTAATAATATATACTAAAACAAATTGAACGACGATTTTCCTGAAAAAAAAATTCTGATCTATTTTCGATTGAACAATACTTTATCGGGACATTGCATTTAAGTTATATTTTACAAATAAACTACGTTTTTTAATGATTTAAAATTCTTCTTCGAGGCGTTCATTGAACATTTTAAATTTATGTGAACTCGGAATTGCCAACTCACTGTTAATATCAGCACAGCTCGCATACTTATAATATTTATTAATTTAATTCCGAACATTAATTCGATTTCGTAATTTTTTTTCCGACCGAATGAACTTATTCCCAGTCAATAAACACGTATTATTTATACTACGTTAACACTTCGCTTTAGCGTGGTATAAATTCTTGAAAGTTTGGCGGAAATAATAAATCGGTTTTAAAGGTTTTATGAAAGTCACGATTAATAATAATGATGGAAGAAAAGTGGAATGAGAAAATAAAAACCCGGAGTACACCAAGCCCCTCTTAGTATACATACAAATATATAAGTATATACATACATACCATAAATTTTTAATACATTTTGTTTTTGTCTTTCACAGAGACCCTCTATCCTCCTCAACTGTTTATGTCATATGACACTATTTTATTATTTCAGCATGATATGCAATTTCATTAATTGTAGTCACTCTACCGTTCGGTATGCTTAGAGGAAAAAAAAAATTGTTAAATATTTCTCTTTTATTTTAATATTACAATATCAAATATTTATAATTATTATATTTTGTAACGGAACAGCAAACTGCTTAATTTTAAGCGTTTTTGAAGGTATTATTTACACATACTTTATTCATCAAGATGTATACGTATTTTATATGGTTATTTTATATTAACACACCCAGTTACAATTATTAATATTAAACCATGTGCATAATTTATAACGTGAACTCGTATCTGTTCCAGATTCATGGCTGAAATTTAAGATAACATTTATTTTTTTTTTATTATTATTTATTTTAAAATGTAAGAACTAACATTTATGATTGGTTAAACATTATTGACCATCATTATTTTTTATGTGTTTCTCGTTTTTATTTTATCACAAAATACAGACCATTTATTTAATATTAACATTATTACGAGTTAAAATAATTTTTTATAGTAGCAATGTAATCCCTATTAACGAACAAATGGCAGGGAATTGAATAACGTCAATAACTGTAAACTTTGCTGGAATTGTAAATAGATTGTAAAAAAAAATTGTAAATGCTGTTTCTTTAATAGGACAATTACTTATTTATAGTGGTCATTTATTACAACCATACCTGATGTATTTAGTATGAACGTGTTCGCAGTCAAAATATATTAGTTAAGATAAATGTATCAATGTAAAAACATAACGGGTGTATTGATCTTAATAATTAAATAAAAAAATATATTCTGAGAAAGTGTATATCAAATAAAATAAATAAAATATCGTTTAGACTTCAAAAATGTGGGATTGCCATAGAAAGTAAGAGAATATGAGTTTGAGAATCAATTTTGTTATCCTTATAGTTAATTTTCCGGAAAATAAACTAAGGAAGCGAATAAAAATAACTATAATCCATCACAAACTACAGCAGTGTACATTAAGTACAAAAAATCTAAAAATAACGAATATTTCATTGCACGTTCAACAATATTTTTACACAAGAATTAAAATAATTTCGAGTATACATTACAATGATAAATCTCTATATAAGAAATAAACAGAGATTCATACACAAATCATTGTTTTATTTCTGTTATTATAATACCAAGACTCTAGACATATGTGATCCAAGGTATGTTATAATGTCGATGCACCCGTATAGAGAGAGGTTCTTGGATGACTTATCATCAGGCGTGCGAGGGATGCATTTATTATCAATCAATAACTTGTAGAATATCTCGATGAATCACGTGGTCTATATAAAAATTGCTGGTGGGTCACATACTTGTAGCCAAATAAGGTTACGAACACACACAGCTTTCACATCGCATCGAGCTGATGGGTAATATGTTACGTTTAATGTGATTGTCGCAATATCATTATAATACACGTTGAATAATGTGCGAATGTACTTTTATTTTTCGCAAAGGGATATTCATACGTCGTGAATGTGGCGTTCGGCCAAACACTCAAAGACGGCAAGTGCGGTTAGGTCGCAAAGCTGAAAAAAAAAGTATTATTCATAATTCACGCATACACAAATCTGCACACGTGGAATTCCACAAACACGTTTACCTGCCATGGTAGTAATGATAAGATGTAACACTTCTATGTATATTGAATTGCGTCTCGTAAAACTATCATTCAATTCTTCCGGTGTCCGTGTTTATTTTCACAAGAGTCGGTCGTGTTTATACTGTATTGTGATATTTTTACACTTAAATCGTCTTGTCCCAAAACGCTATTGATTTTCTAAATGTACTTTGGCATCGACTGGAAACGCGATCGATTCACGCAACAGTAAATACATATACATAAAACGCATCGGCTATTAACGTTAACTTTCATCGGCTCACCCGTCATTATACTTCCTAGTGGCACTAAAATGATTTTAAACTACGTTTCGTTAATTTGCAGATTTACTACTCTTTGTTAAAATGCTAAAATTATACATCAATGTTTTAAAAGAAACGACAGAAAAATAATTATTACACAAACTGGTTTTGCGACTGTTGATTGAAAAATGTTTATGACATAAATAAGAGGCCAATATTTGAAGTAATATTTTCCAGAGACTCGAATATTATAAGTCAGATATCATTGTAAACATGCTTTTTTTATACTTTTTTGTGTATTTATCAATTATTATGAGCAAGTGTAGGTTTTTATTTAATTTTTTGTGATTTTTTTGCGTTTTAGTAATACTGTTATATTTAAAATATTTTACAGAGTTGAACCAATAAAAATATAGAAAAACCAAAAACTTAAATGTCAGTTATAATATTTTGAAAAATAAAAAACTTTAAATTGCTTCCCTGTAAAATGTAGTTTCTGCGATTTACAATTATTGGCCGTTTAGCCATCGATATACTCGTATGATTGAGTCACTAGAGTACTCGATGGGAGACGGAGTACGTCTATGTTCCAAATTATATCAATAGTCAAATTCAGTCAGTCATATTAAGTAAATTGTAAAAGTAAACCGAATGTACGTGCAACTGAAATTAATCGCAATCTACTCGTTATTATCCTATCGGTCAGTGGTCTGCTGGGAATAAATTCTTAAACATGTTATTGGCACAGAGAAACTCAAACTACAATACAGCAATAAGGCGATTTTCGGCAAGAAAATAATAAAACTTTTTCCCTAGGAAACACGTCGATGACCACGATTCCACTTGGACCCAATAACGTTGAATAATATTCAATAGAACTATTATTGGTATGCGCAACTATATTCGTTTCGATTAAGCGCCGAAAGCGCACATTATGTATATTGAGTAAAAAGCCTGGTGGGATGTTTAATATTTTCTCACCCGTTTATCATCGCCGAACGCACGCGTGCACCTATGCTGGATAAACGATTTAATAATAACGGCTACGAACTTAATGAGCTCTGGGCGAATATAACGTCGGCAAAAGTCGTGTGCAGCAATGCGCCTTGGTAATACCACCGCCGAGTGGACGCGACGGGCGGTTAATCTACAAGTCGTTTATTCGATACACGGCAACATTGCACCGTGTAATGTGTACACTGCAACGAGAGACCTATTTTTCAAAACTCAGCGGGGATTTTTCATGGAAAACCGGCCCCGGTTTCTATCTTACAATATCGCTCACCACCACTCATAAATCAAAAAGGTTTTCTAAAAATATATTTAAAACTATTAACTCTATAAGAAACTGATATTTATATGTATACATCGCGGTTTGATATTTTATTATAAACGAGCTTTCGGTCGCTTTATTTATTTATTTGTTTTTTAATTAAACGACGAAATATATCACTACAACGTGATAAACGCGATAAAAGTTTTAATTATCTCCTCGAGAGGCGATGATAATATTACACCACCATTAACAGTGTGCATCCGATCTCTGTACTCCTGCGTTCCCTGCTCGCCATCCGACCATGATATTTTTCTTTGCTGCACGCGCGGCACTCATCATCGTATTCGGCGAAAAAGTCCACCCTGCGTCCGCGAAACTCACGAGGACGGCTTCGACAACGTGATCCGTTTATCGGCCAGTCGTACCGCGTTTCGATCGTCTAACTATCGCGACGCGTTCGGTCGATCTTTCTGATGAGTCGGGCCATGACAAACGTCCGTCACGTTTCGACGATCGGTGCGAATCACGCGGGTATTACGGGAAATAACTCTTTACGATTCGAACACGAGATCAACGACTTGACTAGTTCGTTCCCCGTCTAGTTTTGATAATTCCGACTTCACCATAAATGATTTCGATTGGCAACGCGCAAACGAATATTTGATACGTACGCGTACACGTTATGGGAAGAAACGTTACGACTGCTGTGAAAATCTTTCGTCGAAATTACCGTGGATCGATCGTGGCGGTGCAGTTTAGCCCGAGAGTCGCGCGTCCCGGGTGCTCAGAGGGTGGATGAATTTTATCGTAGCGATTTAGACGGAGCAAAAGAGAAAACGAACCAAGTCCAACACGGTTATGATTAATCAGACGGTAAGTGTACTTGATCCGTGGATGCGTATAATGCGAACACGGGTGGAACGGTGATGTCGTCCGGTACCCTAGCATACACCGCAGGGTATTTTTTATGTACACATCGAGTGCGTACCTTTTATCTTATACGTATACCGTGACCGCATTCGCCGATGGTAAAATAATATTAACGTTATAGGGAGGGTAACTTCTGGATGACGCGCGTTTTCCCGAGCAATCTTATGCACTCGAGCCCGCGTTGTTTTTTCTTACACACACATTGTAATGTTTTATCAAAATAAATTTTATAGTTATGTATATTTTTATCATATCTATATTAATATTAATTATATTCAAAGTTATTTAGTTCCTAGGGAAATAAGTTATTTGATCCGTTATCTAAGATTAATAATGATATCATCTAGATAAAATATAATTTTTAATTATTTATTTAACTTTTTTTTTTTTTTATTAGTAAACGGAGTTAGGTTACATCGATTTTACGTTTTTCGTTTTTTTCTGTATGTATTAAACATATATTTTATTATTTATTGTCTCTTTTTGGAGAAGTGCTTTCGATTTCCCAACTGCAGTGGTTTTTGGTTGAAAATTACAATTTGTTGATACTTTGGAGGGCAG
The DNA here is from genome assembly GCA_034509805.1 of Sipha maydis. Taxonomy (NCBI): domain Eukaryota; kingdom Metazoa; phylum Arthropoda; class Insecta; order Hemiptera; family Aphididae; genus Sipha; species Sipha maydis. Next base: position 79,222 of record JASXSY010000750.1, on the reverse strand, counting down.
TCAAAAATAAGAAAAGTGTTGAGAAAATAAAAAAAAATTAATGACATAGTAAGTGTTTGTTTATTTATTAGTTATTAGGAACATAACATTAGTTATTTAATGTTTTTATGGGAATTCTGAACAATAAATATTTTACTTTTTTAAATATAATTATTATCAATAAACGTCGATAATCAGTTAGGTTATATAGGATAACAAAAACGTTTTCGAAAATTTCGCGCGGACTCGCATAATAGTTATCGCAATAGGCTATGCCCCGGTAATGAAATGCGACTCTCGGAGGAAAACACTTTTTATCGTTCAATGGAAAAGTTAGCAACACGATTTTGCATGGGCCCGAGTGAAAACTGTAATCCGACCTCAGCACGACTACGAAACAACCGCACGTGCGCTCACGAATTTACAAAACACGCATAATATGTAAATTTTAACATACGTACGTGCAAAGTGGGTACTATTTCTGCGGTTGGCCCAACCGGTCAGGCGAACACGTGCGCAATGACCAAATAACTTATTTTGTCTCGAATGACCATAAATGTTTTTAAACTTTAACGTTTCGTACTTGCTACTTCTTATCAGGCAGAAACAATAGAAACACACCGGCTTCGAAGCCGATGCGAGATAATCAAACTAAATACCCGCGCAACACCTCGGGTGCTCGGTATTTGCGAGAAACCGGAAATAAAATTCGTAATATTCTATTCCGAATTCAAATGGTGCAGGTGTTCCGTTTAACACGCGTTTTTCCATCCACGTATTTCCATCCGTAGATTAAGGAGTTATACCGCGGTTTAATCGCTGTTTCAGGGGGCTGAGCCGAGTTAGCGGCCACAACTCGGAAGCTAAATATACTGAAAAAAAGATTTTTTTTATTTTTTTTTTTCCTCATCCGATACCTCTCGTGAACACCGTTTTCTTTTACCAAACGCCTCTGCCTACGAACGTGAAACACATTTTGAAGTGCAAAACACGTTGTTTTCGCGGGATTCAATCGAAACGTATTCCCGTAGGCATTGCACGCGGGTTCTCGGCGAGTTTTCGGTCCGCGCGCAGCCCGCCGTCGCCGAAAACGGCGGAAAAAACGCGAATAACGCACGTCGTAAACAACGCGTCGGGTCGCTTGGTCACCGGCACTCGGTTGGCAGCCGCGCGGCCGTCGCCCGGGTTACGGGGAACAACGCGAGTCGCGCACACCGGCACCGGCAAAACCGCTAGACACCATGACGGGGTTCGATTGCGCGGGATTCGACGAGCTGCTGCTGGAGGCGTGGGAACGGTGCACGGACGACCTGACGTTGCGCGCGTCCGCCGCGTACGGCTGCGTGCGCAAGTGGCTGGGCCGGCTCACGTCGGACGGGCGCCGCGGCCCCGGCGAGCTGGCCCGGCTCAAGCGGCTGGTGCGCGCGCTGCGGGCCGCGGCCGACGGCCGCATGGACTTGGACGAGCTGCTGCGGCCGGACGACCGCGCGACGCCGGCGGCCGACCGCCGCGGCGCCGACGAGTGCGACGACGAGTGCGCGCCCAGGGCCGCGGCGGCCGCGGCCCCGCCGCCCAAGTGCAACGAGAAGCTGGTGGCCGCGCTGGAGGCCGCGGAGTGCGTCAAGGACATGCGGCTGTTCTTCCGGGACGTGGCCGCGCACACGTGCGACGGCGGCACGGTGCTGATGCGCGTCACCGGCGCCGTGCTGGCCGAGTTCCGGGCGTTCGTCGACACGGTGTTCGGCAACCGCGTCACGCAGATCGGCATGGTGCTGGCCCGCGAGCAGACGGCCGTGCACGACGCGTACGCGGCGCTCGAGTGCCGGGCCATCAACCACGCGCAGCTGGCGCTGTTGCACGTGCGCGACGTGCTGCCCACGTTCGACTGGAACCGGTACGCGGTGGAACGGGGCTACGTGGCCGGGCTGGTGGCTGCCATCGGGGACACGTCCCGGTGCGCGGTGCCCGGCGAGACCGAGTCGGACGACGCGCGCGCCAAGCGGCTGCTGTACCAGCTCAACTGGCTGCGGTCCGAGGTGGAACGGGCCGAGTGCGAGAACCACGGGCTGAACGCGCAGCACGTGGCCGTCGACGCGCAGCTGGCCACCATCAACCAGGACATCGCGGACGCGCAGTGCCTGATGGCCGGCCGCAGGGAGCGGCTCGCGAGCGAGTTGAACGGGCTGCGCGCCAAGTCCGCCTGCCAGGTGCGCGTCATGGACAACCTCATGGAGACCATACAGATATCCATCCAGAGCGCCAAGACCAGCGAATCGGTGGCCGCCGACGTATCCGGACGCTAGCCCGACAACCGCGGTGCACCGCTCGCCGTGTCCAATAAATGCGCTTCGGTGTTCTTAATACTTTTTTGTTCGCTTTGATTCTTCCGATCAGTTTTCTCGAGCAACAAGAAAGAAAGAAAAACAACCGCTCCGATTCCCATAGTGTTTGTACGATTCTATTTATCTGTTTTTCTGAATTTCCGATAGGAACACTTCGATGGCGCTGTACATGGTCTCCGAAGGACCGAGTATCTCTCCTCTTCTTTTCTTCAGATGGATGAAATCGCAGGTAAGATATCCTAAATGTAGTCGTTCCTAAAGTCTTTCAAAAAAAATTCATTAAAATCATGAAAATATTATACAGGGTGGGTCACGGGAATAGGGTTAAAAATAAATGGGTTTTTCTCGAAGTAGGCTGATTATGAGTAAATCGGAAAGGTCTCATTCGATCCGTTAGATAATGCCATTTAGTTTCCATAATGGAGCATTGGAGTGTCGTTCACCGTGTGTTCGCGTACGACTCATTTGTCAAAAACATCGAATCGGTAGTGAAAGTACAGCGTGCATTCGGAATTAATTTTAACATTGGCCGTCACGGTGCGGTTCCCAATCGGAAAACAATTATGAGATGGGTTACTGCTTTTCGAACAACGGTAATAATTACAAAAAAGAAGCCACCTGGCCCCATACGTACTGTAACAACTTCCGAAAATACGGAAAGGGTAAGAGCCGTTGTTGTCCAAAGTCCACGACGTTCGGTGCGCAAACATGCTCAGGCTTTACAAATTAATCGTTCTTCCGTTCAACGCATCGTCAAGTTAAACTTCCATCCTTATAAGTTGACAATTGTTCAACAGTTGAATCCCACTGATTATCACCAACGTTCAGAATTTGTATTAGAGATGCTCTCGTTATTTGAGGTGAATGACGATATGCTGTTATTTATGAGTGATGAAGCGCATTTTCACCTCGATGGTTTTGTAAATAAGCAAAATTTCCGTTATTATGCTGCAGAAAATCCTCAAAGCCTCCATGAACGACCGTCGCACAGCCCTAAGGTGACTGTTTGGTGTGCAGTTTCAAAAAAATTAATCATTGGTCCTTACTTTTTTGAGGAACAAGGAAACACGATGACTGTCAATAGTGCCCGTTACATTGGCATGCTTAATAGCTTTTTAAAATCAGAATTGCGTAGGAAGCGAATTATCAACCCGTAAAATGTCTGGTTTCAACAAGTTGGGGCACCTCCTCACACTGCGATCGCCACAATGAACGTCATACGCGAGATGTTTCCCGGCCGCCTCATTTCACGTTTTGGAGATGTGCATTGGCTTCCTAGGTCATCTGACTTGACGGTGTGCGATTTTTTCCTTTGGGGTTATCTGAAGTCATGCGTTTATGAGTCAAAACCACGTACACTAGACGAACTTAAGGATGCAATAAAAACGGAAATTGCATTAATAGACGAAAACTTGCTTCGACGCGTTCACTCAAATTTGTTGGATCGACTTTCTTCGTGCAACGAACAAGATGGACGTCATATGCTCGATGTTCTTTTCAAAACTTAAAATGGCACTTATTTGTGAATGATAAAATATGAATAAAATAATTATACGTCTAAAACATCATGAGTTATATCTATTTGTTTTTGTCCCTATTCCCGTGAACCATTCTGTAGTATTTTAAGTATTGAAAAATGATAAACCAACAAATAGATAACGGACCATTAAATCAGTATAAGCAGTGTTTTAGAAGCATTGAACTAGTCATTTGTTCGTTATAACTTTATTTTCTTTTTATACTCTAATGAATTTTATTCGTAGTCAGTGATATTTCAGACGATGAAAACTATTGGCACAAAAAAATATGGTTTTGGCAAAATCACACTTAGATGAACTTAGACCCAAAATTGAACTGACGTGAGTTGCAACTATGCCATCAATTGAAATGTAATAAGAGATTTTTACAGTAAAACTTTTTAAACGTATAATAACGATATTAGAAGAACCGTAATGAATTAAGATTAATATCTTGATTTTACGCCCCATGGATAGGCGACCATATATACATGCGAGTGCGTGTCGCGTGATTGTGATTATGTCCATGGATATAAAAAATAATCTTTGACTGAAAATTTCCTAACAAAAAAAGTATATTGCACGCGACACAACTATATAAGGTATATTTTTAGTAGAGTCATTTTATGTTTTTTTTAAAAAAAATGAAGAGAACATTATCTATGCAGTAACACTTTATGTTTTCGATAACTTTATTTAAGATATTATACATTTTTATAAATTAATAATAAGCTTAACATTTTAAAAATATTAACATATAAATAAATTTGTGTTAATTTTTGTTAGCGAATAATATTCTACATCACAGACAATGTTATTTTTTTTAAATAAAAAAATATGATGCGTCATTTACTCTGGGTTTATACTGAATAGTTTATTTCCATGTAAAATATATTTTCACACTTGGTATGTATTTTTTGAAGGTGAACCTTATTAACTCGAATCTTTACTTTTGGATAAAGAAAACGAAAAAGAGAAATAGTTCAAATGATCAAGTTTTGACTTAGACTTTTCATTTTCAAAATATTTTTAGTTATTTTTCAGTTTCAACAATATAGTTGTTATAATAGGTAAGTTGACTAAAGTTTTGCTACAATAACATGGTCTAATTTAGTATCTCCATGTTTGCCAGTATAGTTGTTTGTGATTTCAGGTTTATATCTAACAGATTAAGTCAAACTTCAAGTCAAAACAAAAGGCCAAATGAAAGCCTATTATTTCACATACTATGTAAAATCCCATGTCAATTGTTTTTTAGGTTCAAGAATTATAAAATATAATAATATTATTATAAATATTATAATTAATATGAATATAATATATAAGTTCCTAAATATAAATAAAAAGAAAAGTACATACTATACGCTTGCAAATATTTAATATACTTATTTTTGTTTTTAAAAATTGTTTTTTTTTTTTAGTATGATCTAGTATGGAATAATAAGAAAAACAAATAATAATAAGAATAATTAATAAAAATAAATATATAAATATAAATAGTAAAATAAAAATAAAATTACAGATACGATAGAGTGTAGAAGTCTTTCAATGGAGAAACGACATATAATGCATATTAAACTTATATATGATGAAAGTTATATTTTTAATCATGGTTTATTAAAACACATATTTCGGATAATATATAGTTAAAAAAAATGAGTAACTTTAAAACCATCTCTAAATATAATATCTATGTACAAAAAGCCGCATTAAACATACAAAAGTTTGCGTTGATAACGGAATATTATTGTTAATCAAATTCACGTAGTATATTACTATTTTAGTGCCGTGGTTATTAAAACGAGTATTTTTTCAATATTCTCTTTAGTTTTGAGTTATTAGTTAAGTACTTGTAAATAATTAATTAAACTTTGTCACATGATGCAATACTGTGTAATAAGGCTTGAACATTTTTTAAAAATTAATATAACCAAATGATATTGACCATAAAATAAAAAATGTACAATATTTTTTAATTATATAAATATTTTTTTAAATAAAAAATTTAGTTTAAAAATAGGGAAATTAATTTTTTTTATGAATGTTATGATGATGTAATCCATTGGCTGATTGTTAATCTCTATAGAATAATTAACTTTTTGTTTAAAAAAAAAAAGAAGAATTTTCTGCTTAATAATTGTAGATAACAATCAATATTAAGGTGAATTAAATAATAATAATAATAATGAGTATTATATATTATATTATTACCGAAAGTTTGCAATTAAAATTAAAGTATTTATATGATGATATAAGGTCAGCATTTTATTTATATATAATTATAATTATATATTGAATTATTAGAATAATTAAAATTTTTATGGAATGTATTATATATTGAATATAGCAATGATAAAAGGATTAATAATTGGAATAAAATCGGAGGGGAATTTTGGATAGACTTGTTTTATATTTGAATTTTTTGGGGTATAATAGGATTTAGGAGAAGAAGTAGTATCAGTAACATAGAACGGGTTTAATTGAAAATAACTGGAAAGAGAGGAACTTCAAGTTCTTATTGATAGTATGAGGATTATTATTTTGAGGGTTCGTGGAGTTAATTTTTTGTTGCTCGAGAACATTTTGAAAAGCTCCGCACTCTTTGATGTTGTCCGTATAGTCCTCGGATTTCGCTACGCTACGTTGAACTTTGTTGCTTTCTTCGGATAAATAAGTCTTGTCAAATTGACACAACGTGATTGCTAACTGTAAAAGTTTTGTGTGCGTCTATGTTCCTGACATATATGAAATTTTGGAGGTTTGATTTTATGTGGTTTCTCTATTTTTACTTTGGAATTTAACAATGAGATGGTGTTATGAATTACATATTTATTTTGGTTAACGACAAGATACTAAAAAAATATTTAAAGAGAACGATAGGACACAAGAAAACGTGTGCGAAAACTAGCTTCATGAATCTGACCACTATTTAGAATATTATTCAAATACAACGGTTTACCATCGGTTTAAGATAAAAAAATGCATATTATACAACAAAGGACTTACACATTTGAAACTAATATTTTATCTTCCGTTGTTATAATATAATTCGTAGAGCATAGTGACACACATAATTATCCATGCACGAATATTTATGATATTATAGTAAATTTATTTTATATTGTTGGAGTAATCATCGTTTTTATTGTGCAATTTTTTTTTTTTTTTTACTTTATTATTCATTGCTTTGTGGCTTTAAATAAATCTCTTTTTTTTTTTCTAACTGATATAATCCCACAATCGATCACAATCATTGACGCTGAAAATATAGTACGTGCATAATATATGGGTCTAAATCCAGTGGCCTAATATGTATAATAAATAATACCTATAAATCTAATACTTAAATACAACCTACGTATAAATTATGAAACAACAATAATGATATTCAAATAAAAAGCCGCATGACTATTTGGTATTTTTACGTTATATGACGTGGTAATATTGACCGCTGATTTTGATTTAGAGAAATATTTTTGCCATCAAAACATTAATAACAATAATATAACAACATCAATAATAATAACAATAATAATAATAAATTATATGTAAAATAAGTAAATGGAAAAAGTAAAAATTGTACGTAATTCGGAATAGGTTGTAGGTTCGCTCGAGCGAAATTTGTTTGTATTTTTAATTAAACGTTACATTACGTAAACTTTTGCGTTTTCGGATTTTTTTTTTTTTTTTTTTTATTTAATATTGTAATTATTTATATCGGACCGGCCGTTTCAGGTGCGTACATAATTGTTGTCCCGCTGCGCAAGCCGACCCGTACGGGGGGTGCGCGCAAGACACGTCGCATCACCAGCGATATATCATTCTGTCGACGGAATTATCAACTGTACGCGTACGGCCACTGAACTATGATGACGATAATGATAATTACGAGAAGTTGCGGAGACACATGAACCGCGATGGATCGAAAGCAAGTTGAATGGTTGAGTCGTAGAAAGAAAGACAAAACACGAACGTCTTGGTGTGCTGTTTTTTAATACTTGTGTACGTGCTTTTCACGATATATTTTCCGTGATCAATTTTACGGCCAGAGGTGCGAGTATAGATTTATAGATTATGTTATTAATCAAACGAACGACTTTTTCAATAAATCCATATTAATAGGTTGTACTTAACTTATTTGAATGCCTAATTAGTATTTCATTTCGTATTCGACAAATGGGTCAGGAGATTTGAACACGCCACACATCTCCATTACCGGCCTTTTTTTTTCAAATAAAAACACTAGATACTTAGTTCACGGAAAATCAAATTTACTCTCGGTATACACGTACATCGCAGCAGTTTCTGCTGATAGCCAATCGAAAGCGAAGAATTGTTTGATTTTTCAATTTCGTGCCGAAAACACATATCGGCAATGGCGTTACGAACAATCATCGTACGGGCGATTTTTAAATTGAAGTTCACGAATAGCGAATATTCACGTGGTCGATGGGTAAGCTAATGAACGCGTAGCAAAATTAAAGGACCGGTATAAGATGTTGTAGATTTAATAAACCACGCTCTCTTCGGGCTTGTTCGCTCAAGTAAAGATTTAGTTACTTAAATATTGGCAGAACACACGATTGACGAAAACGAATACGAATTATGTTATCAAAACGTAATAATCGAAACGGATGAAATTTCATTATTCTGGTCGGCAACAATGTTAATACGTGCCCTGAGTAAAATGGACACGGCCAGCAACCGAGAGCACATTTTTGCCGGATTAACTTATTATTTTTTGTTTGAGTTTGAAAAATGTTCGGGATAACTAACAAACCTACGCTATGAGCAATACGGACTTGTTTCCTATACAAATAATGCATTTACTCCAGTGGAAATGTTACTTTGTAGATAAAGCTTTCTAAGGAATTAACTAGAAACTAACGAAATTGATTGGTTAGGCACACAATAAAAGTATCATATTAAGTTAAAATGTTATAACAAGATTATCGAATTTGTTATGTAACTCGATTAAAATTAACCGAATGTTCTACTTGATTTTAATTTCCAACTCGATGACGGGCCAGACCAGTCATTATGCGTCTGCGTCTAACGTCCGAAATTGTCCGCAGTAAAGACATTTCTCACTTTAAATATGTTGGCATCCTTTGAGATGACATACTTTTAATAAATTCTACGTATTTAAATATGAGTACGCACACTGGACACCTTTGGACGTGCAGCGATGGCGTATTAAGAGGGACGACTTATCGGACATAATGACTAAAATATATTGAAATACACTATGATTCGATCATTTGCACAATATTTATCATAAATATATCTACTGCGATCCTAATGTTCAGTGTACGACAAGATAAATAACTAAAATAAATATGAGAAAAAGTCACGAAAAACGAGTGCTATATTCATCTATTCCCAAAGGTCACAGTAAGTGGATGACATAACGAATACGAGTATTTCTGTTAGAAACGCATTTTACGTTGCATAAAATAAAAAAAAGAGTATATATATATATATATATATATATATATATATATATATATATGAGTACTTATATATCATTCTTCTAATCCTAGTATAAAGTTATAGCTATAACTTTATTGGTTTTTAAAACTTTAATCCAATACACCATTGTTCTTATAATAATGATTATGATTAAAAAAATCATATTTATATTTCTAAAGATGATTGATTTAGTTGTAGAATAAAATTTTTAATAAAGTTACTGGATCATCTACTCGTATTGTTTAAGCTTTTGCAATCAAAAAAAAAATTATAAATAAATAAATAAAAAAACAAAACAAGGATCTAAGTATGTAAGTAAATTACAAAATAAAAATATTAAGTACTCCTTTAAAAAAGAGTCAAGAATTTAAATTACCTATAAACAGCAATGATTTCATAAAAATATTTCGAAATTATTTAATTTTTTTAATATGCTAAAATAAATACTCGTTAAATGTTTTGAGTTACTACAGTTAGTATTTATAAAATAACAATTAAATAACTAATATTGCTTGACTTTTTTGAATTATCCAATTTTATCAACATTTCATTTTGTAACGCTTATAAGACATTTTTTATATTTACCAGTAATATTCTTTTGTTTCAAAAATAATTTCAAAGAAAAAAAGTCTTTTATCTAATTTTCAAGCTTTAAGTATACAAATTAAAGCTATTATGAGTTATTAATAATAAAAATGTACCGCTCTTTCATGATTTTTATCATCATATTAATATTTAAAATTCAAAAGCTTGTTCATTTTTTTCGAAATTAATTTTTTTTTTAATAATCAGTTAAACAAATGTATAAGGCATTATATAATACATTTTAAAAACTTTATATCAAACAAAAACTATTTTATAGACATTTTTCAAAAAAAAAAATGAAAAAAAATAAGAAAATATGAAATTTAAAATTATCTGCAAATAGCTCAAGAAAAATCTAATTTAATATTATATCATCTATGGCAGCGGTACATTACGCGTATTCGACCTTTTAACAAATTTAGTGTGGCCAGTACTAAAATTAAATTGTATATATATATATTTAATTATTATCATTAAAAATGCATGTGGCTGCAAGTAATTTTAAATAATTAAATTTGGCCCTTTCTATAATCCTGGTAAGGATCGTTGATCTATGGTATATATAATTCATATAATAACAAATATTTTGTGAAAATTTCAAGTCGTTAAAATTTTTGTTTTGAGTAACGATGAAAACAAAATTTTGATTTTTTTAAAATCTGATGTGCCTTAAATGCTTCAGTTTATTTTATATTACTTTTAGCAATTATTAAGGAAAACTGTTTGAAACATTTTATAATAAATCTCTAAAAAGTAGCAATTAGAACATATTTCCAATATTTTAATTTTATTTTAGTGATATTAGGAGCAATCATTCTGGTCGAAATCGTGTACACAAGAAAAACTATTAGTTTTTACACGATTGATTAACTAATCTATATATGAACATAACAATATTATATTAATAAACCTCCTACATCTGACCAAATTAATTATAATACGGTGGAATAGGCACTAACTATGGTGATGCAATGCATGCGAATTGGCGCACTACGGCGGATTCAGCATACATAACGATTAAAATATTAATTTCAATTTTTACTAGCAAATCAAAACACCATTATTAATGTTGTTATATACGTTTATATGTGTAAAATATATTTATTTATATCATATTGTATATATATATATATATATATATATATTTTAAATAAAAGCTCTTAAGACTATTAAATCTTTGGTATATGTATCCTTGACGGTACCAAAACGATGACAAAATAGTAATAATTACACGTTTTTATGGCACTCGAAAATAATATTTCATTTAGTTCTCATGAGCCCCAACTGCATAATGCTCTTATATGCGTATATGTATAATATTTATGTAATGCATATAATATGTCCTTATTTATAACCCGATCACATAAAGATCCCCTATTAACTGGGTCGGGATGCTTGCGAATGAAAATAAATCACAATTTTTGTCAAATTAATTGTTTCCTGCGTAACTTTTTGAAATATATTCACTAGAGACGTATTGGGGTGATTTTAAATGAGAAAAACTTTTCTTAAGTACTTATAACGATCGATTTTTAAATAAAATATTTTTTTTTTCCAATACAATAACAAAAAGATGTTTAAAAAAAGTTATCCCTCTTCAGTAATAATAATAATAATATTATAATAAAAACAAAGAAAATAATTTAGAAACGTATAAGATTCATCCATTTTATAGCTAAAAAAAAAAAACCAGTCCTGGCTGTTTCTTTGAATGATTTTTATGTATGCCGTAAGCTAGTTAAATATTAAATCGAATGTATGGAAATTTAAAAAAGTTTTACAAAGTTTGTATTTATATGTAATCAATAAGAAAAAGAAACTCTACAATCATACAAGTACAGCTTACTTAAAACAAACATAAATTTTTGATTACGTTTAGCCAGTATTATTTATTAAATTTTTTACTGTCATAAGCTTTATAATTGCTTTGAATAACATACTTTGTATTTTTAAAATTTTATGGCCAGCAATATCAAAATCCAGCTAGAAACGTATTATCTACATTGATTTTTGTTTGTATAATTTTTTATTGGATTATCAATTAACAACTATAGAATATAGACTATATGTGAATTGCATTACTGTTTCAATATGTTATTAAGTGTTCGATGTAATAATATAAAAATAAGAAACTTAATTTCGAAGAGAATAATTTGCATTTTATGTATTTTAATCGAAATCCCGTGGCATTTAAATATTGTCTCGTCCAAATTAAATTATACACTCGCGCCGAACAACTTAATTTTAAGTCAAACTTTTAATAAACAAAATATAATAGTACTTACTGCAGCAGTGTGGAACTACGAATTCCGAACAAAATAAAAGGATGATTGGTTTTATAATAAAACGTAATTTTTTTTGTTTCCTCTGGAACAATACTCTTTTTGTTTTTAGGATCTAAAAGAAAAAAGTTTTAAAACTGTACTGTATAGTATATAAATTTCCCCTTCCAGATTGGAAATTGTACACGCGTAGGAACAGCATTTTTTCCGCTATTGGAATAGTGTTAATTTAGTAAATAATTGAAAAAATAGTGCATGAATTATGAAATAACGTAATCAAGTACGTGTATTTTTTGCATTTAATTTCAACCAAATGTTGTAAACTAAAAGTTATATTCCATTCGCGTATCATATTAAATAACTATTCACCATCATTTAACGTTGAAATAATTGTGCGAGAATAGTGCTCTCATGTAAAAGTAAGTAAAATTATTAAACGTTCCGATTTAATATAATTTAATAAACTTATGGATAAATATTTATAATCTATATCTATAGCTTGATGAAAAGCACATGCTCGTATAACGAACTGATATGAATCAAATTTCTCAGAAAAAACAATTCTGCGCTTTGTTACCAAATTAAAGCTTTTTTTTTATACATATAGTAACTATTTTAAAATATAATTAAAAATCATAACGAAAAAATTATGTCAAACGTACTATAGTAATAATTTAAAATGTAAAATATTTTTTTTTTAAGGCATATAAGAATTGAGTTGTATACGCTAAAGCCACCATGTATTATACTACCATATGAAAAAAGTGACTGAAATTTATTTGGATTAAAAAATGGATAACTTTGTTTTTGATTCAATCAAATGAGAGAGGTTTACAATACAAGCTAATTGATTTTTTAAATAAATGACGCATTCGTTAAAATTACTAGTAAAAAGTAAATATTCATGCATTCTATATACACATATTTAAAATTTTTTTTTTTGCAAAAAAAAATTTTATACCTTACTGAATTATTGCATTATTTATTCTAATAATCAGAGAACGAGTTCGTAAGAAATCACCAGTTTAAATTGAATTATTATTTTAATGTGTAAAAAAATATGGAACCGCGTTCGAATGGTTTCCGGTGTGCGTTGATGAATAGAAAAAAATGAGCTGAATGATTATTTTTTTCACCTGCTGACTGCTGCACGCCATTATTTCGTCTGATTATAATTTTTTATATGAAATACGTGCCATCGAGACACGTACATGTACACGTATACGTACATACTCATGTACATGTGTATACAAATTGATAACACAAGACGATTATAGTAATTACCTCACAGATGAGTAGTATAAAAAACTAAATGAAACACACTGAATCACGATACTCTCTGGACTCGAATATTATTAGGGTATATTGCAGCTGTTTTTGATATAAGATATTTATCGTCAAAAAACCAACCAGTTCGAATTTTTTCATATTGATATAAAAAATGAGCGAAATGTTTTCCCTGTTCTCTACACTCATCGTACTCTTTTTGATCGTGAAATTTTTAAACTAAAAAAAAAAAAGTTGTAATATATTTAATCACAACATAAGTAACTCTACTGTAGTAATAGCATATTATATTATAATAGATATTCATTGCGGATTTTTTTTTCTGTTTCGATAGTATCAAAAAAAAATTCTTCCCGAAGACTATTATATTGTTAAATGTCACATGAAGTTGACATTTTCGTCGACGACGCCAGCGGATAAATACTGAAAAATTATTACAGTACTTCCATAAAATATAAATCCGAGAAGAAAAACAGACTTAATAAATTATATTATTGTACTAAAATGTATTTTAATATCATGAAATATTCGCCAAATGAATGTTAATAGTGAACAGGAATAGTAGCGATAACAGGATATTTTACGATGTAGAGCCAATGGGAGGCCAACAATTATATAGTTGGGTCTTGTAAAAATTATATTACATTTATAAAATTATATTACATTTACAATTTATGTAAATTAACTATGAACATAAATTATAAAATATCTGATACGAATAATATTGCGGATAGTGTTATAGTATAATATATATATATATATAGTATCTAACCTAGTATCTCTATTTTTAACTACGTATTTTCGTGTTTCTCCGGTGAACAACTACAATTGTTTTCCGCTTATTAAAAATTACTATATTATTAGGTTTGGAATTGGACCAATGCTCAGTAGTAGGGCAGGTGGTGAGACTAGGTGTTTTTTAGCAAGAACATATCTGGCTCCAAGGCCGGATTTAGAGTTGTGGGGTCCTCGAGGCAACAAAGGAGTGGGAGCCCCCTGGCTCCAAATTATTCTCCAAATAAAATGAACAATTTTTTTTTAAAATAGATTCTTTTCTTTTATTAGTATTTAAGAAACATATTTAAATATGTGTATAATATGTAAAAATTTAAATGTGAATATTGAATAGTAATAAATAATAACTTCGTACCACTCGTACCACATAGAAAAAGGAAAATTGAATAATATTATTATCGCGCGTATAGCGTTCGCGGGTTCGCGTCAATCGTCAGAGGCTGTGGCGGTAGCGGTGGAGTTTAGGACGCATCGAATTTACTGATAAATAAACATGCTGATGACATAATTTCACAGAATTACCCATCGGCAATCAGTGTTAGATTTATTTTTATCCTATTGGTCACTTTCGACAGAACGGCGGGGTGACAGTGCATTTGTAATTTGAAAGATATTTTTTTCGAAGTCTCTATTGTGGAGGCCTCGGGGCTTTCACCCAGGTTTCCCTCCTTTTAATCCGGCCCTGTCTGGCCCGCCTCTGGTGCCGCTACTGATGATTAGGAAAATAATACATTGAATTCGTTTTACTCTCATCATCTCGTCATTCTAATCGTTAGTAACAACATAACAAGTAAAGGATCTGGGATTCTGAACAATATTGTTTGTGATCATCCAGCCCCAATTCTGTCCAGGGTACACGCATATTTGTCTTCAGTCGATTAAAGATCAAAAAGTGAAAATAATTCCACTAGCTCGGTAAGAACAAGTTATTGTACTTTCATATAAATTATAGATTGGAGTAATTTAACATTTTTGAAAGTATATTGATGTATACACTATTGTAATAATAATTTTATTAAAGGAAAACACAAATATTTAAATACAATATCTTTTTAGTCGATAGTTTAACATACAATTTTTCGTGAACTTTTTCTGTAAATTATATTGGCTATTCTTGCACTAAACTAACCCGCACGCACGTACTTTTATCATTTTATCGGGTTAGGGTTCACAAATCAAGGGCGATGACTCAAATATGGACCTCGTATTTCTATACAAAAGAGATATTCGTTAATATTTTGGAAAACGAAGCACGTATAATAATGATACATATTTCAATTTTAAAAGTTGAAATAATATTGTTTGGTTTAGAAATTTATTTTTCTTGGATTTCTATCCATATCTCAGCATCCTAGATAGATATCAAAGGGATCAGAGATAGATAATTGGCGGGTCGTGAAAAATTTGCCATTTGAAAATTAGGTCACCGCGCACGCACCTAGTATGTGAACAGTTTGAGAACCTCGGTTATTTTATTGATATCACCGAAATATTAAACATTTTTCCGTGGTCACACAAGCATCAGCTTCTTGTAGTTGCAAATTGCTTGCAAGTGGCATGTATAAGTAAGTATGAAAACAAAAATGTCCTAAACGATATTAATCGTGGATAGCGTGCATGTCGTCGGTTTATGGATGTACTGGATTTCGGATTTGCGTGACGGCTGTGGCAGTGCCGAGGGGTCGGGCCGATTTAAAAAATGTTTCAGCAGTGTGTCTGGACGTAGATTTTGGCGTTTGTCGATAACACAAAATGAAACCAAAAGACGGTGACTAAAAATCTGGCGTGAGTTTTTCAACAGTGTAATGTGAAAAGAAAAATAACCCGCATCGCCCACTTTTTACCGGGTAGGTTTATGGTTTTCCTGCACTAAAACAGTCATCAGGGAACTGGTCGCCCAGCAGTCAACCTCCGCAACACGTCTACGATGTTATCACTGCGGTAGACATCGATTATCACGCTTTCTAGTAGGTACCATATTAGAACACACCCTAACGGTACAACGGTACGCGGACCCGAGTGACCGCGGTATCGGATTTCGAATCGTTGAAATACCTTAGGGCTTCGCGAATAGTGTAGCTTTGGGTGTTCTGAACACGAACCGGTTTCGATGCAGGGAAGCAACATGGTTCTGAGGCAGAAATGGCCGTTTCAACGCCACCGTGTTTATACCTGTGATTTAAAATGTATACTTTTTTTCCAAAACGTAGTCGAACCGCGAGGGAAAAAACAGTGCGGTGCAAGCGACCGTTACTGCGTTCAAACCGTATGGTCTCGCAGTAATGGATAAGACGACGTGCCCGAAAGAACGTCCTAGCATTATTTTGGTTTCCGACCGTAAACTACGTTAATCGTCTACAATCGACGTTAATTTTACGACGTATTGCCATGTAATGCAAATCACCTCTCGTGTGCTTGTGCAAACGTTCACTCGGACCACTCGGGCTGGATTCGCGTGCTGTTCGATGAGTTGTGCTGCGAACGCGTGCACATACGCGAAACGCTGCGCACGGTTACAACAACGCACGCCCAAGTGTAGGTACGGTATGAAGCGAGCGGTTGTATGAATTTCGGACGACGTGATAAATCTGTTATGAGCGAACGCGCGCACGGGATTTACAACACACTAATCGATTTCGGAATGGCGGATAAATCACTCATCATAAGTTTCCGGTTCGGGATGGCACTTACGTAATTTCGCGTGCCACTCGTAATTTATGGCGTGCTTGATTTTTTTTTTTTTTTTTGTTTTTTTTTTTTTTTATATATATCTTTCTCCTTTTTACCCCCTCCCCCGCACGTCCAACAAATTCGCATTTGCATGTATTAACGTTAAATTTGAATTTTTTATTTTTTCTTACGTAAGTGCGGATGATTAATGGGTCCCGTCGGCGAACGGGCAACCGATATCCCGCGACGCAGTTCTCATCTCACGGCTGTAATAATAATAACGCGTAGATAACGCGCACCATAACTCGCGTTTTCGCACAACGTTTATCACCACGGTATAATATTATCTATTAAATAAATACCTTTTTTGTATTTTAGCGGAATAAAACGCATCACGGCTGTAGTCATTGAAACGGTGTTGTTATTGTAGCACGTAGCGCACACCTACGACGAACGGATCCGCAGCTGTCGACGATCAAATATTATTTAAAACGTAGAGCAATTAACTGTGCTATAATTAAAACGTTTTGTGGAAAAAGAAAAAAAAAACACATTCTGTATGGTTGCAAGTAATTAAATAAACATTTCGGTAATTATCGGACGGCTCATTTTTTCCCATCGTGAATAACGCAAAAAGAATTTTAAAAAATCCAATCATAAAATAATGGATGTATCATCGATGTTCATCCAGCTGGCTGGATAAAAACGGTTTCGTTTAAAATGTACACATACAATAATAAAAGCTGATTTCCAGTAGGTAGTTTTACCGATTATTGTTGTCGATTTCGAAACGCGTTTTTAACCATAAGTCAACTCAGTCAAGTATAGTCTGCGTACGATATTCAATTTATATACTCGTACATGTACACATATGTCTTTAATAAAACTTTCGGTTACACCTTTTATTGTTTCGAAAAGGGTTTTTGGAAAGACAAACACGTAATTGTATATCTATATAATAACTCTTTCTTTATAACAATAGAATGTGGAATTAATACGACTGAATTCGGCGAATTATACACTTCGGGAAAATTCGTTTGATTATTGACATTAACAAAAAGGGATCGGGGAGCTTCTTGCTTAGATGATTTTTTAAAACGGTACTCGGTTCCATTGGTTGAAAAATACTTAATACGCTCCTAAAAACGCATATGTGCCTAATACATTAAAATGGCATCATTTTGTTTCAGTATAGGACCAGTATAACATCGTAAACTACAAATCATTCGTTCATTCGTCGTCAATTTTTAAATAATTTCATCGCGGGAGTTAAGGAATGTTTTACTATTTTTTTTTTTTTTTTTTAATAATATGTCATTACTATTTTTACAAGTGCGGTGGTCTTGAATACGTTTTACGGTATTCGTATGATTCGTGTTCACCACCGATTAAATCAACAATCACAAATCATATTGGTACCACGTAATCGAGTGACAAGAAAACGCAAGTATGGACTTCAGTGTCTGTTGTTGATCACTCGGCAACGATTCGTTGGGCAGATGCCCCTTTGACGTTACTACCGCTCCGCTGACGTTTCGGTTGACCCTGCAGTCTCACGTGAGACAATTATTCGGACCCCACAAAAATCATGGGTTTCTTTACACGTGGGTAGAAAATTAAAATAATATAATTATTTATTTAAAGTTATAATAACCCAAATTATGTACAGCATCATGGTTAACAAAAGATTTACAGCATAGATAGAAATATTAAATGTTTAAAAAGAAAGAAAAAAAAATAAATATATAAAATTATTTTAGTTAACAGTTGGTAAATATATTTATTTTTTTTAATTTAACATGTGACCCGAAAAAAAATCATTGTTCAACGTACTGTTACAAGCATAAAAAAAAGCGAAACCGTTTTTGGTTATATTTGTCAAGCATTTCACGTCGTGGAAAGGGTGACTTTTTCGTATTGAAACGTAGAATTTCGGAGTTTATTCTCTTTAAGAATTCGGTGCAGGATTGTTTATCGTTTATTAGTTTATTAACAAAAGCAACATCATTGTGTAATCTTCTAGAGGTCAGGGATTCTTGACTAGATCCTGCAGGTAAGATGCCTAAGGAGACGTTAACTTGCTGTAATTTATTTACCATCATCCTTGAGAAATGTCGATGAATATTTTCAATTTTCAAAAAATAGATTATTTTGGTCGGGATTCCAAATCACCGTTGTAAATTCTAATAGAAACCTGACAATTAAGCAGTATAAAACACTTAGAAAATTCAAGTTTTTAAACCCCGAACAGTTTCTATTTATACGATTTAAACCAATGCTTATAGAGTTTTACGATATAAAGCGTTAGTATGAGTATTGTATTTTAGATCAGTAGATAACAAAATACCTAAATCACTCACAATAGTTGAAATTTGTAATTTAATTTTTTTTATATTAATTGGTCTGTGATTTTATTCTTTTACCAACTAAATAAGACAAACTTAAATTTGGGGAGGTTAATTTTATTAATCGTTTCAAAAACACCATTTGGAAAGTTCATCTAGATTAAACATCTTAACATGTACTTTTAATGCATATTGTTTACACGAGTTCAGCACGCTGTATTATAAGAATTCAAAACTCGATCCCTTTTGATTGAACCCCACGAGGAACACATGATTCGCCATGTTATTTCAATCGCTTTTCGGTACGAATATAAAAGTCGATCGAATTCTGTCACTTGAATAACCAATTTCGTGTATTTACCGAATTGATGTAACGGTAAATTCGGCCTTTGAACAGTGAATCTAGTTTACCTACATCACAACCGAATCGTAGAACCAAAAATAGTTTAATACTTAAGACGAGTTATTTTTCAGCTCTGGCGTCTCAATATTGTCTAACGATTTTTCGATTTTTTTGGTACGAAAAAAATCCACGATAAACCCGGTCACAATTTTGTTCATCCAACGGGAGTTCGTATAAAATATATTTCAATGTGACTGTCGAATTCGACGATTTATCTTAACCAAATGCATACAAGCAATACAACATGACACGTCCTTATTTTACCCCGCAGTAACGTTCGTTCGTGAACAAATCGATAGTATTTGTTGCGTTCGGAGCGAAGTCTAAATAATTTTTTTTTTTTTATACTGATCACCGACGAATTCACTCAACTTAACCGAACCTAACTGCTCACCAAGTGTATTGTTGTACATCGTGTTTTGTCATGAATTCCGACACCTGTTAGTATTTCGGTTTTGTTGTAAAAAAAAAAAAAAATTAAATAAATAAATAAAAAATATAATGTTTATTTTATGTACGTAATTAAACATGCGAAAATTCGGATCGTAATCGTTTCAATAATTTCACTCGTAGTTATTGTAATTACTTATTACAACCGTATACACCGATCGCCTCACGAGTGCATTGCAAGAGTACAGTGTTTGCGACTCAGCAATCTCGTTGCAACTTAGTTCGAAATATGTCACCGATCATACTGGTACCGAGGGTGTAAATTGTATTAACACAGGTATGTGCACAGTGTGCACGTGTGGAATTCAATACGATTCGGCCATCAAAGCAGCCGACATATTGGTCAAATCTATAGTACTCACGGTGATCGTTTAGAGTGAGCCCACATGAGCCCACATGCTAGGGCGCAGGCGATAAGTTATTATGCTACACGTACAGATTTGATAGTATTCTCAGTTAAAATAAACTTCATCATCTTAAACAACGCGGTCTGCCGCAAGCTATGGTCCGACGATCGACTACCGTACACGAAATATTAGACATTTTTAACTGTTCATTATGTATACGAATTAAAATGATCTTAATAGCGTTATAAAGCGTGAACAGGCTATATTATACGGTATAACTATATTTAAATAGTTTTAGGTTTTTTTATTTTTTTTTTTTTCAACTGGGTCCAAAGACAAAATGTTTGTTGATTGGACAGTTTTTTTTTTTTTATTTATATATATTTTATTATTTTATTTTATTGAGGAAAATGGGTTGTGGAGGAAAACGGTATCTCAGTTTTGGAGGAAAATGGACTCGCTCTAAACGTTATTTTACAAAAATAAACCTTATATTTTTAATATATTTGTTTATTTACTGTCATTGGACGGATATAATAAAATGTACGTCGAAATTGTACGCGTCTTAATGTCGAAAACGTATAATTGTCTTCCATTGAACTGACCGTGTCTATTTGACACACATTGAAATGATGCAACATATTTTTTTTAATGTGTTTTTGACATACTACGAGTATATCAGAGGTTCCCAAACTTCTTATTGCACGACCTATTTTGGAATTTTTTTTTTTTAAATTTGGCGACCCACCACTTCAATGAATGACCTTTTTTTTTAGTGAATCAATTGCCTTCAACATAAAATTAAAAAAGGTAGATTTTTATTTTTATTTTCTATCAATATATTTTTATAATTATTTATTTATTTAGTAAAAAAAAGAGTATAATATATTAGTAATTTAATAAGTATATAATTTTAATATGAAGGATGTAATTATTTCCTATTTTTCATCATTTCATCGATATCCACTTCAATATTTGTAAGTTTGAAACGCAGTAAGTTTGACAGTTTCAATTCGCTTCGTAATTTGGTTTTGATAGCCATTGCCGAAAATCCTAACTCACAATTATACTATGAAATGAACGGGTATAGCATCATTACAGCTTCATTGCAAACAGTTGGATACATTTCTTGGAGAGATAACCAGAAACTAATTACTTTTTTTCAATTAAAATTCATTTTTAATTCACTATCTTCAAATAGATCGATTAATTCTTCTTTATCTTTTATTGATAACCCATTTTTCATGTGATGTTCTTGAAAAGGATTTAAAATCTATTTGATTTGTTGATAGTTCTCCATGTCTCTCAGAAATAATGAATCATTCAGTGTATGTAAATGATCAGAAATATATGTAATAATCAACTTCTATTTGATTTTCATTTATAAAATTTGAAAATTATTCAAAACAGTTAAACATTTTGTTTTCAATATTATTTTTCCACAACAAAATTTTGTTCCTTTAATGTTCGAATTTTTTCGTGAATTGAAAATATTTCTCCGCCTATCCCTTGCAAATATAGTTCATTTAATTTGGAAAATAAATCTGCTAAATATGTAGTTTCAAAATTAACTTCTTATTATGTAACAATTTCACGTAATCTTTTTTTTCTTCCAAATAATACATGACTTCATCGCGAAGTTCGACAAGTCTTGTAAGAACTTTTCCCCTCGATAGCCAACTCAATGTGAAGAAGAAGTGATTTGTGAATACTGCCCAGTTCTTCGCAAAGCTTCTCAAATAAACGGGACTGTAATGGCTTTGTCTTAACGATATTCACTATTTTTACAGACGTGTTTAATACTTTTCTAAAATCATCTGTCAAAGATTTCGATACTAATGTCTTCCTATGGATATTGCAGTGCATCCATGGCACATTAGGTTTAATTTCACGAATTTTCATAATAGCACTATTGTTGTTATCACACATTGCTCGGGTGCTGTCCATACATAACCCGACACATTTCGTCCATTTAATTCCTTTAGCTGTTATATAAGTATTAAGAGTATTAAAAATGTTATCACTTGTAACTTGAATAATCCGTTCACAGCACGAAAAATCCTCGTGAGATTCATTCATCCGTATGAAACGTATAAAAACAATTATCTGAGATAAGCCTTGAATAACTGTGGACTCGTCTGGCTATAACCATCTACTCAAAATAACTCTTTCGATCAGTTTATTTTCTATATACTACCCATTCAGAAATTTCGTCGGTTCTACGTGATACTGTGTTATTTTAAAGCGATAACTTTTCAACTTTTTTTAAACTTTTTTAACCAAACATAATCCCGGCTGCGTCTTTTACTGCAGGTAAAATTAAAGTCATATCGATTGTGTGAGGCTTACCAGTCTGAGCAATTCGTAAACTTATTTTATATGAGGCGTACATAGCTTTTTGGTCGATTGCGGTAAATATTATTTTTTTAATGATTTAAGCGATTCTGGTTTTCTTTAATAAAAATAGAGCGATCTATTCTGATATTTCTGGATGGTTTGTATCGATATGTCGAAGTAGTTTGCTTGGTCGCATACTCTCATTTACAAGTATAAATCCACAAATAACACATTGTGGTCGTTGTTTGTGGTTGTTCTTCGTCTCCGTTCCGCAAAAATCCAATTTGCAAATATTCAAAACAATATTTTCTGAAAGTTTTATTTTGTTTTGACTCCGAATAACTTGTTGAAGGCTCATCGTAATTTAATGTTGTCTTTTTAACTGTTGACATAGATATCGTTTCTATTTTTTTTTTGACTTTGAGTCATTGACTTTTCATCCATACTTGTACAAAAGTACAAAAAAAAAAACGAATTTATTTGAAAAAAAAAAAGTAGCATTAAATATACAACTGCGTACGTGTACCGTATTCAATGTGCCGCGTGTTACTGAAAATAATCAAAATTTTGAACGTCATGCAAATACCTTTTAATTTATTTCAGATAAATCGAGATCTATTCAATAACAATTGATCTGGTTGCGTCATTTTGACACCTATTCTGTATACTCATTATCATCACACTCGCAGATAAAGAATGACGATAAAATTAAATTTTAACTTTGAACATCAACGAAAAGTATTTGAAGATTGAAAAATGTATTATTTAAAAATATAGCGTGACCCAAAGTTTGGGAACCTCTGTACTATATAATTTATTTAATAAATTGTTGATTCATTACGAAAAACAAAATGCGTCTAATGATAAACATCTAATACGAGTACGCAGAATAATATTATATTAAAACATACACTGTGTTACTAATTTTGTAATAATGAAAATACGACTGATTTGTTTTATGGTAATTTCGAGTTTTCGTTTGCCAAATGCATTATCTACATAATCATATATTAACATTATAGTTGTAGTATACAATTCGTCCATTAATGGATTGTAAATTTTAGTTTTTGGACAAGCTTTTAGTGTCCACGTTCATTACTATGAAGATCGTCCATTATTATTATAATGAAAAGTTGTAAAAGGACTATATTACAACACTACTATACTGCTTTATTAATATATTACTGCAGTTACATTTTATGTTATATTTTTGGTATGGAGACCAATAGCATTGTCCACTGTTCGGGAGAGATTTTCGAAATGTTTCACTACCATAGACATTCAATGGAATCATTATGCCTTTCGAAGATCAATGAACAGACTTAATTGATGTGTACTCGTCTTATTCGTAGGAGTCATCTGTTTTTGTACGTTGATTTCCTTCGGAAATATTGAAACCGTTAAATTTTTTTAAGTTTATATAGCAAGTATTATGTTTTTTGATGATACCAAATTAATATTCGTTTGCATAAGATAAAATACGAGACTTTGAAATAACTCGACTGGAGTAGTCAGATTGTTCGAAAACAGGCTATGATCTACAAAATATTGTTTTTATATTTTTCTCTGTGATAGACATAAATAGCTGTAAACATTTTAAGCAATTAGATGTGTGAATACTGCCGTTGTGTCGATTAACGTTTTCATAAAGAGCGGTAACGAAATTAATACCGTGTGAAAATGGATCCCCTGGCAATAACAGAGTTTGTTTCGTCGCTTTTAGCACTAGTCTTCATTTGCACCACATCATCGTGATTCACAGTCATCGTGGGTCTGCACAACACTTTTATCATGTCAATAATATTTGCCCGAAAGTTATGCGAGAGTTAGTTATCTAGAAAGTTCTCGGACACACTGTATAACTCAAATATTGTTATTTGTTAAAAAAAAAAAATGTTCCATATAGCTTGCGTATAACTGTGTACACAGACAAGCGTATTGTTTTTCTTCCAAAAAAATATAGAATTATTAGTAAATTAAATATACATAACGTTATAACTTGTGAATTAAATTGAATATTTTATAAATACATAAATATATAGTATTCGAATTATAAAGAAACTTTTTAAAATTCAGTCAGTTACTGATACATAATTTCTTATGAGTTGTGATTTAAGGTAAGCGATCCTTTTATTTTATTGGCTTAGTTGGTTTTTGTTTTAGAATCATTAATGAGCGTGTGAACTAAAATATCTGAGTCGTTCATCCTACATAACATTATAATGTTATTGTATACAATAAAGGGTTGAACGAGCGATTCAGCAAAAGTTGTACGACATTAAGCAACCTGCAAACGTCCACCACGCCTAAAACACAAATATTAATTAATATGCACATCATTAAAGTGGAAAGGTGCGTCCGGCTTGCATGAAAGTCATCGTTATACATATTATTAATATGGAGTGTAAATACACGCACGGTACATGATAATTACATGCTGTAGCAAATGTATAAGGACAGTGGTGACTAACTACGGCTCACGGGCCAAATGTGGCCCGCAATCATTTATTAACCAGCCAATCGAAGTAGCAAATCGATCTGAAAATACCGATTTTTGCCATTTCGAATGTCGTACTAATTTAAAAAATAATATTGTGGCGCAGTTCCAAAACAGAGATCCATCAAAATTATCAACAAACTTACATGTGAATTTTAATATAGTTTTAAAAACATTCGAAGAAATAAAAAGATTATCAATTTATTTGAAAATCATTTTAACATGGATCGAAAAATTATTGTAACATATTTATAGTTATAAATCATAGAACTTTATTCCAATGATTTTTTTAAAATATAATTTCAACATTATATATGTTCTAAAAGTCTTGTTGAATTATATTCAAATCTATCCTTAAAAGGTTTTTCGAACATTTGGCAGTGTGCAGTGTGCCAGATATTTTAAATGTTCGGTTTACCTTATATTTGTGAGCAAGTATTATAAATTATGAAAATCAATAAAAGGAAAACATGGTCTCGCATAATAAATTAACTTCTCCAAGCCGTTTTTCGGATAAATTCGTTCAAATTAAACTTTATATTGATGTTCTCCGTAAAAAAAAAAATAATTAGGAAAGAAAAAAAATCATTCATTACTTATATTTTTCTTATTTTTATAAAAATCGATGTATATTAAATAAATAAAAATATCACTGTACTTATATTATGGTGTACCTAAAATAGAACACAATATATTAACTTAAAAGACAATGTTTAAGTTCTTGGTCTACCTAGATTTTTTCGCTTTCATAGCCTTTGGTAAAAAATGGTTGGTTATCATTGTACTAGGAAGTACAAGTGATAGCGTATGCACGTACTTTTGTTATACACAATATTATTAACTATCACTTTTTCCAAAGTCGTTTGTTAAGTCCAAAAACGTATTTGTGATTTCGATGTTGTTTGTTATGAAATACAGCTGATTTATGTTCACTAATAATTATTTAAGTCATATTTGTTTAATAAACCTATACGTTATAATTAATTGTACGATAAAAAAATATAATTTTAAAATATTTTTGTAAATTATGTTATTATAGAAAACCCATCAAAAATATTAATTAAACTTTTATTGATTTTTTATCGATAATCTAAAGAAAAAATATTTTTAATCAATATTCACGTATTACGGTTTTGTCACCTCTTACCTCTGACAATATATCATTTAAGTATATAATATCAAATTTTTATAACAATACGTAATGACGAAATTTAAAACGATTTTTTAAAAACAGTTATTTTCAGTTTTATGTGCAGATTGCTTCTTTTAGTAGAAACATTTTGGGAATTACTTTTTAATGTATATATTTTAGATTTTTAAAAACAGATGAGTTAAGCTTTATAGTAAAATTAATAGGAAGTGTTTAAATATAACCCTCTTTCTCGGACTATTTGAAACTGTCTTCGAATATTGTTCAAGTATACTCGTTTAATCAGTATAAGCTAAATTATTACAACTCTTATATAAAGGTATTTATTTACTGAGCAAATACGAGGCCCAGGACAAGATATACAATTTCAGTATATTTAGTTTGACAAACATGAAACATGTGCATCGTGAAAACTTAATCAAAGCGTCCAATTACCTACTGCATCACACCTGATCAACTTATGATAATGTGCATTACATATGTATTGCATAATATATTTCTATGCATTTTTCGTAAAAAAAAATAATAATAAATAAAAATATTATCATCTTGATGGGCTCCTCCGGTCGATTGGGTCATAAACGATTTCATGTTGTCCTTTGATAAATGATAACTAAACAATATATCTATATATTCATAAGTGCTCGACTTATTTCGTTAGAACGCTTGGCATTTGTTAGTATAACAATACATTTGTATAACCTAGTATAGAACGGTGGTTTTTCTTTTTCTTTTGATTCTGGTGACTCCGACGAGAATATCAGACATCAGTTTACCTACGAATCCTTTGACTAATCAACGAACATCACCACGTAAATACGTGATTTACATTGAAGACAAATATTGGAAACCATGTCAGTTTTTATCAGACATTTTTGTAGCCCGAAGAAATACCGTTTTTGGTGACGTATGAGTCAGTATGTCTTCACTAGTGAATACAAAAATATAGAACAGTTGTGTATACGAACAAAATGATCAGTTTTTTTTTCAATAATCACGTCAAATCACTGGACTCAAATGTACATAAGTTCGCACATTTAAACCACAATTTTTTCCAAAATAAACGAAATAAACGATCCGTAATTTAAAATGATTTATTTAAACAAACCAAAATATTTGGAGTAACATAAAATTTGTTTCATTTACATTTGCAACGGTTCGTTAACCGAGAATACGCTGTCTGAGATCGTCCAATCATCTAGAGGCAATCGGAAATCATCCCTTAACGAAATATAATGAAATAATAACATCGAAATCAAGTCAACATTGCGAAGTATTAGATGAGTTCCAACACTCCATGTCCATGTATATTTCAAATTAATAAAACTGTTAATGAAATTCGTTAAAACTTATAATACTAAGATTCAAAACGATTCCCTCGGTTTAATTGTTTCGATAACCACGTTTCATTTCGACCCCCATTGAAAGCATCATGTGCTTAGTCCTTATTGAATGTACTTTTAAAGCATTTAAACAAGTGTTTGGATCACATTAATTTAAACTTCACACGTGCAATTATAATAGAATATACGTTGTATTAATTTAAATACTTATAATATACGCGCATGAATACAACATAACTGAATAAAAGAGGTATGCGTTGATATCTTCATATACTATGACAAAATAATGACCATCTTTGTCGTTGTTTGAATATAATTATAATTTAACGAAATTATATACGTGTTATTCCTATATGCATCAAATCGAAAACTTTGAGAAGTAGATTATAGAATGTTGATTAAATAAATAATTAAATAATCAATGAGATATTAAAACAAATAATTTGTAATTATTCTAAGAACATGTAACGCAACATTTTAGTATCGTTTTAAATGCTACACAATGCTGACATACTCGTACCGGTATTCAACCATCTTGTAAAACACAATAATCTCATAGCAGCTTCGAACATCGATTCAACGCGGTATTGTACTATCACCGGTCACGATATTTTTCTGTGCTACAGTTTCTGAAATTTATACTTAGAGGTGAGCATTCTACGCGCTCGACTTTTCGAAAAAACGAATAGGGAGGAGGGGGCGTACTCGTTATTATACATAGTGATGCGCACGTTTACAGAATCATTTTTGACATCCGTGACGGTATGTACACACGCGCCCAGACAAGATCTTCTATACATGCGTTCGCGTTCAGAACCGTATATGATGTGTGATGTGCTCACTATGGAAACTCTACCGCCCACCACTCGACGTTTATATCACATCACTTATACATTAATACATATATAATGCACTCGTATAATATTATAATAATATGCCTATAATGTGCTCGTGTTTTATGTGCGTATATATATATTTACATAAAAATATGTGTACCGGATAAACAAAAGCTATAAACTAACTTCGTGATGTGCTCACACACGCACGCTTACCCGTTGTGTTTACGACACATAGTAGGATAAAATCAATTCTAGCACACCGAAATTCGAAAATAAAAATTGTATACAATACGAGATGTTATAATAATTTATTATTCTTTATATATCATTGAAAATAAATACACATGATAAAGGTCCCAAAATGTTTTTTCTTGTACTAATGTATGTGCATTTTAATTGTCCAGTAGTATTGGCAATTGTAAGATACGCTTAGGTAACGTGTATATAGTCACTTTGTAGGTAAAAACTGTTGATTTGAAAGTTTTTACTATTTCAGCCAATTATTTGGTTTTATAATAATTTATTATTTCATCAACACGGACAATAATAATATACCAAGTAAAGTTTTAAACTAAATTACATTTATCATTAAAACAATTGGAAAAAAAAATAAAGTTGACGTATTTTTATTTTTTTTTTTTTTTTATATCATAAATTAATTTTAAATATGAAATTAATATTACCTATAGTAAAGGATGTTGAGATTTTTATTTTTTATTTTTCGTGATCCCACTCCGTTCATATAATTAAAATTAATCGTTTTCTGTGATAAGTTCAAGCTCCCAAGTTCTAGGCTTTATTGTAAGAATATTTTCCAACTGCACAAATAAAATATATATCACACTCTGAACATTTATTTTATTGGTTCTGATAAAACAGATGATGAATCCAAAGACGAGGAAGGAGCCAACATTGGTTTCACTAACCAATTATTCAAACAATTTCATCTCATATTTGTCATTTATTTATTTTAATTTATATTTCATAGACTATTTTTTAACTATTTATATAATAAAATATACAATATATAATATTTATTTACAATTTTTATAAATCATTTTTTATTATAATAATTATAAAAATTAGCAAATATTTATATTATAATTATATAATTTATAAAAATTAATATTATGAAATATGAATAATAAACTAAACCGATGATTTCAAGTAATAAAATAACACATGTCTAATTTTAAATAACTTCGGTGAAGTAAATTTTATTGTACTTCTCAAGTCTGTAGTTAAGTATTCAAGGGCAGATGTTCATTAAATCAACTGCATATTTTATTTTTCCTAATGCACAGTTAGTGTCCTACTGCACCTTACAATAAAGCCTGCCAAGTTCTGTATAATCAGTACTTATGCATGTAGATATTTGAAAATTTAAGAAAAAAAGCATTCTCATAACTAAAGGTAGTTCATTAAAAAGTAAGGAATATATGTTCGATATATTAAAATCGATATATGGAGCGCTTACATGGTCAGATACTTATATGTATAGAGAGTACAAAATCATCGACTCTGATTTTTACCATACTACAAGCGTGCAAATGGGAAGCGAGTAAAAGTTTACTTCGGGTGTTTAAAACAATGAATTATTCATGGCTTTGTAGATTTAAGTAGTTTAAAGTCGATTTACTTTAAAAAAATAATGTTATTCGTAAACAAAAATAAAAAAAAATATAACAATTTAGGAGTGTTAGAACTGATTTCGTCAAACTGTGTGACGTGTTCCGACGTGTGCGTTTGTATACCGTATACGGTTATAATAAGGATGTGCACACGTGCGCGTGCGTGTATACCAAGTGCGCGCTTCCTATGATTTCGATGGAAGTTCGGCGTCTACCCGATCTCGCTATTTTACATACGCGATCAGCTCTCATGAGAATGTTATACTCGTTACGCGTCATGTTTAATACATAACGCGATACTACGTTGACGAACATTACGTTGTACGCGTTGTAACGTTCAGACGCACTCCGCGGAGCCAGCGAAAGGGTTGTAACTCCTCCCCAGCACGAACGGTACTATATTAGACGATTTTTATCGATTTAAAATCACCGAATTTTATGTTTTACATCAACTGCAAGTGTTCACGCCGCAATCATGTTAAATAGTTATTACTATTAATATTGTATCGTTCACTTTGAGCGAATAAACCGTTGCGTGTTTTTTTCTTTATTGTTAATCGCGCTACGATGATTATAATTACATCCGTTTATAATCTTTACCAGTTGCATACCTTGCGGCTCCCTAGGCAACGCCTATGGACTGATGCATACGAAATCCGTGCCGGAAATAATGTACACAGCGGTAAAGCACGATTGAGCATAGACCTTTTTAGCAACACGATTGAGCGCATAGAATATCTTATGCGATGTTGCCACATTCGCATTGCCAACATTTTGTAATTTATCATTTTCACTTATTGTTACACCAATTATTATGATATCTGACGCGAGCCGTGAGCCGTGTCCCCGGCTTTATCGACAATTTTATCGATTAATAAATTAGTTTCGGAGCAAAACGACTTTTTAAACATTAAGTATCGGGGAAAAATATAAAATAGTTAATGTACAATTCCAAAATTATTATAGAATATCAATGTTCGATCACCTATAGTCGTGTAAAATGCGTTTCGTTTAAGTTTCTATTTTTTTAATATTTTTACTTAAGTGATATAACAATTATTTTATCAGAAAGAGACAAAGAATGGGCCTTAGTGAATTTATACAAATATAAATGAATTAGAGAGTGGAAAAAAGTTAATCTTTTAAGTTGGAGGTGTACGAATAATAAATGTTCAGCAATAACGTAAAGTGATTAAAACTGCTGGACAACATAAACACGATCAAAGTTTTATTGAGAAAATAGAAACACAAGTTTTGAGAGAGAAAATTGGAAGAAAAAAGCTTAAAAATCAATTTGATGAACATTTTTTCGCCATATTATATTTTAAATTATTATAATTATTTAAATAAATATTTTTGTACCTATAATTCAGTTTAAAACTGAAAATGGCAACGTTGCAGAGTTTTTTTATGCTCAATCGTGTTAGTTTTCTTTTGTATTTCAATTTCCTTTGATACGCTGACAATTTATGCTCAATCGTGTCTCAGCCGTACACAATTGAGTGTCTCGTATAAGAATATATAATATTATATTTATAAATATCAACCTATTAAAATATGTTAGAAATCAAATTTTACAATAAATGCCGATCATCATATAATTATTGTTAACGAATTTCACCTGTTCCACCAGAAGCACGATTCTGTCGAAGAACATTTACTGTTGCATGTTCGACTTTTATAACTTTATTCGTAACTACTTGTTTTTTTTTTTTTTTTTTAATCAATAAACTTTCATCCTACGAATTCTTGAATAGCTTTCTTCGTCCCCTAACTCGGTTATCAACTCAATGTGCAAGCAGAGCATCGCATAAGATATATCATATATCATATATTATAACTTCTTATGGTGTTAAATAATTGTTCGTTCATAATACCATGACACATTTTTTGAAAATATTACAGTACAAAATTCATGATTGTTCAAAATAAGTATTTTGAAATCTTAAATATGGTTTTTTTCTATTTTTAACGACAATAATAGTAAAAAAAAATGATAAGTTATTAAAGGCTACGGTATAGCATCCATACAATAGCACTAAGTAGAGGAGAAACTAAAAATTATTAAAGTGATATTATTCAACTATTTTATACCTTGTTTACCAGGAAATGTAATCCAAATTCAAAGTTATCACTAACACAATCCGAACTTTGATTGTAAGTTTATGAATTTCAAATGTGAATCAATAGGTTCCTATACAAAATATTAGTCCCCCTCTCCATACAATTTTCAGGTTATATTAGTCACATCTTTGCAGTAAACAAAAAGCCTTTATATTGTATAAAAAGGTTTAATAAAAAACAAAAAAAAAAATTATACTATTTAAATATTTTACTATTAAACACAGCAAATATATTATGAGTAAGTCACGTGCGCGAATTCTTAGCTATTCGCTTAACGCGTGTTTCTCGCGTTCGCCTATCCGGACGCAAAATTTATTACGGCCTACAGCGTGTTTCCGAGATCACGGCCGAGAATTATTTTTTTTAATATATAATAAAACTTGTTGTACACGAAGCATTTTCTTTTATGCACGATTCTACGCGTCAACGGTTGATCGATATAAACTATCCTATCGGCACGCGTGCCGTATAAACATTACATAATTACTTATATTTTCTCTTGTGTCTTTGTCGCGTCGATCGAATGCAATTAGAACACGAACGAGAAATTTTAAATCTTCGACAAGCATGGCAAACACGCGGCCCGTGGCTACCAATATTTATTGATAAATCAAAAATAAGTAGCGAAAAATATTGTAAAATATAAATGTCATGTAGCAACTAACATAGATTCTTACGTTCCTTAGAAAACGTTATATTTGGTACATTATTATGTCTTATCTTTGGATAAACTTTAATCGAATAAGTTTTATTGAAGGTTTTATATGTATACCTATATATATATATTACATAAATTGTTTTTCCGTTTAATGTTTTTTGTAGCCCTCTATTCATTAATATATTTGGCCTACTTGGTTCTTTGAGTTTGATATGCTTGCTTTACGGAATAAAATCAAGGAAAATAATTAACTGGAAGGGTTTTAACGAGTAAATTTTGAAAAGTTCACGCTGTATATTCACGAGCAAACATAATTGCCCCTTTTTGATTCCAAAAATTCGTCTGATCAGCAGTAATTCGATAAACAGGCACATATTATAACATTAAAAAATTATACTTTAACGAACATTTATTTTCAAAAATATATGAAAACCAATGACAGTTTCCTATGCACCTACAAATAACTATAACAGTCATACGTCAAATTGGAGCTCAAACTCTAACAACTGTAGTTTATTTAAACTAGATATTATTATAACTATAAATAAATATAAATTAGAATTTTTGAAAGTTTATCGTACTAATATTTCATTAGTTATTATTTTGATTTAGTATTATGAAGAAAAAATAATAATAATAGCTCTTAAAGTATTATGACACAGAAAAACTATTTGCTGCTAACTAATTTTTGTGTTAAAATATAACACGTTAATGTTGGAACGGTCATTTTTTTATTCTTTTTAAATTTTACTATGTTTTTTTAATGACTTATCTAAAAGTATCAAAGATCAGTATAAATGAATTTAAATATTTAGAAATAATAATTTCGAAATAAATTATTGAACATTATAATTTACTAGAATTATATTCTAGTTTTGATTGAAATAGAAAAATATTAACATAATTTTAATTTCAACTACATACCAATTATTTTATTGTTTACCGTGTAACAGGACTTACGAATTACAGATTTCTAATTCTCAATTGTAGTAATAATTAAAAAAAAAAAAAAACATTATATATTATTAGTTGTCGTTTTCTAAAAATAATACGATTTTAATGTCTTTTATGTAAATTTTATAGTATTTTTAAAATAATATTATTAGATATGATATTACATATAATAATTTAATAATATCTAAACATCTAAAATTATTATTCTTAACTTATTTATTTATTGTTTATTTATCCATTTACTGTTTATCTAAGTCAAACATGTTAAGTTGGTACCAATAAGTTAACAATGGTCTTCATTAAATTGTATTTTACAAATAAACCAACCAAATAATATACTTGTAATAATATAATTTTAAGGGCTGTGAGATCGAATGTTATTCGACATGGAGAGAACTTTGATTTACATAAATTAGTTCAGATTTGAAACCCAATTAATTTCTAACATTATTATTATACAAATCAATATGCTTCACGGTATTTTTTATTTTATTGACAAGAAAAACTATTATTTGTCATTAAGTAATTTATTATTCATATTTTTATTTTCATTATTTGGTTTGCAGTTTAAAAATTAAATTTTAGATGGTCAAATAAAAATGCAAAAATCAAATCGATGAGTCCATGAGCTATCGTGAATAGGAAATTAAATAAAGTAACGTTAATTACATTTCTGAATAAGTTATTTTTTTTTCATCCTTTAGTTTTTCTGATTTAAGAAAAATATTAATATTTTCACTTTATCATGCATTTGGGGACTTCATTTAATTCGATGCAATATCGACAGTTGACACTAAATATTTTAAAGGCAATATTGTATTAAAAATAAAAAATAATTTGATTGTGATGTTCGTTATTCGAATGACGTTTTATACAAGTTGACAAAAATAATGAGCACCGAACGAATTTTAATTTCCGATACGATCACGATCTATAATGTCATTATATATCCACGTAATTCAATATCATATTGTCTTTTCTGGGGAAAAGTGACAATTTAGTTTTTACAAGTTGAGTTATTTTTTTTATATTCCAGATTATTTATTGTAATGGCCGTCAATTTGACATTTTTCTTTAACCTTTTTTTTTTTTTTGTTCGCAGTACCGTCATCATATATTCTTGTGTGCATCTCGTTTCCCATAAAATTTTCTAGCAATCACATGCTGCAAGACATGATAATATACTCATAAGTGAACGCTAGAAAAGTGACAAGGTAAGCGGCTGTCCATCATTTATTTTTTCAACAATAACCTGAATAGTTTAAATTAACTTTCCCATGCAAATACTATTCAAAGTAATCAATAATATTTAAAGCTGCGACGCTATAATATTATGATTGATTTTTCTTTTATTAAAATCTACGTACTCTGGTTTATTTATTTTACGTTCGGATAAGCATTTATTTAGTTCGTTCTAGAGCAGGGAACGTTCTATATTTATCAGCGTTTGGCATCCATAACTAGTTTTTTATCACAATATTTTACTGGAATTAAGGTTTGAATGCGATTTAATTTTATATTCAATAATCGAAAACGATCATTAATGAATGATTAAATTTTAGAAAATAAAATTAGAAGCGGTTCAACCGAAAATCCAAAATTTAAGGAAATGAAAAAATTGACATTTATTATTAATATATTATACTCAGAAATGAGAAACAAAAAAAATTAAATTAAAAACTTAATTAATATCGTAATCACAGTTTTATATAATTAAAAAATATCTCATATTTTTTATGACCATAGTGGCGTTTCATCTAGAGAAAATATACTTATCTAGATATCGATGGAAATGTACATTTCTAATGAATTCTAATGGAGCGATAAATTTATTGTTTTAATTCATCTCACTATTAAGTTTTTAGATGTTTATAGGTTTTCTATGTGTTATATCAACCAAACAACGAATAAGAACATTTTAATTTATTCGAGTGCACATCTGAAATATTCGCGGTTCTAAGACTGTTAAACTTTTAAATATTAGTCATATTTTTATTTGAATACAATTTACATTGTGTAGATAGATGATTAGTCATTATCTGAAGATAATTCAATTCTAAGTAAATATAATGTCTTTTTTTTCTTCGTTTATACAACATGACCATCATTTAAACGTCGTTATGTATACGAATGAAACATAATTCGTATTTATAGCCTACTACAAAAACAATGTAAATACATCAATATATTACCGATTTAGTAATAACTAATATCGAGTCCGATATTCCTAGTCCTATGAAGCGTGACGATAATATATTGCGGTTCGCACTAACACGGTATACAATAGCCCGTTCGACTCGACATTCGGTATAATATAGTAATATACTTAACTGCATTAATATATAAGAGCGGCAATGATATGAAATGTAACGAAATCAACGGTTCTCTCAGTCACTCTCTCTCTCTCTTTCTCTATTTATCTTTCTTTTTTTTTCCCCCCTCGAGAGGGAAACTGCAGCGGCGCACGAAAAAATATATGCACACACATTTAGTCGCGACTACAATGCGAATGATGGGGAGAATGACTCATCGTGGGCTCTCATAATGCCGTCTAAATATATATATATATATGTGTATGTGTGTAATGCACAATACTTTTCGGCGC
This sequence comes from Sipha maydis, assembly GCA_034509805.1. Lineage (NCBI taxonomy): Eukaryota > Metazoa > Arthropoda > Insecta > Hemiptera > Aphididae > Sipha > Sipha maydis. Next base: position 42,610 of record JASXSY010000750.1, on the reverse strand, counting down.
ACGTTGTTAGGATATGAGGGTGCCCCGAGATTGATATACGACGGCGGTGGAGGAGGATCAAAGAACTATACGCCACCGCGGACTTTTCGCGATTCGATAAATTATGTAGTGCAACGGATGACGAAGCGCCGTTTCGGTTTTGTAGTTTCAGCTCGAAAGAGACGCTTCGTGAAAATTATATTGTTCCGTAATTGTTACGTTTAGGGGACGAAACGCGAAAATCGATACACGTCGAACTCGCTACATACACACACACGCACTGCGCGCTACACGTACGGCAAATAACTCAATCAATGACGATCGACGGCGAGCGAGAAAAATTGACGGAATTACGTGTTTTTGTTCGCTTGCAGTGTTTGCTGAAACGTGACGCCGCAATATCTCACATAGGCGAGTCGACTGCGTAAGGATCCCTTCACGTTAAGTGAAATCACGCAGTATGCAGCACCGAGGCTGGTCTGGTTAGGATTTGCCAGGAAGTCGCGGCTCACACGTGTCGGATCGGCTGGTGATCTCTCTTCGTCCACGCCGTAAGTCGGCTCGGATAGGTATTACCGTACTGGGGACGGAAAATAGACTCACGTAAACGCGAGCATTTACGAATAGGATCCGGGGAGAATACATTTAAGCGGAGGTGTGTTCTCCGAATAGGCCGCACAAAAATCCATCTCGGTGATTGGTTCTAGACCAAGAAGTCGCTAATATTATTATTGTCGTCGGTAATACGATAATTGTTTTGAAATGTTCAAAAATAAATGTACTCTATATTATAAGGGATAACAATTTGCGTAAGAGTTGTTTTGAACATTTTTGCGAAACTTAAAGCTTCGATGATAACTCTCAGTTATCGATGTCCATATTTTAGTTTTCTTTCTTTACCGGAATATTTTTAAAAATAAAATCGAATCTTTCGGTTAGATTTTTGGCCGATCCTAATTAAAATTTATTTTGATTTTTTGATACCATTGTTATAAAAGTGTTAGTAATGTGCATGAGTATAACGAGGAAATAAATCAACCAGTACCTATTTATAACAATAATTATGTTCATTTAACCATTTATTTCATCTGTTAAAAGTTTTATGAAATTGTACAACTTTTACTTATTAAGTCACGCCCTGCTTATTTCTTTTTTACGCTGTTCCAAATGTTGACATCACTTCAACTCAATCTGAAGTTATTTTCAATCAATAATATTAAGTATTTATAAAACCTCGAATAGACATTTAACCAGCATTGAACCCTTTTTATTTTTTTTGTATGAAATCACTGAAGCCTCGGAATCTCCTGTGAACGCATAGTTAAAATTTTTCGAATTTAATTAAAAATCCTAACTTTAACGTAAGATTTAACATCTACTAGATTGAAATAAATGTAACGACCAATAATAAATAAAACGTGTATTATATAAAAATGTGTACAATTTAAAAATGCATTTACGTTGTTTTATATAAATTATTTAAAAATTGTAAGTTAATAGTACGCGGAGTAATAATAATTAAATGCAGCATTTGACGGCGTACTCTTACATGAATTCTAATAGGCTACGCGGTCGACGGTTCCATTCATAACAAATAACTACGTATGCAATTCTCAATCCTTTCCCTACGACATTTGACCATCAGAAAAATGAAGATAGTATTATTCATAGCTAACCGAAGAGTTGCACATATGGGCCACGGTACCTTTTGGACGACCTACGTACACGAACCTCGACCCTAATCCATGGTCCTCATTCGCGGTACACGACTCTCACCCCATGGCTTTAAGCCAAAGCGACAACGTCCAGCTCCCCGGCAATAGAAAACAAATAATAATAAAAACACATCCTCCGCGTCCTGCACGAGTCCGGTCGATAGGTTCTCGAACAATGCGTACACCGACGGTGCAAGTTTTCCCTATATCGCTCTATCTCTCTCTCTCTCTTTCTCTTTTGTTATTTCCAGCGGTTCTTATTTCATACGCACGCGATGGCTATAACTCTATTCGCTAAAACGTTGCCCCGTGTGCCTACGCATTACGTATTACAATATACGTCAAAATATGGCGGCTCGCGATTATCGAGCATTCAACTATGTCCGCCGCTGAAAAAACGCGCGGTAAACGATGCGGTTTTCGAATATTTGTCGATCGGTCATGCGGTGCGATATTACATTTTTTCGGTTTTCGAGTGGAAAATCGGGCGGCATCAAGGTCCGCCGGCGTACGTTATATATTACGAGTATATCATATTAGAAACATATTATTATACACCCCAACGGTGTACCTACCGCTCGTAAAACCGTTTATTTATCGACGAAATTCGTCGCGCCGATTGCCCGTTCGAGGACGACGTTATCCGTCGTCCTACCGCGTCAGCGCACAGTGGTCTGAAACATCAATTTAGACGGCAAAAACCCCATGTTTGAAATGTTAATTTTTTCATAATTTTTTTTTATGATGTACAAATAGATAACCTAAGGAACCTTAATACGGAGTTTGAAGTTCCTATGTATAAATTAACGGGACTTACAGCATTTTTTTTTACGTTTTTTATGTTAAAATCGCTATTTTATAGAAATATTTACTTTTTTTTCATGTATTTTTTTTCTCGATTTAATATTTATTTTTAAATATTTTAATACAATTAATTTAAAGTTCAAGCTATTTAAAATAAGTGACAAATATAGTTATGTACATTTAATTAATCAATTTTTTTTTTCTTACACTTGAAAGAAATTTTTAAATTTTTTTTATTGTTTTTTAACTTCGACAGACTGCTATTAAAAATTACTCAACTTTACCATATATTCGATGCACATAACATGTTAAGGAAGTTCTCAGCTATTCAAAAATATAAATTTTGTTTGCGTCTGTGCACACATTTAGAGCACAGAAATTATTTACTTCTAACAAAAATTAGTTATAATAAAAAAAAATTATAGTTATGACGATATAATTACTTTTTATTCACTTAATTCCATATCTGAGAATGATTGATTTAAATTACAATTTTTTGAGGATCCAGGTAATACAAGAAGAGATTTTACAGTGTCAGAAAAGGTTTCTATATCTTTTTCCGGTAAATTTCTTATCGAAGAGATATAAGGATCGGATGAAACTAGCAGCATGTTGAACAAATCTGTATTAGTATTTAACCGAGAGTTTTTTCGTGTGTGGTGTTCTCTTATGTGCTTGTAGTCTTTGTTTCTTGCTTCTTGTGCTTCTTTGGAAAGTTGTCCTAACATTAAAAATTATGTTATAAGATCTTTAAAAAAACTAAGTCATTATTATATATATTTATTTACCAATAGGAAGAATTGCAAATCTTATAACATCGGCCCCATGTATCAATATTTTGTGTACACTGGAAGACATATAATACCAGGGATATAATTTCACAAATAATTTTGCATTATCCATAGCATATATATCAAACACTTCCAGATTGACTTCACATCCACTGGCAATGGCTGACAAAATATAAGAAAACTATGTAATGAAGCAAGGTGTTTGGTCGATGTGCCAATGAATTATATAAAATTTTGTTCAGAATAAATGGCAAACGCGTACTTATCTCCTGCCTGCGTATCTCAACTTAAAACTATAAATTAGAGTATTACGTACGACAAGTATGCTACATATATATGATATAAAGTCATAATAATTGTATTGCTATCAAGTATCTTAACAGTGGGTACATATTAAATTATTTTTCAATACAGCAAATTACTGTTATGATAACCAATTTTTGTTAGAAGTAAATAATTTCTGTGCTCTAAATATGTGCACAGACGCAAACAAAATTTATATTTTTGAATATCTGAGAACTTCCTTAACATGTTATGTGCATCGAATATATGGTAAAGTTGAGTAATTTTTAATAGCAGTCTGTCGATGTTAAAAAACAATAAAAAAAATTTAAAAATTTCTTTCAAGTGTAAGAAAAAAAAAATTAATTAATTAAATGTACATAACTATATTTGTCACTTATTTTAAATAGCTTGAACTTTAAATTAATTGTATTAAAATATTTAAAAATAAATATTATATCGAGATAAAAAATACATGAAAAAAAAGTAAATATTTCTATAAAATACCGATTTTAACATAAAAAACGTAAAAAAAAATGCTGTAAGTCCCGTTAATTTATACATAGGAACTTCAAACTCCGTATTAAGGTTCCTTGGGTTGTCTATTTGTATATCATAAGAAAAAATTATGAAAAAATTAATATTTCAAACATGGGGTTTTTGCCGTCTAAATTGATGTTTCAGACCACTGTGCAGCGGCGTCACTTCAGTTTTATCCAGAATAGGGCTGTCGGCATGCACTTATTAAGTTGCGGCACTCCGCGGCTCATTTTATCGAAGTGACGATTAACGTGTGGTGAAGGGGACGTCATATCGGTCCAAAAACATAATGATTTATACTTTGTACCCAAGTACCCGAATAGCAGATTTCAATGGCTTTATAAAATACGTATTAACGTTTTGACGATGTGCCGACTTGGAAATAGGTAAGCTCTAGATCGCGGTAAATGAACGAGTCCTTTCCCCTCCACGACGCCATTGTGCCGCGTGCGTATATTTTAAAAATATAAATACAATATATATTGTGTCGCGTTCCGTGAAAGGTACACACGAACAATATTATTATTTCCTATTTGTTCTGGTTCCCGAAACGCGTGCGGTTCATCGGGGTGTGTAATTGCACCCGGTTCTCGTGCAACATCGCGTCGTATCATTCACGCGCTGCTACATCGAGATCGGCGGAAACACGCGAGTGCGACGAACGGATTCATGATAATATAAACGTTTTCACCATGTGCTTTATTTGTGCGTATTTTCACGTTTTTCCGCCGTCTGAGCGAAATGCACGGATGATTCGAATTAGCACAGAATTAAAAAAATATATAAATAAATATCCCGTGCAGACGATACCGTTAAAAGCAACGAAGTGATTTTTGTCCGCGACGCCCGATGACGAAGTACGATTAACCGGCCTACAAGCGCACCCGACGAAAAAACTGTTGTTAGACGAAACACCATCGTCTGTCGGCAGATTTACTCGTCATACAACAGTAACGTGCTCGATGTCCCGTCTTCGTCCGGCTTTACACGACGAATTATGTGACCGGGTCGAATCAACTTTCAGTTATGAGAAAAATAATGATCGATTGTATACATAAATGTGTGTGTGTGTGTGTGTGTGTGTGTGTGTGTGTGTGTGTGTGACATTGTGAATTGTACACTTGTATATACATTCATCTCATATGTTTCGTGTAAATAAAAGCAAATGATATTTTTGTCGGAATATCGTTACGATTTCTAGAGAAATCTTAAACCATATGGATTATTTTTGGGATACTGAACAATTATTGTTCGGCGATGCGACGAGCCTTGTTACGCTGGTGTAGTCTTGGCGTGGTCACATACGTACTAGAAGTCGAAAGGAGCATTCTATGTGACGCCGTTCACGTCGGTTGAGTTCGATTGCTGGGCCGACGTTATTGAAGATTTAACCGAATATTAACACGATGTTTTACGTGATTCTCGACTTCGAACGTGGTTTATAATTTGACGTCGTCGCATCGCGTCATTTCAACCATCTCGGTGGTGCATATGAGATTATACCACGAAACGCTCCCGTTATTCAACCCCTACCGAAATGGCCATGGCATTATTATATAATATTCATCATTCGTGACCGCTCGGCCGCACGGAACAATTACCACGTGTGTTCGCTTGGCGAAGCGAACCGTAATATTACAGCATACGTGCCTACACCGATAATAATTAAGCGATTTATTATTTATATTCCGATAAATGGCATTGTCCGAAGGCGCCACCGTATACCTTAACCGCGTAACAACATACACGATTATGATGTAGTCGCGTACACAGTATGCGAACCGCACCGTATACTATTACCGTACGTCATTGCGACCAGTTTGTGTCCATACAAGGGTATATATAAGGGTTGCAAGAACGATGAACGCCGTAATGGCGTGGGAACCGTGAGCTTTTGTGAAACGTAACATTATTGCTGTGGCGTTAATTTTAAATATACGAATCAGCACTTCGATTACGCAAATCGCTTTTAAAAACGAACGGGCAGTGAGTGCAGAACGGCATGCGAGAGCATAGAGAGGAGTAGGTGAATCGTTCTTCCGAAGCCGATTTTGTTTTTTTAATTTTTTTTTTTTATTACATTCTTGCATGCCAATTATCGTGTATAATTAAATGCGTACGATTTAGCTCGTTTTCATTCCCGATCAGTTTAGTGAATTTCTCTCTTTCTCTGTTCGATACGGCGCGCGTTCGTTTGTTAACCTCGGCGCGCTAGTTATATTAATTTTATAATTAGAAAAGTTCAAACGCTTTAAACGAATCGTGAAACAAAATAAATCGTTTATTGTTCATCCCATATCGACCCGGTATTGGTTTTGTTTTATTTGGGCGACGAAAAGAAGCTATGTTTTCTACAACCGTGGTGTACACATACTAAGGATGTACGTATTGTGTATGTATACCTACCAACGTTACAGTCGCTGCAGTTTAAACAAATATGTTTTAATAAAGAACTTTAAAATTCACAATAACACGTAGGATTTCAAATGATAGGTTCAACGAATAACATTACATCAATATATTCTGCATCTACAAATTCGTCAAATCAGTCTGTATTTCGTCAAAAACTATTACAAAAGTGAACAATGATTCGAAACAGTTAGAATTTAATTTATTTTTGAGGTTCAATGCGGTGTTTTTGTAAAATCAAAAAGAAAATATGTTTTCGCGCTAAACCACCATTTGAAAAATTATAAAATGTATACGTAATACATGTTATATACATCGTACCGAAAATTGTACACTCGGGTATAAAATTATAATTAAAAATTAAAATATTTATTTGAAGTGTTTGATAATACTAATGTATGTTATGTGCACTTATAAGAAGTCTGATGTTCGTTTTAAATTAAATCACCAACAAATTTCAACATATTTTTCCAGTAGAATGTTGATCTAATAAAAATATTAATATATTTTTTCACTAATGTACGAAGGTCGTTCACGAAAACTAAATGTAATTTGAGAAACTAAAGATCTATCCTGTCTGCATGAACTGAAATATGCTTCAGTAGAAATAGGATGCAATGAAAATACTAACAATAAATGTCAAAGAGAAAAATTAATAAAACTGTTTTTTTATAATTAATATTATTAATTGAAACTATCGCAATAGTATAATTTGTTTCATGAAATGTAATTATAAACTTATAAGAATATGTACTAATTAATAATATGTTTGTAACATAAATATTTAAATAACCAAATAATTTAAACAAATCAATTATATACGTATTATAATTTATAAATTTGGCTTTTCGTGGTTACAGAATGTTATACAAAATTTTTTAAAAAAAATAATAATTTATAACGGTTGATATAAATCATTTTTTTAATCTTACGAATAAATATTGGTATTTCTGTATACATGGAACAAATCGTTTATACATCATTACATTTAAACACAATTTACGTGTGGATTAAAAAAAACAATGTTAATTTTATATCGAAATAATAAAAATAATTGGATAGGTTCGTGATAAAAGAAATAAATAATTACACAAAACATTATAATTAACTAATAATATTTTGCAAGAATATCGCATTTAATTTAATTTTTTTTTTTTATATTTATAGGAAGTACGATTATATTAAGAGATTGAAATTTTGGCGTGAATTCGGTGTATAAGTTTTCGTATAAACAACACACCTCATTACCCGGATCAGAGCAGCTAATACAAGTATGTACTTGGTATCGATTTGGAATTCAAAAATAACTTATTGTTCATCAAATTATTGTGTAATCGTTATTTTATGCGTACCTAACATACTAGTTTATACTTACTGAATACGTGCGGTGATGTCGTTAGTGTTTTTGAGGGAGAAAAAAAATTAGGTTTTCGTAATATTCAAAAGTGTTTTAATTTTAAAACAATTATGCTGTCATTCCACAACAATAAGTTTGATAAATCGTGTGTAATAGCAAATAACATGGATATTTTATAGTAAAACTAATCTCAACTATGCATCTAAATTGGAGGTCGAGCAAAAGTTTTAAGCATACTGCGTTTTTGCCAACTGTGACATAGTATTCATTGGTGCTACGTGTCATTGTAAGTTTATATTATCAGCTAATAAATGTGGCGATAATGTATTTACTATTTTCAACATTTTTCCAAAACAAATTGTATAAAGTCATATGACAGTTGAATTAAAAGTGTACATAACAATTGATAAATCAAACGGCATCCGATCAGAAAATAAAAAGTTAAAAGTAACGTACAAGTAGTAGAGAAACAGTGTTGAAAAAATAAATCATAATAAACAGAATTTGTTTTCCTCCTTTCTTGTTGTTCGATTTAAAGCGTCGTGACTTTCATGCAATAAACAGAACTACCCGAATATTATCAGTGAAGTATTTTCGAACAATTTAATTTTCTAAGAGTCAAAATCAACAATATACTGGGTTGAAGTAGTGGAATACAACCCCTTGCATCTCTGAGAAAGTAATTGAAATTATGTTCTCTGCATTTTAGCGTATCGTTCAAATTTGGAGTTTTTCCAACATTCTATCTCTCTCCGTCTCATTTTAACTTCAAATCAATCCAAGGTTTCTAGTTTAGAGTATTAAGAAATATAACCAAAGTATCTTGAGAATACATAATATAAGCATAAGCATAAGTATACAATCATTATAAAATCATCTTAAAAATAACAGCACTAGTACTTGCCTCGTCATTTTGAAATTGATTTCACTGCAATTCGAATGAATTAAAATTTGCTCCTATAAATTATACCACCAACCAAGACCCTACCGTCAAATGTATATGGTTTGAAAACTATTATTATAATTTAATTAAGATGTGTACCACAATGGGTATCAATGTAATACAACCTTCATCAATGGCATCGTACGAGTGTATTCAGTTTGTTATAAATTATACTTGCTGCAGTACCATCACCGTACATAATAATAATAAAATTATTACCATAATTATACTGCTCTTATTAACTCTATGAATTATTAAAACGATGCTTTCGATGCGACTGATTAATTTTTCCGAATATTGTACGTTTATATACTTTGATTTTGAAACAAGGAAAGTGAAGTCAATTAATTTTGTTTACAAACGAGCTTACAATATAAGTTTTCGATAAATTAAAAAAAAAAAAAATTGGAAAAAATTGAGTCAACAACTCGTAACTACATTAGCGTACACCCCATAATACATATTAACATTTTTTCGAAGCGTTTGCACGAAATAAATACTCTGTAAAATGTTGTAATCGACTGTGTATCACTTATTGTTTTTAACGTTTCGTGAAAAATTACATCAAGGAGTAAAATGGTATTTATATTAACACTTTTAGTCCTAATGTCCCTAATAGAGGACATTGTTTTGAATTAATTATGATTATGCTACAAATTGGTTATGATGTATTAATAACATCTGTAAGCCATGATAATAATATAATACATACAAAAATAAATAAATATATTCATAATCTGAGTTTTATAATGTCTGGTAATATTTTATAGTAAGAAATGTTTCCAAATAGTTTGTTCATCAATTTTCTGACTATCGTGCGTACAAAAATTATTTTTTCTACTTGAAGAATTGGTTTAAAAAATCACATTTTTTGTTTTCGTTATGATAACAAAGTGGTTAATATGTATGAACCAAATTATTCCAAAACTACTATCAGTAATGTAATAACAGCTGTTATGAATGTCTCTCGCGTGAGACATTGGACACTTTTGGAGTCACATGATAATAAAATGTTATTATTTACGTAAAAATATTTTATTTTATTAGTAAATATTATATTAGCATATTATATATAACGTATACCTATATATTATACATATATATCTTTGTTATTTTTTACGTTATTTCGATAGTTTCGTAGTTAGTTGTTTTATTTGAATTTCTTATTTTGTTATATCTCTCTAAAGAAATCGTAAAATACTTATGTTTAGAATATGTTTTGTTACAATATATTTCTATTATAATTATATACATATAAATCAAAGTATCCTTCCATTTTTTACAGTTATGATGAGACTGTTAGTTTCATTTATTTTTTAATTAAGTGCACTATATATAATAGCGTAACATATTTCATTAAATTATAATTGTGTTTGCGTATGATCAGTTAATTCTAATGTATTTCAAAGAGGATAATCTAATAAATTATTGGAAAAAAACTTAAACAATTTTCCGGTATTTTTTTATGTTTATATCCCATCACAACGTGAAAAGTAAAAAATAAAAATTCTCATTATTTTAATTTCAAAAATTTAATTCTGGGTCTAAAAAGGCTAAACACTAACGAAGTTAAAATACATCGTATGATGGTGAGGGAGTAGGCAAGTAGGTATGCACGTTATTACAAACTGACGACGATCGGTGAATAGTTTTGTATAAAAAAATAAATGTTGGAGTTGACTGAATAAGAAATACTCTGAGAACCTTTTACGAATTAATATCAGACGTCGGAGAGTCAAAGCGAGTTCATGTAATACAAATACATTTATACCTATAGATTCATATATATATGTATATATAATTTTTTTCTTTTATATAAAGAATAAACACAAGTTGAATTACTGCGCTTAAAATATAATATTAATAACAATAATAATAATAATAATAATAATAATAATAAAACTCGACTGTACACTTTTAAAGCTTTGTAAGTTTGTTTTCGAAATTGAAAAAGTATATGGTACATTATACTATGTATAAAGTATAGGTATATTATTACACTCGTTAAAAATGAAGATGGATTAAAAAAATGAAAATATGAAGAAAATGAAAAATAAAAAAATCTCGCTAACAAAGTTTAACAATCAAAATATGTTGGTGAGGTCATTTTCGGCGAGAGAGGAACCTCTTTGTGTGCTCTTGTACATTTCTATAATACAATTAAATAAACTCTCTTCGACGTCATAGTCGTAGAGACCTTTGGAAATTTCGTTTGTAAATGTTTACAAAAATCAATTGGGAGTTCTTATATCCACACCCGTAGCCGTATTGTTCGTCCACTAACATTCAACCATTCGGAACAACACACATGGATCAGGTAGACTGGGTATTGTTATTGTAACGTTGGATATTTTTTTTCTTTTTTATACCTTATGCACTCAATCTTTAAAATATACTGCTCGTAGCTTTTTGTGATATATTTGGAAACAAGAGTTCAAATGTTCTTTCGGAAATGTTTATTACATTTAACATATTTACATATTAATATATTTTAGATTGTTTGTATTTAATAATAATTCTCTGATAATATTCTTAGTACTCATTATGTTTTACCATATCAATCTATATATATGTATAGAATATGGATAACCCATTTTCCTTATTATGAATATTAATTAATGTTTTTACGAGGAAAAAACATATCTACGAATGAGTAAATTGTACATAGCTTAGCTGAAAACAATGTCGTTTTCTTTGATTCTGGTTAACTTTGCCCTGTTTCAAAACTATACATGCACACACTTGAATCAACAACAAACAATATTCAATTTCTTCGGGAATAGTGCATGGTTTTTATTTTCCAGCATCAACATAAATTCGTATTATTAATGTCGACATGGATACCGTTTAAAAGCACTCGAAATCATAATATTTTCTTTTAAATAATGCAAATACACGTATAATAATATTATGTTATATTCGTATCACGAGTCCTGCGAGCGGTGACGTGGGGGTAACGGATCGATTTCGAACACGCCTAGAAAATATCTGGCAGAGAACAGTAGAAAAAATAAATAAATATATTTTTACGACAAGTAAATACACGCCTGTGTGTTCATACGCACAATCGCGCTCACACACACACACACACACACGCACATGCACAAACACGCTCGCGTTTGATGTGTACAGACGAGCGGGAGAAAAAAATAAGAAAGGAATAGAAAAAAAAATAAAAAGCGTCCGTAGTTTCCGGCAAGGAAAGCGCACGGTCGTCTTAGGCGGGGATCGTACCCGTAGTCTAATGCGTTTTCGATGTAGTCTCGTGGAATCTCGGAAGCCTCGCGCGTACTCGTCGCACCGGTGTACACCACGCACAATGCGCAATATCTTCGCGACGTGCACGCCGGCTGCGTCCGCGACGATAAGGCGCAAGCAGCCCTTCGTGTGCACCCTCGGAGCGCGCCGGCCGCGATGGGGTTGTGGAACGGGGGTGCTGGAAATCACGGGCGGGCGCCGCGAACGCGACGATCGCGGGCGGGAGGCGACCACGGCCGGGGATCGTGTTGCTGACAATCCTTTATCGGTGGCGGGCACGCGGCACGGAGACTCGGGTGCCGGGATCGAGCCGGGGCTAATCTGCTGCAGCGCCGGTTACGCGGCCGATCGGTGGCGTGCGCAACACCTGGACGTACGCGTGCGATCCGAAAGCTCTTGTGTGGCTGTTGGTCCGTTACGTTCCCGTCTAAACGGTTGTTTTCGAACATGTTATTGAATTGACGTTGATGAATGCGATTTCGACCGTTGAACCGGCTCTGCCCATAATGCGGCTGTGGATATGTGCCCATGTGTTCGTATCCACAATGTTATCTGAGAAAATGATAGCGAAATAGTTTTTGCGCTTAGTCACCTTTTCCTCCGTGCAACATTACCACCGGAATACCTGGAGAACCTACTCGTGAACGTGTAACGTGTAATTGGCCGCGGAGGACCGCCGCACAGTGGAATGAAATCAAATTTATAGTACATAATACGAGATATTATAACAATTTATTATTCTTTATATATTATTGAAAATACATAATACACAGAGGTCCCACGATGTTTGTCTCATCGTACCAACGCAATTTTAATTGTCATTAAAATTGCATGACACATGACGCGTAACCGATGTCCAATAATATTAAAAATTGTAAGATACGCTTAGTTATCGTTTTGATATTAACTGTGTTGGCAAAAACTGTTGATTTGAAAGTTATTACTAATTTAGTAAGTTATTTCGTTTTGTTACAATTCATTATTCCAGTAACATAAACAATTATATCAGGCAAAGTTTTAAACTAAACTACATTTATCATTAAAATAATTGGAAAAAAAATTAAAGTTAACGTACATTTTTTCAACACAAATTAATTTCAATGTATGAAATCAATATTATAGTAAAGAATGTTAAGATTTTGTTTTGTATTTTTCGTGAACCGACCCCGTTTATCTAATTTAAATTAATTATTTACTGTGATAAATTAAAGTCTTCAAATTAAGAATAATCACTATTCGTGCATGTAATTATTTGATAATTTAAGACAAAAGTATTCTTATAACTAAAGGTAGTTCATTAAAAAATAGGGAATATATCTTTCATATTTCAAATACGAATTATACATTGCCAAATACTTAGATAAAAGCTATAAAACCATCTATTTTCATTTTTACTTTAATGTGTAAATAGAAATAGAGTAAAAATATACTTTGGGTGTTTAAAAAAATGTATTATTTATGGTTCAAAAATAAAAAATAAACTCTCATATAATACTACCAGTGTAAAAAATAAAAATATAGGAAGGCCAATAAAATGTTTTTCGGAATGTTTCACTTGAAGTTAACAACGTATATCTACAGAATTAAAATATGTATGCACAATGCAAGAATTGAAATATTCTGAAAAGTTTAAAATTTTATAAAAATGGAAAAAGAGAGCTCATAGGTGCATTAGAAATAGTCACATCTACTCTATGAAGGCAATTAAAATTAAGAATTTTTAAAATAAAAAAACCAGTGTGTCATATTCGGCACAGGAAGCGTCAGATTTTATTTTGGATGATAAATTACATAAATAACAATATATTATTTACATATTGATGTATGATTCAAATCTTAATAACTTAAGTTTGTAAATTCGATTTACTTTCTTCTCAAATAAAAATAAATTCACTAAAATAATCATTTTGGTGTGTTTAAATTGATTTCGCCTAACTGTGCGCCGTGCCGTGCAATACGTATTATTGGTTAATTATTATTATTAATTAATCCACTTAAACTCAACATTTTTTTTTTTTTTTAATTCTTTCTTGTTGAACCTCACTTAGAGTACTAAAGGATCTATTCCAAATTTTAAGTTCATACGTTTAGCAGTATTTGAGAAGTAGCGATCAGTAAGTTAATGGTATTTGGCTTTATGTATACAAATTATCGTTAGATAATCTATTTGTATTTATAATTAACTTGTCACCGTATATTATAACACGTCGTCATTAATTTAATGCATTAAATCTGAATTAAATTTCCACCACATACCTTCACGGTGTGTGTAGATTGTACTAAAACGATTATGTACATTGTATAATATAGGATGGCGGGTTACATAGCATGGAATCAATGACACATAACCGCTGCATCGCTGACAATGAGGAGACAGAAAGCAACCGATATTTGATTTCATCGGTTTATCGACCGTAGAGACAGAAATAAAATTTAATAATTATCGACCGAAGATTGGTTTATTTACGATAATGATCAGCGCGTAATGATTCCGATTGTTCTTACGTACCCGCACTATAACATTGTTAAACAATCACCTGTAATCACAGTACATTATGAGGTAGGTATAAATATGTTATAACGGTATAGGTTTATGATTATACGGTTCGCATTTCGCACCTTATGCTGATAAAAATCGAATTCACATGGACGAAAATAATTGTAGTGTATATGACGTTACCATCGCGTACAGTTTTGTATGATGGTCTACCACTGTACTGTGCTCACAATCGTGTATACGAGCGTGCGTGTATGCTTTTAATACTTACAGCCGATGCGACGTAGGAACTGATGAGAGGAGCGAGAAAAATAATAACTCTACGGCAGCTGGCGACGCTGTGAAGGTGATATGAAGAGGACGGTAATAGGGTGCGTAGTGCGCGTGAAGGGAATCGACGGTAAGCGAAATTAGTTTGATTTGCCGCCAAAAAAACTAAAACTAAATTAATAACGGGCTAATAAAACTTTAGGTGGTGGTGGCTATCGAAAGTTTTCGAATTTCCAGTTATCACGTCACGCACGCGCACAATATACATCGCCCACTCAGCTATCAACCCGAAACCGATTTTCCTTTTTATTCTTTTCTTCCTCCCCTCCCCTAGGCCCGAATATCGTCGAAGAAAACTTGTCGGTGGAGAATTTTCGAAATTTGGCACACGTTCTCGCGCCGCACCTTTGCCCACCCGAAAGCGGCATTACACTCCACCGCCGTCCTTATTCGGACGTAACTTTTCCCGTTTCCGATGAGCACAATAACCGCCGACCCTCTGTTTCACACGCGCCACGGTCTTTCGAAGCCGTCACGCTTGCGCCCATCGCAGTTCAGAGAGCATTACAAAACGCATAAATTATGTATAAGAATGCGCTTGTACGCATCCATTCTCTGAAAGCGATATCTTTCCGGTTACAAAAACGTTGCTACGGGTAGGACATAACTAGTCGTGTGAGCACGTGCATTGCGTCTACTGGATGCACGCGCAAAGAACTGTGACAACGCTTATGTTTGTCGAGGAGAAAGGGATCGCAGGACGAAGGAGACAAATACAAATAGTGTGTTTATACTATAATACGGGCTACGAGGAAATCGGCACTTTTTTGGTGCCAGATCGGTTTTCTCTTTTTTTTTTTCTTTTGCGTACCGAATGACTAATTTGTCAACGATCGTCTCTCCGACGATTCATCACTCCGGTGGAGCAGCCAGACACTTGGAAATAAATGTTCGGTCGCGTCACCCGTGTGTACCGTAAGACACATTCGTTACAGTTATGCTCGTATAAGTGTAAACATTAACGTGGAAACGTGGAAAATGAATATACCAATAGAAGCGTTTTTTCGTTAAGGGTTTTTTTTTTCTTTTTACATTTTATCACATGCATTGTACGTATAAAAACGTTTGATTTCCAAGATAAGTGTGAGTATAGAGCACCATGTAATATATTGGGTGCAAAGTAATTGACTGGACATTCCACATAATGGTTATTCGAATTTGTGAAATCATAGGTTGCAACTTACAAATATCCATATCGACGTTTTGCCGAATTAGGATTCGTAAATCATATAAGTATTTCAGATCCAAACGAGTGTAATATAATATGAACTATGTTCTAAGTGTTCTTGACTACCCGTTCGTTTGCCAAAACATGAATTTTCCAATCGCCAAACAACTGTTGAAATATGTTTATGTTTGTGCAGTAAAATTTTAACCCTTTACGAAATAATGACTTTTAAGTAAAAAAAAAATCATACCCTGCATACGAGTATAATGATTTGTTAATATATTTTCAAAAACAACGACTATAGTCTTATAAGTATCATCATTATACCATAGATTTCTTCTTTTTATTTTTGCATCACTGTAACGTACATTTTGAGTACGCTTAATTTATATATATATATATATACAATTGTTTACAACATACTTGTACTTTACGTATTTATATTAAAAATCGTATACTTTGTTCGTTGCAGTAATTAAGCTCCGGTAGGAACTGTATAGTTTTGTTTCTATTTCTTTTTCTTTTTTTTCCGTAACGAAAAAAGTTCCGAGTAAATACTGTTTCTTTGTTTCGTTCTGCTATTCAATACATGTATTTGGTATGCGTAATAAAAGTGTTTTAACCTCGGGCAATGCAGAATGCGAATAATATTCTGATATCTCATCGATATCTGTGACAATACGAATTCCGGTGGTGTTATCAAACTGCACACAATGGTGGGTTTTATAATAATTATATAACTATTTTGCACTTTATTTATACTATTTTTTTATTTATTCTTTTTTTATTTTATTTTAATTTTGGCAGTAAATGAATTATGCGTAGAAGCGCACTGCACTTTTGCGTAGGACACTATAATACTATTACATACACGAAGACACACACATACGACTACGAATACTAATACAAGATTTTATATTGTACCTCGAAGATCAATAAAATCTATTATCAGCGAATTTATGTAAATTTATCCTGCGTATTATACACCAATCACCGCAAAATGAGACCGATCGTAAACAATTTATTGGTGTAAATCGATTTTGAAAACGATTATTTACATATTGTAATTAAATTAAAACTTATGATAGAATAGACTATTCATTTAATAATATCACGATAAATTACTCTTTGTCCACTTCTCGTATACCGTATAATATATTGTCCGGTTTTTAAAAATATTTGTCCTTATTTTGCGTATTGAATTTTGATACTATACTGATGAGCATGCATAATAATCGTTACACAAAATAAGTGTAGTGTTCATTGTTACACTTCTTAAGTGTGATAAAATAAAATTATGTACGACGATGTATATAAATATGAGAGAAAATATATTTTAAGCCACGTAATAAGATTTTATTAAAAAATAAATATTTTTCTACATTTTTATACCCTGGATCACTAGTGTTAACGAAAATGATTTATATATTATATTTGTATAGAATTTTTATAGAATTTATAGCAGTACATATTAGAAAAGTATTTTTCGCCTAAAAAAATATTAATTTTTTCGTTCTACAATGATTTTTTTTTTTAATTAATTTATTAAATTAATTGTTTCGACAATAATTTTTGCATTTTATGTTACAAAGTTAAAAGTATTGTAGTTTACATTGGTTACAACAGAACAAACAAATATAGAACAATAAAGAAAGATAAAATGTATAAAATAATGAGCGAACATTCTAAAGATTTCGCATTAGATGATGATGATGAAAACTCTGAAGACAAAAGAATATCCTGTTAAAGGCATGGTTTCAGTATGCATTTGCTCGTTTTTTTCCCCAATTTTAGAATGGAATGCTCCTTTAATTGAATTTGGTTTTGAGTGGAATTTTTTAAATTGGTCTTCGATTACTATGCCCAAGTATAGTATTCCGATATTTTTATGGTGTCAACTCCGATAAAATATTCCTTTTAAATTAAATAATGTTCATAAAAAAAAAAATAAAAAAAATTGATAATTTAGATTTATTAATTTAGAGTACAATTTATTCGTTTATTACAAACTATTATTTTACTTTTAATTTATATCAGACGAATGTGAAATTTATAATTATAAAAATAGGCAACAAAATTACAAATGTTCTAGAAACGGAGAGAAGGATGTATGAAAACATTTAAATGAGTAGGTAAATTTAAATGTGTATGCGTAAAAAAAAAACACCCCTAGATTTCTCGGTTTTTTATTCTAAAGTGAAAAGCTCTGTTTCTTTGTGTAATATATAAAACTATTTACCTTAACGATTGCAGTGGGTTGTCTGAATGCCGTATTTCGCCAGTGAAGAGTAGTACGTTACACAGAGCAGATACTGTATATCAACTGTCAACTGTCTCATCGACAAAGTTCAACAGTACCTGTAAAAATGTTCGGTCTAAACTAAAGACAGTTCGTTTTATCATCACGCATCACGTTATTTGTCCATGAAAACGTTTTAATGAACGACTAATTTCAACTATTGACCGTCGAACCGTAATGCGCGAACGCACACGTTCGATATAATATTTATAATAATGCGGAACTCCGAGTCCATTGAGGGCGAGTTTTTTCCCGAGTTTACATTGCTAATGAGTGTGATTCGATAACGAACAGTGGTGCCTCGTTCTAATTAAAAGTTTTTCGCCGGGAATGCATTAAATGCCTTGAGCGTCTCGTAAGACATATTAATACACAGTGCTACAGTGCACACATCCCGGGTGTATTATGCTTGTAATAATATCGCGTTTACCCGAACGAACGTCTTAAGATCAAAGATAACGTAATATCACGTGCATGTCATATAATAATGTCTACGTTTAACGTTATCGGTTGTGTACAAGTGTATTTTCGTTCGGTTTATGCGATTTTTGATACTCGGAGGCTTATTCTGTGCGCGGTGTAGTCACTTCATTATTTACGTTACTCGCGGTAGTTGAAGTGGCTCGGAAGAAATAAAGAATGATAAATGTTCTTGTTGTATGTAATATAATAACTTCTTATATAGATTTGGTAATACATATATAAATTAATATTACAAACTATGGGACGAAAACTATTTCAAATTCAGCTATAAATAACATTTCTTGGACCGACATTAAAATCTCCATATAAAAAAAATAATTCTCAAAATCTGGCATATGACCGCCAATACCATCAATGGCTCACACCTAATCTATACCTATAACAATACATAGCAATCACTCGTATTAAAATTGGGCCCATCTTCTTAACACATTTTTACTTGATAATTAAGGAGAATTAACTAATGTGTGATATATTTATTAAAGCACAAATCGTAAAACACATTTTGAGGATTGTACCAAATATACACCAAATTTAATTACCTGTCAATATAGTAGAAGTTGTTAAAAAAGAATATACAATGAAATGTATAACTTCCCTAACTCTAATAATATAAATAAATTGTAACTTTTAAACATAAAATCTCACAATGTATCTGAATAAGCATACTATGTATCCAATGTAACCTTGACATGTTAATACATTTTGCTGTTAAAGTCTTAATTCTTAAATAGAAAATTAGATAAAATGTAATAAGCTACAAAGTAATATTAGAGTTTTAAGAAAACCTCACTTTATAATATTATAATATTATAATTTCAAATTCAAACTTTCAGAAAAATCTGTTGTTAAAAAAAAAAACCACTAAATAATTAGTTTAAATTCACATGATTGGTTTTAAATGGTTTGACTGGATAGATTATTCGACATTACACATCAATAATTATATATATTTCTATATTTTTTCAAACAAACTTCTACATTTGTATATTATGTATTATAAAACTGCATTTAATACAACTGTAACATGTACACTAAAGATCCAGATAAATAATGTATTGTTTGACTAAAACTTCTTTGGCGTTCGTATAAATAAATCATATTAATGGTACACCTAGGGAGCTAGTCATTAGGATTGAAAATATTTACATACTCGTATACCTTGCTTGCCGGAAAATAAGTAATTTCTCAGTCAGTTCTCGGTGAAACGCATAAGAACAGACTAATTTCACTACTAGGGTTAAATTATATTAGCTCGTGTTATTATCCCTTACAATACTACGATTATCATATATAATACACGTTATTTGAAACTTCTCTCGAAAATTGAGTTTCCGAAATTAACATATTAATAATTCGAACTTTGGAAATTACATATCAAATTAACGTGATCATTAAAATACGGTAAAACATGTGCCAGACTAAAAGTACTTATATATAGTTAGACGAATAAAATATTCAAATATACAAACAGAATTGTACACATATACTGTATTTATTTGCTAATTCGATAGCGTAACTTTATCGAATCTTCTCGTAAAATAAGATTATAGTTTTTAAGTCAACTGGTCCCGAACACATTTTGAAAACGATTAATAAGTCGTCTACGGGTAAACTGCAGTATACGAACGCGATTTGCGTGCGAAACGATTTCCGCTCAGCCCTCCGACTGCTCTGTCTGATCGACGACAATAAAATAAACGTTAATTAATATTCACGAGCGGTTGTAAAGTATCAGTGCGGCACCCCCGTCGCAGCGCGTTCAATTGATTCGCGGGGAGGCGAGACTGCTGTGCGCGGCGGCCAAAACGATTGCGTGTCAAAGGTAACGCGTGTGTTGTTTGAAATATTTAAATCCCGTCACGACTACGTTTTCGCATAAAATCCGGTGTTTATTGAGAGAAAAAGACGACCGGTACAGTGGATAAATCGTTTTGTTTTTTCATCGACGTGATATTGCGCGTGTGCTTTCTCGAAGTTAATGACGTTCCTGCGCGCGTATCGCGCACATCAACTCGGGGGTGGCACGCTGATGGTTCCCGAGAGTACGTCGTGCAGCCAGAATAAAACCACGCACGTACACGTGCAGGTATTCGGGGTGAGCGTACATTTCTTCTCGACGAAATAATTGTTAAAACCACCGGGCGGATTTGGTCCGCTACACCCGTCATTGTTTGTCCGTGGACCGGTGCAGCGTAACCCAATCACCTCCCCGGCTCCCGAACGCCGCCGACGTACTATCATTGCGTTGTCGCTGTTTCTGTCGAGCAACGTGCGACCGTGACGAAAACGCATGTGCCAAAATTACGAGCAAACAAACATATCTCGTACACTGGCAAACCGAACGCAAGCGATAAACATGATGTGTTGTGTCGGTCGGTTTATTTCGGTTAAAACTTGATGTCGGGTGCACCGACGGAGACGTCTACTTACGTGAGTTAGACATGGTTCTCAGCTGAGGGCAGAAGAAGTTCAGCCGTACACCGACTCTCGCGGCAAAGAGGCGCACGCGACACGCGCTGTACGTACGTCTTCGTTGTTCGAAATCAAACGTGTACAACCGTACCAGGGGTGCGATTTTGGGTTTTCTAAACGCTCGGCCTTCCGCACACACCGCGTGCATCGTAAACAAACATATGTTAATATATATATTAAGTATTGCGTTGCAGTTTATCGAAACGTGTAAACACTGTGCGACGTGTTTTGTTTGTGTTCGCGATCGTGTTTGCAGTGACAAATGCTGTGACGAGCGGACGAATGACGCTAACATTCGAACGGTTATGATTCGCAAGCGAGAATCGCATGTGTAACTATAACTACTGTCGGGTTTTGCTTTTATGACCACTTGCCCAATCATTTGTCGTGTTAATTGAACGTATCAGAGCAAACACTGATTATTTTATACGCCACGATAAAATCCGCCCTCGTTTCGTGACATTTCAAGCGTAACACAAACATCAACTGTTTAATGACCAACTTGAAATAGCGTTTTCAACATATTATTTTATGTTTTTGCTCCGAACCATTCGACGTGTCATTGCGATCATCAAAATCAAATTTATTCAACGGATTTGAAAATTAACTAGGGGTGATACGGTTATGAAATGTGATATTGTTCTGACATCAATGGTATTGTTAAGATGGCTTACGATAACGATATCATACAGTACAAACGATATATACAGGGCTTGATCAAAAGAGGGCTATAATCCCAAGCAGGAAATTAAAAAAAGGCCATAGTATATCTTAAAACCATTGGCTAACTATTATAAAGTATTATTCTTATCAATTAATGGTGCCTGTACTTTGATATACTATACTCATTTCAATTGATATTTATTACAAATCACTAAATTTGATTAAAAATATGAAATTGTTTTGGACCTCATAGTATGACCATAAAATGGCCCTGGATACGGATATTTTGAATTTAATCGTTGCCAACCAGAACATTTATCAAAACGAACTTTTTACGCGCTTATCGTGAGTCGATTAAATTCATTGAGTATTTACTTATTTCAAATCATCGGAATGTAACATTTTCGAATGCATAAAAGTGTACAGTTTTCGCTTGTGGTAGTGTTTAAATAGTAGATAAAATAATCAGGAATAAAACCTTCCAGATGTATACGTTAACACTATGTAAATACATTTTATTAACAGAAGTATTTGTTTATGTAATGCCAATTCTTCTCTGCGGGTTTTCGCGTGAATAAATAATAGTGTTTGGAGCTATACACGGAGTTCCTATAATTGTATTTAAACGAAATCGCGTCACTTTGCTTCTTTTTTCACTAAACGTGTTCCTTATCCTATGTGTTAGCACTTTGAAACGAATGCGGTTGAAATTCATATGAAGCATACGAAACCGTTTAAAAATTATTATAAATATTTATAAGAAGATTCCCGGTGAGAAAAGCTATTTTTTTTATTATTAAATAATCCTTGCATAGTATTTCATTACGCGTTCATTTCTGGTTTCCTAATTGACCAAATAAATCGTCCTATGCAAAATATGCTTAAACGAATGATGGAAACTGAAGAGTGATTACTATCTTCTACATCTCTAGAAATTTCTGAAAATTTAAATATCAATAAATACTTTCCAATAGTAAACATAGTTAACCTTACTCACATTAATTACACCTTGATATTGAATGTATACAATTTTCAACATGCAAAAATCGATGGTTTTACATAATGGATAAAATATGTGACAATTACGCATGTTGATGTAACGTTAATTATCAGATGACTTCTTGACTGAAACGAACTTTGTTCGTAATAACATTCTACGATGTACATGTCAAGGACACATATAAAACTAATACACTAACCAGTTAAATACACAGTTAAAACATTTATAAATACATGTATTTAGTTTAGTGAAATATGCAATCAAAAGGAAAAAAAACAACAATTGTACTAACAGTGATAAAAATATAATGCATTTTAAAGGACTCCCATTACTGTCGAAAAACGGTTCTCATGGTCACAAAAAAATATTCTGCCAATATTCTGTTAAAAAGATTGCAAATAATAACTGTCTAAAATAAAATTTTATTGCGTAGACGAAAAAAATAATCGCAGATATTCTGTTCGAAAGTTCAACGAATATTTTTCCTATAGTTTCAAAAATAATTAATAAATGTACGAAAAGTTTTACTTGCCAGTGAGTAAATATTTAATTCAAGCATTTATTAAAAATAGTATTACACGGTCACATACTTATGGATGGAAGATTAATATAGAAACGTGAACATTCATACGTTGACGATTTAATAATTATACTTATGTTTTTTTTTGAATTCAACTATTATGTGTGTTAAATAATGACTATCATATCATTATTGGCTGATATTTTCTTATAACAATGATATATATTGACAGTGCCTGGAAAAAAAATTATAACCATTGACTGAGCATATTATGTTGTGAAGTGTTGAATAATTTTCTAAGAGATACTGCCGAATGGATGGATACTTCGTTCAGAGTAAAATTGATAAACAATTATTATGATAACTATGTTTTATCTCTTAAACTTCAAAACACAAACACGGTTACATATAGTTTAGGTCTTATATAATGTTTGATTAAATATGTTTTAATCCTTTTTGTGTACGTCTGTCCACGAAATTTATGCATCGACGTTTGACTTCTTATGCGATAAAATATTATTATATTAACACTAAACGCATTTCCAACCAAAAATGTTCAGATTTCGAGTGCACGTGGTAGTTTTAAGTGGGTCGATAATGTGATAATAATTTGTGGTCACTGAACGATTAGATGTTTACAGATGGATCGATCCTGTGGAATGATAAATGTGTTGTGAACATCACTTGTGTTTTTAGTACTCAAAATTACGCATTATCAATGGCGGCCATTTATCGATGACAGCATTAGTGCAGCGGCAAAAAAAATCAAATAAATACGACAAGAAAGTTTACCTAACAATTATGTAAATAACGAAATTATTACGACAAATGCAATTCGGGACGAAATGTTCACATAGAACTCAATGTCTACACATAAAAAAATACCATGTTATGTTTAATTTTCTGCAGTTAATTATAGTGTATGATATATATAATGTGCAACGTTAGTGCGAATAATATTGGTACTTCTTCGAACCCTGTAATACACTTAGAAGGGGTAGATAAATTAAATTAATATTACCGGGATATATATGGAAAAGGCCCAAAGGACAAAGGTTACTTCATAGAACATAGGACCAACTCATAGGAGAATCAACCCTGCATCTACTCCCATTTTACCTTACCCAAAATATATTCCTTTTTCATATTTTTACCATGCACGTGTGATATATTTTTTTGTAAAAATGTCATTACTAATCAATATTACATATGATAATCAAAAGTTTAAATCATGTATTTATAAATATACATTTTTGTAATATATTAAAATTATAATTTATGAACTAACTTAATTTTTAATGCTTAACACTATTCAATGATGAAGCACATTTGTAAATCACTTTTGATTGAAATCGTGTTTATTATATCATTGAGATCCATGAGAATATAAATTTTTTCTACACTCATTAGTATGAATGTTTCAGTGTTCTGTTGATTTAAAGTACTACAAATCGATGTTTTTACATGTTTTAATTAAAAAAAAAAGTACGTTCATATAACACTTGTCTTACTGATACAGTTAATAATAGTTTGTAAATCAAATAAAGTCTTGGGTATGAATTGTCATACAGATTATAGCAAACCAATATAAAACATGTTTTATATTGGTTTGCTATAATCTTTGCAAAACAGCAAATATTACACTTTTTGTTAGGTGAGATAAAACAAGAACTATTTTTGCGGTTTGTCATCTAATATAATTTCATCTATCAAACCAGATATTTCATTATCTTCTTTATCGTAGTTATTATATTATTATTATATAGTAATTATATATATTCCCAATATCGGAGCGAAGCTAATCTTCGATTTAGTTTTGTAATATTTTTTCTGGTAAACTTTGACTCAATAATTTTAATTTTAAACCAAAATCTTGGAATTCTTGCTGTAAAAATTATAATATTATATCATTATTACATTTTTTGATTATACTAAATACTTTTTCTAAAGAATTCGTGGGTATATGTCTTGAAATTTCTGTGATATTTTGTGGATTTAAGAATGAAAAATCAACGCAGATTTGTCCATGTTTTACAAAACAGGTTTCAGAACTATTAATAATTGTATTAATCATTAAATTATACACATTTCATTCATAACTATAAATAAGATTATTGCTTTGTTCGTTTTCAAATTAATAAACTTTTTTTTTTTACGCTAGCAAACTTCTGGAAAACTGACTTCTACAATCAAATTACTTTTAAGTAATTATAGTTGTACATTGAACCTCTAAACGAATAAATCTGCCGCCTCTTTGAAGATATGTTAAAATATTTAGGCTTTTAAAATAGTTTCGTTTATACGAAGAGATACTAATAAACCTTTTGACTCATAGTGCATATCTGATTTAATATTAGTACCTGTGTATAAATCTTCTAGAGTTGTAATTAACTCTAGAAAATCTGGATGATGGGCAAAAAATATTTGAAGATTTGAATGAAAAATGAAGTAATATTTATATTGAGTTGTAATTAACTCAATATAAATATTACTTCATTTTTCATTCAAATCTTCAAATATTTTTTGCCCACCATCCAGATTTTCCAATGGTAGTAAGTCATTTATTTGAACATTTTTGTTACCAAGTATCCATTCTCTAATAAGCACAACACAACTATTGAGTAAATTAAATAAATAGAATGCTTCTAGTTTGTTTTTAGTAACATTATATATGACTGAATTTAAAGCAAGTGCATAGTACCAGACATGTGGTTTTGAGTAGCTACCGATTTACAATGTATTGCCAAAAACAATTTTTATTGAATTTGCATATTAGCCGCTCTATCAGTTGAATTTCTGGTGCATTTTAATACATTAATATTTGCTGTTTTATATACATTCGGCAATAGTTCAACGAATTTCTCTCCAGTCGACGATTTAAATTTTGCCATAGGTATTAATTTTTTTTTCTTATACTAAATTTTGAACATATTTTATTGTTATCAATGAGCATTGATCACTTGTTGAAATATTTTGAGTTGTATCCAGCTAAATGTTATACATCCCAGCCTCGATAACTTATTTTTAATACTAAATTTCATAATAGAAAAACAAGTATTTAATACATAACTTACAGTTGTTTTAGATAGAAATATTAAAATACCACTTCCTAGTTTAGAATCGCTATCATGGTATAACTTACTTTTTTCAATTGAAGAAATATGTAATTTTTTAGAATAGGGTAATATTAGCTTAGTAAAATAACCATTTCAAAAAATGTGCCATAGTCTATATTTATGGTCACTTAGAGTATACACAGTTTCATTGTAACTAATACTTCTCTAACTAAGTCCACGTTTTCCTATCATTATAATCATATCAATGATTCTTGTCAGTACCTATTTCTTTTCTTCTACTTACTTTTTTTCTCAAATTGTATTGGTCATAGATATATAAATAATTGAAAAACCAAATCACTACAATATTTCAAAAAGTAAGCATATAAACTATTCCAATATGTTCTACTTTTTTATGCTCTTCTATACGTAAATATGTCACCAATCGTTTACGTCTAATGTAAATGTATATTTTTCACATACAGTTCCAAACGCTTGGTATATACTATTAAATAAAGCTGAATATTTAGAAATATAAGTTAACCAAATTCGTTTACAACCATAATTTCGATAGAATGCTATATTTGCTGTAAAAAAACGTCTCTATTTGGTCGAACTTGATGATATAACATAAATTGATTAATAAAATTACAGTTCGGCTTTCAAACATAATCTATCTCATTAAATTCGTTGATATTATTTATGGGCGTTTTCAATAATGATATCATTATTTGTTTTCAACACACTCTGATCATTCTGACTTATCTCATTTTTATTTAAAATATCAATTTTTTTGATGTTGAATAGGTAAAAGCATATTTTTGATATCATTAACATCTTGTTCGATATCTATATGTGATTCAGAAGAATGTAGAAAATGTAAAAAATATTTTATTTCTTAAAATTTTTTCCTTGTTCGATTAATAATGATTTTTGTTTTTCTAGTCGTTTTTCATGACCATTTTCAAATTGTTTAGATATGTTTTGTCATTGGTCATCCATGTTTTCTAATAGTTCGATCGAATAATATGAATTATTAAGTAAAAAATTACTTTTATTTACTTGAAACAGAAGACCAAGGAAAGGATTCAAAAACACTATTTTAATAATTGGAATGTCCTGACTCTTGAATCAGCAGACGAACGGGCAATAGCAAAATCGTTATTGCTCGTACCGAAACAAAAAAGTTTGTTTCAGACGCAGATTCTCCCGCCTGATCGCAAAAATACGTTCAGCCAGGATATAACGTAACATATTGGTTCGGCCTTGTGTATAATTATACGTATTGTATAGTGAACACTCTTTACTGTAACAGTGTATAAAAAATAAAAATAAAAACCTACCGAGAAGAAGATCTACCAGTATTTGCCCGGTATTCCGATGGGCCTATCCGCCCCTGACATTCAGTACCGGGCACTTAACGTTCGATTGGTCGACCGATTAATTTCAATACAAAAAAAACTCTGAAGTTTATTCAGTTCCCATTTTCAATTTCGAAATTTTACGGTTCGACCGCGCAGCTATTATTTTTATAACTTAACTCGAAGGGACATAATCAGTACCGAAATTCTATTACTGTGAGATACGTAGATATTATAGGGGTAGTTAAACATTTTATCGTTATTTATTTTCTGGTTTTATTTGTTTGTTTGATCCTATCGGTGGCATCGAGACAAAAGCAGCTGCACGCGTCATCGACAGATAATATGTCATTCCAATGGTGGCGTGTGCACGCGCAACACTCGTACGCATGTGGAAAACTCGATAATCTTTCGGTACCCGTGAACTTCACCCCCGTACCGTAATTGTATTGTATGCGTCGTACATTAGAAGTAAAAGTTTCCGATTTCTTAATTTTCTCGGAGAGCGTTTTGGAAACACGTCGGTATCCGATTGCGCGTATTTCGCGAAGATGTAATATCTGAAATCGTACGCGCGCCAAAACCCTTTTGCTACTTCCATCGATGTTTATGAAAAATTGCCTTCTACGAATAGGATACAAGCTAAATATTGTTTCCTCTCGTGAAAATATGTAATAAAAAATCTGTTCTCAATTGTTTCGAAAATCTATCGGCAATACGGAGGGAAGAAAGGTGATGCAGCGAGTGATAGGCGTTCAGTACACTCGCACGGTCTAACCAAGCCCGTACTTGTGCACATAATATTATGACGATGCATGCTGTTCCCGTGTTTACGATTGAAAGGGAATGGGATTGCACGGAAACCGAAGAATCGTCGCAACCACCGTCCGTCAGCGACTCGATATTCCAAAATATGTACGTTGTTTCACATGCGTCGCAGTCGAACCGTCCCGATCATTCTCTCTCTCTCTCTCTCCCTTTTTCTCCTTGGCTGAATCGACTCTGTAATACAAGTACGCGGAACAGAACAACAACACCGCGACGAAATTCAGTAGAATCCAAAAAGTTTACAAAATAATATTTTAATTACTGCTCGCACGTACCTGTAGTGTACAAAGCAAAGGGTTGCCGCATCGTAATGAAATAATACGTAGCGAGAACGGTCCCGAGCGCGCGCGTTTGTATACAAATGTTGTTTCACGAGTACAACGCGTGTACAACATTACAATGATGCACGTTCCGCGGCACAACGAACGATAACCGAGAACGAGCGTGTGCAGTACCCAAACGCGTTTGCGTATTTCACTAAGCACTTCATTGTACGCGGGTAGACTCCGGCCGCGGGGAAACACTGAGATTCGACGGTGATACGTAAGACAGCGCAACGATACGCGCGAAACGTATCGAACAAACGTCCGCCGGCTCATATCTCGAACGCGTATTGCGGGTACGTGAGCATGACGCGCACCGCGAAATATCAACTGATAATTAATTAATTTGATAAACACGTCCGACGGCGAACGTTCAATTACATTAACAAAACAAACGATGGTTTGCATACGTACGGTATTATGTATGCGTACGAGTTCATACTGTAAATACGAGCGCGCGCGCTTTTATTCGCGTTTGCGGATGTGTGCATACGTTTATTTGTGCGAGCGTGTATTGTCAGCGGAACTTTGCCGATTGTACGTATATCCGTACGCGTGTGTATTCGAATGCGTTGGTCATACGTATATCTATGCATGCGTATTATGTACACTGCAGTTGGCCGACATCATCGCCGCACCCGTCCACGGTGTTTATACAACGCACTACAAAAGCGCGCATATACAGGGCAGTTCATCGGTAGAGGATGGACCTCTGCCGGTCTTTCCACACTTTATAGTATTATTGTAACGTATACGGATGACATATGAGATCCCACGGAACGAGACGAGAAGTGTGCACTGTTTTTATCTTCTAAAGATTCGTTTGTTTCGACACGGTAAAGGTCGGAAATTCGCGTTCAGCTAGTTTTTAGATCGAAAAATATACATGCCGATGGTACACGTTATACGTATCGATCGGGTAATGTCTCGAATTTCTAGAGAGCACTTGAAAAGTAACGAGAAAAATAACTGAAAAATAATCGGCGAAACCATTTTTACCTAATAAAATGTAGCTTTTCTCTAATTTCGGAGTAAATAAATATAAAAGCGCTACGTTCTCGGTTATAACGTATATTAGTTATATTTTATATAAAACTTATCTGGGTATACTGTGCAATGAAATTAAAAATGTTAATGATGAAAACTCTGGTATCATATTTTAATGCAATTTAATTGAAAAATCTCAAAAACCATCGCACCAAAACGCTTGTGTTTCGTTGAAAGTTTCTCATTAAATTAAATGACAAAACCCATATATATATATGTGTGTGTACAGAATGAACGGCGAGATCACTTGAACAGCGGCTGTGGTTAAGGCAAAATGAAATGGTAACGAGATGTATTTCAAGCGCGTACAGACAGTGAACGATCTAACCTATCTACGCGTGGGTTGAAACATCTCGTCTAACCTTTCGGAAAGACGATTCACCGTGCCGACACCATTTTAATCCACCGTATCGTACCATCTACGTAATTAAATACCACTCGATTACCACGTCGACCCGTGTGTTGACCACCAGAAGTTTGGATGACTAGCTAGCACGACTCAGGACCAACGGTTCTTAAACCGTGGGGCTCGATAGAATCAAACGATGTGTCTCTGTTAAGGTTGGAACCGATAACGCGACAGCGATCGGGCTCCCGGGTTGCAGTGTCGTTGTAGGATTTTATTTCTGGTGGAACACGAGCCCGCGGAAACCGTCACACACGATCCGTGTCGAAATTATTTACATTTTACATACTATCTCCGTTCGTTTTAGTCCGAAAGTCGACGTGGTATCGAAAAAGAAAACCTAGTCCGATCGATCTCGTATCTCGTTACAAATTTACATACATTTTTGAATTATAATTCTTTTGTACACGTTCGCATGCATGAACGAAACAGTGGAACTTCCATCTGTATCCGCTGTGTTGCGATTCTCTTATCATTTCTCTTAAAACCCCCTAGAAGCTATTGAAGTTTCGCAATTGGTCTTAATTAAATTTTAGATTTATAGATTTTAATATCCTCAGAAGGTAAAAGCAGATTTTTTCTCGATCCTCTGATATCAACACTGTTTTGTATCGAGGTTGATTGTTGACTGAACTATGATACAGATTAAAATGACGAGCAAAACACTCATCGGAGATCATAGTAATTTATTAAAATAACTGTTAAGTTTCTATGTTGAAATTAGAATACATTTCGATTATATCTTGCTATAATAATATTAGATGTACTAAGAACGAACAATTTATTGCCTATTAGTATTTAATACGGGCTTATCAATTACTTTTTGCGTTTTTGCAACACTGTAAATTATATTATACAATATTAAAACGTTTTTTATACATTTTCAGTATGAAAATTAGTTAAATAACAATTAATTTTTAAAACGACTTATAGATTATGGTGAATTCAGTGTAAAACCAATTTCATATCAGAAATATATTGAAATTGTGTTGTTTTCGTTTTTACTTAACACAATTACGATTAAAGTATGATATCTAGTTATTTAAATGTTCGATATTCATAATTAATAGCATTTCTTTTTTCACTTATTTTCATAACTTTTTTTATATAACTATGCTATACTTACTATTTAGATAGTTCTGATTTTCATACACATTTAGTAAATACTGTTTACTCGGCGATTAGATGTATTCAAATACATTTATATTGGTTTAGTATTGTAATACTAATCCAACTAAATTTTAATGTAAATACATTTATTACAAACATAAAATATATGATCGAATTTAAGTTGAATTAGGTCCGGTGAGCATACAATTGTCCAATATAATAGTGCTTTTGAATTGCACGGTAACATGGAATAAACTCAAGAAAATTATTTTTTTTCAAATATTTTTCAGTTGTAAATGTGAACTAAAATACTAGCCGGTTCAAATATTCAAATACACACAAAAGCACAAAAAATACATACCATTTTTAAAGTCACTTGTTATGTTATTATTTTGTGTATATCTAAAATTATTTTTCGGGTTATTAGTCTAATGAAAACTAGTTTAACGCATCAAAGTTTTCTTAAACAACACCGCACCAGATTAGAATATTCAAAATTAATTTCGCCTCGCTATCTGCACTACGCGCAAAGTTTTTATACATCATTTATGCGCACATAATGCCATAGTGGTAGTACTGTAATAGCGGTAAGGGGGAGAGTAGAGTGGATGTAATTACTGACAATATTTATGAGTATTATTAACATTGTATTTTATTATTTTTTCATCTCCATAGAATATCCTTACAGTAATGATGATATTAATCCGATAAAATATTATGTAATTTTCGAACGCGAATAAAGAAAAAAAAAAATAGAGAAATCCATTAAAAATATTAATTTCGAAATTAAACCGTGCACAGGGTGGATCAAGAGAGTTTATTATATTTGTATCCCGTTTTATCCAGCTCCCTTTCCTTTGCTCCCACCGCTATGTACACGACCGTCTCCGCATTAAAGTGTGTTCTCGTTTTTTTTTTTCTTTTATTTTTTTCTTCATCGCGATATCTTCTTATACGGATATTTTTCGTACAATATAATCATTCTGTGTGTGTGTGTATTTTACACGCGTGTTAATCGGTGTATTCCGTTGATAAATATTGTTCCATATACGTGCGCAAAACGGAGATATGCTTTTTATAGCTTTTATTATTACCTCGAATGCGTGTGAACTCTATATACATGTATAATATATTATATTGTAACAGGGTATATTATCGTCGCGGGGGATGATTGCGCTTATTTTCGTGAACTGAATATTCTACCGCTTAAACGAATGCTTTACACGTATTGAGAGGGGAGGGGGAGCAAAAAAACAATGAAAATTGGAAAATAAAGCGGAAGAAAAAGATGGTGGTGTTTCATTTTGGGCGTAGGCGATCTTTCGAAAACGTCTCTGGAACCAAAAAATGTCGAGGATTTCGATGTCGACGCAGAAGTAAAAATAATATACAGAGTGATTTTTACCGTGCATCTATATATATATACATACAAGTATATACGTGTGTGTGTGTTTAATGTATATATTTTATATTATGTAGTTCCTACGTATATATATATATATATATATATATATATATATATATATATATATATATATATATATATATATATGTATATATTGATCGGCTACGGTAGACCCCTCATACGACCCGTGATTTATGGTCCGGTCACGTGCGCGCCACGTATACCATATATTATACAGGTATAATAATTTATTAAGTACATACATATATATTACGCTTGTACAATAATTATTAATTTCGTCGTCCGCCGCCGATAATGTTGCAAAAACAGTATGCACTGCGTGTGCTATTTCCCACGCGATGTACGTACTATAATGCAATATGCGAATGGTTTCCTGGCGCATGCCTTGGGTTTTTTCGACGCCGGTAAAATGCTGTGACGACCGATGGAATAACATTTAACCATTTCGCGTTAACGGTGCTCGGACACACGTCAAATGCATCCCTCGATTTTTATACTATTTTTGTTGCTGTCGGACGTCACTATCTGCGGTGTTTGCATCGAACAAGAGAAAATGCACGTCTAGGTTCGCAGAAATAAAGACGGCATGAATACGAGTAAATCGGACAAATCTAACGAAACAGTAAGACAATATTTATCATACGTATTATGTAAAATGACACGGCCGATTGATGAAACTTACATAATCAACTAGTAACCTAACCTAATCAATAGTTTAATGTACGAAAGAATTGATATAGGTCAAATTTGTATCGAGTTCACGCTGCTTAACGTTCGAAAAATATTTTGTTCGTTTATTTTACCGTTCCACGAGGATCGCGTGAAAACGATTTATTATTCATGTGGGTTTTTTTTTTTTTTTTTTCATACGGTTGTAATGTTTTATAACATTATCGCGGGTTCGCTGCGTGTAGCCCACGAGTTAACTGTCAAGTTTTAAATCAAAGCGTCGTGCGCAGAACGTAGAAAATACACGCAGACACCCATTGTAATTAGACAACGACTTACCTCATAATATCCGAAAGCAATAAGGAATAAGACGGTACGTGTATCGATTAAATATACATAAATATAAAACAAATGTAAGCATACATTAAATTGTACATTCGATCAATGGGGTGCGTGCGTCACATTCTCAGACGGTGACCGTAACGCGTCGTTTTCGCATGGTCAATAGGTTTTCGTCGCACACGAAAAGTGCAGCATCATCAAGACATCAAGTGAGTGTACTTGATTTTTTATATATTTTTTAGCAGATAACGTTCATTAAATGCGTTTCGTCATAACTAGGTACTGTGCGTACCATCCCGTGTTTGGTATTTCCCACTAAAACGCCTATCATGTCTTTTCCAATCGTCTATTTTGCATAGAATCTTGATTAAAGTTCCCGATTTGCACCACTAATGACTGTCGGACGATGATGCTGTCGAATCGGCTTTTATCGATCAAAAACTAGCAGCCGTGTAATCGCAACGTGTCGACGATTTGTCCGGTACAACGTCAACATTATAATAAGCGTGTGAAATATTCGCGTACAATTGATGTTATTTGACGATTGAGATCGTCCTGAACGAAATTCCAAGAGTGCTACGCGAAACGTGCGGACCACGGAACAACTAGGTTGCGTATCTATGTGAATCACTAATTGCAAGAAGGGCACATGTCCATAATTTTCATAAAACCACATTTTTACAGATTTTTGTTTAGATTCGACAAATACATCGTTTTGTGTAAACGGGACACATGTTCAGTTTACTGGTATATTATAAAATGATCATGATATTTTGTCTTAAATGTAAAAATGGCGCATATCCTAGACATAAAACCTTTTTGTTCAACAAAGTTGATAGACTCAACATTTTAAAGGACTATGTAGAATTAATTTTGAGGTCATCAAACCACCCAGACAAATGTTCAGTATTCTTAGTTGATAATAGCATCATATTTGATTAACAAAATTGGATTCCATACTTATAACGAATATTAACCATTTTATACAATTTAATTTTTATTTAATTTTGTATTATTTGATTATTTTTAGTATTCATCGCGCATAGCCATCGATTGCATCATGTGTATATTTCATAATAATGATATTTATTTAGTATAAATATAAATTATATAATTTATATTTAATCTAATATAATATTAGATATAATATAAATCTAACGTGCTACGTAGAAGCCATGCACACAGATATGACGTACACAGGGTGCAACTATCGAATAGATTTCACGACAAACGTAACTCAAAAGTGTTGTGACTTCCTGATACTACCCTGTATAGAGTAGGATGACCGGCCGCGGGTCAGCCCTTTATTTCGCGCGTGAGGCTCCCTCTAGTCACCCTTGCCTATCCGCAATCCTGCGCGAACCGTAATCGGTACGGACACGTCGTATATATACTCGTGTATGATATATCGTTTCGACGCCCGCGCGACCCTTCCGTCACACCCGTCTGACCACTCCACCCCTTTTACACCGACGATAATTATTTGGCTTCACGTGCGCCCACATACACACGATATTAAATTATACACACACTCGCGCGCGTGCGATATGATAGTAATTATTGCTGGACCCGCGCGAATTATGCACGCACACGGTACATTCGAAGCGCAATATTGTTATTACCCTACCAAAATCCCTTTAAAACCACCACCGCCATAACCCTCGGACCAATTAACAACGATGACCTGCTGCGACCGATCGTTTTACGCACCTCGTGAGTTCCCATGCCGTTACGTGCAGCAGCACAAAAGTCCCCATCTCGAAGTTCTGCGTCCGACGTCCGTGCGCGCGTGTCCGGTGGGTTTCGACCAGCAGTCAATTCCTTCACCGCACGTAATCGCATAATTCTTCGCCGCCCTTCAGCGTTGTCCGCGGTTCGTCGAAAGGAGTGAAAATCACACGGTCACCCGCGGACGATAAGGGATAACGGGCCATTCCTTAACTCGGTTGTTGTAAGTTATGAATGTGTTTCCGCTGGTAATGATCGCGGTTTAACGATCGATTGGCGCCCGGAAACTTACCGTATCTCTGATATTTATTATATAAATATGCCCGATGGAGAAGTTAGACGATACGGTATTAATGAGGACAAAGATTAATACGTAGAAATTTTCTCCGGGTGATTGTATGTGTATGCAGTTTTCTCAAAACAAATTATTTGGTATAAGGTTAACTGTTTATTGGTCGACGATCGCGTCTTAATAAACGTAAGCGGTGTTATGATTGTAGTTAATTTCGAAACAGTAAACTGCATCACGTTGAATTTTTGTTGGTTATTTTATTTCTTTTCCGTTTTCGTTCGATTTTTATACAATATATAAAATTAATAAATGAAATGGAAAACTCCAGGCGGCTAGTAAGTAGCATCTGAAGTGTCAAGTTATTATTTCATTTAACTCGTTGCCTTTGTTCAGATATTATTTTTACTTTTTTCTCCGCCATGCAAAAAAAAAAAAACAATTTTATGTATGGTTATAATTTCTGATGTTCAGAACTTTCCGAAAATATTAATAGAAATTATTTTCCACTTAAAATAATTAAAAGTGTTTTTTTGGCTGTATATGTTGTTCTAGAAATTTGTTTATAATTCATTATCATTTATAATTAGAAATTAATCATTAAAAATTGTTCAACAGGTTAAAAATAAGTTTTATAAAAAGCTTTTAATTTTAACTTTTGTTGTTTAAATTTCCATGCGTAGGCACGAAGAGTTTAATTACTGAGGAACATAAGAAACTCATATTGTGTTAATGTACAAAAGTATTGAAGTTACATTAAAGAAATTAGGCACCAATGGCCATTCATTAGCCTTTCTTAACATATATACGTTCAATATTCATGTTTTGAATTTCAAAATCTAATTTTAATGTCTTTTTTTATTAAAAAAGAAGAGAATCATTCAGATATAGAAAACATTTATCGTTACGTGTTTTGATTTTACGTAAAATCCAGAGAAAAATATTCGAAATGCGAAGTTAACTGTTTTCCTATTCATACTCAATTATCAGTTAAACTTACATAGATTATTATTATAAACGAACTACGACACGTGGCCTTAATTTATTTCACATCTTGTGTTATGTATTATTAATACTTTGTTTATTTCAGTATCAGATCAGAATCTGTTCTAAATGTTGAAAATTCAAATTAACGAGCATTTTCGTAACCTTATTATACTTTATTTTGGTTGTTTTAGATTCTGAACGGAGTGAAGAATGTATTGATTTTACAATGATGTGTGTTTTTTTTTTTTTTTTTTTTTTTTTGTGTCTGTCGACACGTTTTGGGGCAGTAAAAATGCTTCGATTGCCTTATGTAGCAACTTTTCTGAAAGGAAAGTGAATCTATTTGGTACTTTGGGGGGTCAAAAGTTAAAAATTTCCAATATTTTTTAAATGCGACGGGAAAAACCATAAAAAAATTTGGGAAAAACGGGAGTTTTTACGCAAAACCAGTTTTTGACATAATCAAATTTTTTATTTTGCTATAACTCAAAAACTAATCGATGTAAATACTTGAAATTTTCACCAAATGT
This sequence comes from Sipha maydis, assembly GCA_034509805.1. Lineage (NCBI taxonomy): Eukaryota > Metazoa > Arthropoda > Insecta > Hemiptera > Aphididae > Sipha > Sipha maydis. Next base: position 4,995 of record JASXSY010000750.1, on the reverse strand, counting down.
TTAGATTAGCGTTCTCTATACACCATTAAATTTTCAAAGTATTTTGACTTTTATTAAGCTATTTATAGACAATTGAAATTTTCAATATTTTTAAGTATTTTTTTTTTAAATAACGATAAAATTTTTTTGGCTGCCTAGAAAATCTTGAAAATTTAATACAAGGTTTCTTATAAGTAGTTCCTTAACTGATAAAAAAAAATCTAAAATCGTAAGTCACAATTTTTTTTTATAAGTGCTCAAAGTTACAATTTATACGAAATATGTAAAAATCACGATAATTTGCATGTTATTTTGTAGATAAAAATTCATAAAATTTTTTTTGTTCATACTTAAGGTTCAAAATTTTAACACTAGGTTATCTATGAGCTACTCTTCAAAAATCTTTAAAAAAATTTCTACCGGACTAAGAGGAAAAAATTGTATGACTGTTTGAAATTTAAATATTTACGAAATTGCATAAAATAGCGATTTATTCTCAGACGATTTTAAATATTTGTTATAATTCAAAAAGTATAAGTCGCAGATTTTTGAAATTTCTACCAGCTGTTAAGATTGGTATTTCTTTTATGCAATATTTTTTTCAAATTATTATATTGATTTTTAAGCCACTTATAGTCATTTAAAATATTCGATTTTTTTACATTTTATTTTTATAATCGGTGATAAAAAAAATTTGGCTTCTACAAAATACTTGAAAATTTAATCGAAGATTCCACAGAAGTAGTTCTTAATGTCATTCAAAAATTATTAAAATCCATAGCCACAATTTTTTTTTATAAGCGTTTGAACATCGAATATTGACATAAAATTACATGTAAAATATAATATAATAAAATATACTTATATAATATTTATAAATAACATTGTATTATATTCTAGACTAACATATGAACTCCGTATCTATCATTGCATTCAAATTTAACAAATCCATTATAATAATGACCTATCCTATAAGCGAGGTGCACTCCACCCCTAACTGTACAGCAGAGCGAGGCCCATCCGGTTCTTTTTTTTTTTATTTATATGAGCTTTCGAGTATTAGCCAAACATTTGAAAATGCAATGTTCCGATGAAACTTTAAAGGTATTTAATCAAATTTCCGTTGTGGGGCGCAACGGGAAGTTAAACGGTTTTTCGTTTTCGGAAAATATCGGGAGTGTGCGTCGCTACCGGGGGCCTGGAAAATAATTTTCATCCGAAAAACATTGTTCAGCGACCCGTAATAACCGCGGATATGATTGGAATTTCTATTCTTAGCACAGACATAGTAATAACAATATCAAACGGCGTCACGTGCTTCCGGTGCTTGTGGCGGCATCAGTTTGACGTTCGCAGTGGGCGACCTGTTTTGGAACTTTCTGATAGAGTAGTTATTTTCTAGCGACAATGAAGAATCGCGGTATCAAGAGCAACGCATAGTGCGTTTAAAATTTCAAAAACATATTATCACCGTTACTATTTATGTTATCGTTATCGTTATAACTATTTCGTCCATTGATGACGCTCGATGGCGGCGGTGAAGTTTTAACAGGGCAAAAATAACGGACGAGATCTTGTGGCGCAATGCAATTATTCATGCCGTACAGTAATAATTCGCCGCACATCAGACGTACAATGTGCCGGCTGCACTGCATTGCGATCTGCAGCAGGTAGAAAAGTTTAAAATATAGAAAGAAAAAATGAACGCTTTTGTGATTTACGCGACCTAGCATAATTATTACTATAATTATTATTCCGACGCATTTTAGTTCCGCTGTTAATCGTTTGTACTGTATTAATTTTAAAACTCTTATTCCGTTCCCATGTTTTCAGTATTATTGTCATTATTATTTTTTTACGTGCACATTGCATAATGTACAATATTTATGTTTCTATTTATATATTGTACTACTGCTGCTGCTGCCACTGATTCAGCGCGTGCGTACATTATACACATTATATACGTATAATATTTTTTAACTACCCTTTTTTTCGGTTCAGAAGGTTTTGGAAAATCTGATGTCATGAAAAACTGTGTGACAACACAGCTTGTTGGCCATTTATCTGAAGTGTAACGAGCTGTATAAAAACGAGCTGCGGTTCCCTGTACGCCGCTGACGCCTCTACTTCACCGTCGCGCGTACCGACGGGACGAAATGCGCACGCGCGCCTTTACAGCTTAACCGTCGGATAAATGATTGCAAAAAACGATAATTCATTTTTAATCTCTTAACTGTGTTTTTCCTCTCCTCCCCTCGATTTTTCTCGTCGCCCATCCCCGCATATCATTTCTATCGCGGCCGTGTAGTGTATATAACGCGCCTCACCGTGTCCATTTTGGGGTCGACGGTAAAAGGGTTACGCGGCCCATCCCGCAAAAGTTGCGGTGCCATTCCAATTCCACTAACGCGACGAAAACGTCCCTGGACGATCATTTATTATACGCGCACTTCTACATAAAAAACGCACGCGTGTGTGGGTGAGCCCACGAACGTGGCAGCTACGTCGATCGTGTAGCGTTCACGGTGTATTTGCATAATATTGTATAAAACTCGTGTTAGACCGTTGCGCGTGAATCCACGGTTTTGATGTGTGAACTGCTAACACGCAGAGCATGCGATGCTAGTGATATTACGAGCAAACCGTATGGGATACCGAAAATGTATAGGTTTTTAACTTATAGTTTTTCAATACAGTGAAAATTTACCATACGCCAGCAAAATTACCGATCTATATCTAAATATAACGCGAGATTCGAATACACAATAGTATACTGTTCAATTACGTATCTATCATAGGGAAAAATAGAACAGTTACCCGGAGCCCCGGAGCGCTGGGACTATGCATACTTAAAATAATTGACAATTTTGTTATATTTATTAGTAAATTCCCAAATCGTGGTGATATCAGTTACAGTCAGTATAGCTATAATAAGTATACTATAATTTGAGTACAAAATGGCAATGCGAACGAATCATCTCACGATGGTATAGTAAACATTTTTAAGTGAACCAAAAATGGATTTATACTCCAGTTGAATTGTTTGATGGACTAGAGAATTTCAATATAATGTCAATAGTTAGTAGTTAATAGAATGCTAAAACAGTTTTCTAGAACAATTGTTATTCCAACGAACAATTAAGAATTATTCAAAACGATTTTAACAATTGGTAAAAGTACGTTACACTATTGCCAGTACGAGAGGAATATGGTATAGTCTACATTTCGGTACAATAATTTGGCGGCAATTTGAACGAACTGTGCATTATTATATGTACTCTTAACAAGGTCATGGTATTCACTATAGTTTAATTAGATGAAAGAGCACATGGTTTTTTTTCTGATGAAAACTAAATTAAGTGTCGTATATGAAAATCTATCTATTTATGTATATATATACGTGCTCCAGCGTAATAAAATATGTTTAACCTAAAAGTTTTTGAATATTTTTATGTAAGTCGAATATTTGATTACTACAGCAAACTATATTTTTATGTACTTTAGAAATGTGGTGTTTGTGAAATTTAGTAATTATTACTTTTTTGAAACGCTAGAACAAATCGTTATTTAAACTTTCTTCCCTAATTTTAATGATGCAAGGTATGAACTGCAGAACAAAATTAAAACACGATTTTCCAATTGATCGTTGTAATCACTGAACTAAATTAAACGTTTTGAATATTCGGCTTTTAAGACTTGGGTTCTTATACGGTTTAATTTATTAATTATAGCACACAAGTTTTATACAATTCGACAATATTATTTTGACAGCGTATCAAATGTTAGAAAAATAAAGCCGTAATTAAGAACGTTTTTTAGAAAAATGATTCATACATTCCAATAAGGCGTATAATTATTTTACTAAATGCTCAGTTGATTAGGGTAGGTACGCTAGTGTTCATTTGCGAGAATGTGTTTATGTTCGGCACCTTAGTTCTTGTTCAAGGAGTTGATTAATTTCCTCTTGACAAATAAAAATTCGTGTTAGTAATTGCGTAAATCCATAAGAACTAGTGCGTTTATATTCAAAAACCATTACCTGCAAAACTATAATCTCGTAGTGCAATATATGAATATTTTATTTTATTATTATTGACCTCGGACAAGCACAGCAGTAAGTATTTATAACAGTAAGATTACTGTAGTAGAAAAAATATTGTGCTAGATAACATGATTATAAGAGAAATGAATAAAGGTTGTTGACTAGACTTATTCTGACGGTAATCAGTTGAGCGTTTTGGAACGAAAAATGGAGTAATAGAGCAGGTTAGGTTGGACGTAGAGGAACACGGAAGTTTATAAGAGAAAGGAGTGATAGGACATCAGCAAATCATCAACAAGATTTTATATGAATTTTGCTGTTTATTTTCCTATCAGTCTGAGTTAATAGACCTAGCTCACGGAGAACTGGAGAATAATCGTGTAGGGGATGTGCTATATAGCATATACTCTAGGCGAAGCCACTGCGCAAAGGATTCGCTTTGTGATTTTAAGCTTTTCACAGAAGGTCATTTTTTACGTGTAGATAAATATTCGAATTTAAGTGTGCGTATTACACTTGGTGCTTTAAGTACTTTTTTACGCAAACGAATATGATTATTCTAGCAGCTTTAGTACTAATACACGTGCGGGGAATAGCTTCGACGATTGATTTTTCCTCGGTCAAACATAATAAAGTGTGTTTTAAAATTATGTGATAAAGTTTAAACGATTAAAACGCAGTATCAATAAACAGGTGAACGAGCTGAAAAGCGTAGACCTTATTTTACGATTAATAGTCGCGTACGAATGCGTGTGTGCGCGGACGAACATTTGAAAGTCGGGTTGGGTTTATTCGATATTTAATTATTCGCAGTGGGACACGACTTCACGATTACCTACTGAACTTGTATAGCATTAAGCGAATATTATTATTGTATTGCATAGGTCTATAATATTATTCTGTTCGTAAAGTAGTTTGCCGTGAGGACGGTTTCCATTGTTTGCGCTACAACCGAACGGCACTACTATTATTGT